>CM059562.1:89569404-90047352 GCA_030386875.1 Morinoia aosen | reverse complement strand
GCCCTGGCCCTTCCCATCTCGAACCTAAGGGCCTTGGCCCTCCCCATCTCGAACCTAAGGGCCCTGGCCCTGCCTATCTCGAATCTAAGGGCCCTGGTCCTCCCCATCTCGAACCTAAGGGCCCTGGCCCTCCCCATCTCGAACCTAAGGGCCCTGGCCCTCCCCATCTCGAACCTAAGGGCCCTGGCCCTCCCCATCTCGAACCTAAGGGCCCTGGCCCTCCCCATCTCAAACCTAAGGACCCTGGCCCTCCCCATCTCGAACCTAAGGGCCCTGGCCCTCCCCATCTCAAACCTAAGGGCCCTGGCCCTCCCCATCTAAACCTAAGGGCCCTGGCCCTCCCCATCTCGAACCTAAGGGCCTTGGCCCTCCCCATCTCGAACCTAAGGGCCATGGCCCTCCCCATCTCGAACCTAAGTGCCCTGGCCCTCCCCATCTCGAACCTAAGGGCCCTGGCCCTCCCCATCTCGAACCTAAGGGCCCTGGCCCTCCCCATCTCGAACCTGAGGGCCCTGGCCCAACCCATCTCGAACCTAAGGGCCCTGGCCCTCCCCCATCTCGAACCTAAGAACCCTGGCCCTCCCCATCTCGAACCTAAGGGCCCTGGCCCTCCCCATCTCGAACCTAAGGGCCCTGGCCCTCCCCATCTCGAACCTAAGGGCCCTGGCCCTCCCCATCTCGAATCTAAGGGCCCTGGCCCTCCCCATCTCGAACCCAAGGGCCCTGGCCCTCCCCATCTCGAACTTAGGGCCCTGGCCGTCCCCATCTCGAACCTAAAGGCCCCGGCCCTTCCCATCTCGAACCTAAGGGCCCTGGCCCTCCCCATCTCGAACCTAAGGGCCTTGGTCCTCCCTATCTCGAACCTAAGGGCCCTGGCCCTCCCCATCTCGAACCTAAGGGCCCTGGCCCTCCCCATCTCGAACCTAAGGGCCCTGGCCCTCCCCATCTCGAACCTAAGGGCCCTGGCCCTCCCCATCTCGAACCTAAGGGCCTTGGCCCAACCCATCTCGAACCTAAGGGCCCTGGCCCTCCCCATCTCGAACCTAAGGGCCCTGGCCCTCCCCATCTCGAACCTAAGGGCCCTGGCCCTCCCCATCTCGAACCTAAGGGCCCTGGCCCTCCCCATCTCGAACCTAAAGGCCATGGCCCTCCCCATCTCGAACCTAAGGGCCCTGGCCCTTCCATCTCGAACCTAAGGGCCCTGGCCCTCCCCATCTCGAACCTAAGGGCCCTGGCCCTCCCCATCTCGAACCTAAGGGCCCTGGCCCTCCCCATCTCGAACCTAAGGGCCCTGGCCCTCCCCATCTCGAACCCAAGGGCCCTGGCCCTCCCCATCTCGAACCTAAGGGCCCTGGAACCTAAGGGCCCTGGCCCTCCCCATCTCGAACCTAAGGGCCCTGGAACCTAAGGGCCCTGGCCCTCCCCATCTCGAACCTAAGGGCCCTGGCCCTCCCCATCTCGAACCTAAGGGCCCTGGCCCTCCCCATCTCGAACCTAAGGGCCCTGGCCCTCCCCATCTCGAACCTAAGGTCCCTGGCTCTCCCCATCTCGAACCTAAGGGCCCTGGCCCTCCCCATCTCAAACCTAAGGGCCCTGGCCCTCCCCAACTCGAACCTAAGGGCCCTGGCCCTCCCCATCTTGAACCTAAGGGCCCTGGCCCTCCCCATCTCGAACCTAAGGGCGCTGGCCCTTCCCATCTCGAACCTAAGGGCCCTGGCCCTCCCCATCTCGAATTTGAGAACCCTGGCCCTGCCCATCTCGAACCTAAGGGCCCTGGATCTCCCCATCTTGAACCTAAGGGCCCTGGCCCTCCCCATCTCGAACCTAAGGGCCCTGGCCCTCCCCATCTCGAACCTAAGGGCCCTGGCCCTTCCCATCTCGAACCTAAGGGCCCTGGCCCTCCCCATCTCGAACCTAAGGGCCCTGGCCCTCCCCATCTCGAACCTAAGGGCCCTGGCCCTCCCCATCTCGAACCTAAGGGCCCTGGCCCTCCCCATCTCGATCCTAAGGGCTCTGGCCCTCCCCATCTCGAACTTTAAGGCCCTGGCCCTCCCCATCTCGAACCTAAGGGCCCTGGCCCTCCCCATCTCGAACCTAAGGGCCCTGGCCCTCCCCATCTCGAACCTAAGGGCCCTGGCCCTCCCCATCTCGAACCTAAGGGCCCTGGCCCTCCCCATCTCGAACCTAAGGGCCCTGGCTCTCCCCATCTCGAACCTAAGGGCCCTGGCCCTCCCCATCTCGAACCTAAGAGCCCTGGCCCTCCCCATCTCGAATCTAAGGGCCCTTGCCCTCCCCATCTCGAACCTAAGGGCCCTGGCCCTCCCCATCTCGAACCTAAGGGCCCTGGCCCTCCCCATCTCGAACCTTAGGGCCCTGGCCCTCCCCATCTCGAACCTAATGGCCCTGGCCCTCCCCATCTCGGACCTAAGGGCCCTGGCCCTCCCCATCTCGAACCTAAGGGCCCTGGCACTCCCCATCTCGAACCTAAGGGCCCTGACCCTCCCCATCTCGAACCTAAGGGCCCTGGCCCTCCCAATCTCGAACCTAAGGGCCCTGGCCCTCCGCATCTCGAACCTTAGGGCCCTGGCCCTCCCCATCTCGAACCTAAGGGCCTTGGCTCTCCCCATCTCGAACCTAAGGGCCCTGGCCCTCCCCATCTCGAACCTAAGGGCCCTGGCCCTTCCCAACTCGAACCTAAGGGCCCTGGCCCTCCCCATCTTGAACCTAAGGGCCCTGGCCCTCCCCATCTCGAACCTATGGGCCCTTGCCCTTCCCATCTCGATCCTAAGGGCCCTGGCCCTCCCTATCTCGAACCTAAGGGCCCTGGCCCTGCCCATCTCGAACCTAAGGGCCCTGGCCCTCCCCATCTCGAACCTAAGGGCCCTGGCCCTCCCCATCTCGAACCTAAGGGCCCTGGCCCTCCCCATCTCGAACCTTAGGGCCCTGGCCCTCCTCATCTCGAACCTAAGGGCCCTGGCCCTCCCCATCTCGAACCTAAGGGCCCTGGCCCTCCCCATCTCGAACCTAAGGGCCCTGGCCCTCCCAATCTCGAACCTAAGGGCCCTGGCCCTCCCCATCTCGAACCTAAGGGCCCTGGCCCTCCCCATCTCGAACTTTAGGGCCCTGGCCCTCCCCACCTCGAACCTAAGGGCCCTGGCCCTCCCCATCTCGAACCTAAGGGCCCTGGCCCTCCCCATCTCGAACCTAAGGGCTCTGGCCCTCCCCATCTCGAACCTAAGGGCCCTGGCCCTCCCCATCTCGAACCTAAGGGCCCTGGCTCTCCCCATCTCGAACCTAAGGGCCCTGGCCCTCCCCATCTCGAACCTATGGGCCCTGGCCCTCCCCAACTCGAACCTAAGAGCCCTGGCCCTCCCCATCTTGAACCTAAGGGCCCTGGCCCTCCGCATCTCGAACCTAAGGGCCCTGGCCCTCCCCATCTTGAACCTAAGGGCCCTGGCCCTCCCCATCTCGAACCTAAGGGCCGTGGCCCTCTCTATCTCGAACCTAAGAGCCCTGGCCCTCCCCATCTCGAACCTAAGGGCCCTGGCCCTCCCCATTTCGAACCTAAGGGCTCTGGCCCTTCCCATCTCGAACCTAAGGGCCCTGGCCCTCCCCATCTCGAACCTAAGGGCCCTGGCCATCCCCATCTCGAACCTAAGGGCACTGGCCCTCCCCATCTCGAACCTAAGGGCCCTGGCCCTCCCCATCTCGAACCCAAGGGCCTTGGCCCCCCCCATCTCGAACCTAAGGGCCCTGGCCGTCCCCTTCTCGAACCTAAGGGCCCTGGCCCTCCCCATCTCGAACCTAAGGGCCTTGGCCCTCTCCATCTCGAACCTAAGGGCCCTGGCCCTCCCCATCTCGAACCTAAGGGCCCTGGCCCTCCCCATCTTGAACCTAAGGGCCCTGGGTCTCCCCATCTCGAACCTAAGGGCCATGGCCCTCCCCATCTCGAACCTAAGGGCCCTGGCCCAACCCATCTCGAACCTAAGGGCCCTGGCCCTCCCCATCTCGAACCTAAGGGCCCTGGCCCTCCCCATTTCGAACCTAAAGGCCCTGGCCCTCCCCATCTCGAACCTAAGGGCCCTGGCCCTCCCCATCTCGAACCTATGGGCCCTGGCCCTCCCCATCTCGAACCTAAGGGCCCTGGCCCTCCCCACCTCGAACCTAAGGGCCTTGGCCCTCCCCATCTCGAACCTAAGGGCCCTGGCCCTCCCCATCTCGAACCTAAGGGCCCTGGCCCTCCCCATCTCAAACCTAAGGGCCCTGGCCCTCCCCATCTAAACCTAAGGGCCCTGGCCCTCCCCATCTCGAACCTAAGGGCCTTGGCCCTCCCCATCTCGAACCTAAGGGCCCTGGCCCTCCCCATCTCGAACCTAAGGGCCCTGGCCCTACCCATCTCGAACCTAAGGAACCTGGCCCTCCCCATCTCGAACCTAAGGGCCCTGGCCCTCCCCATCTCGAACCTAAGGGCCCTGGCCCAACCCATCTCGAACCTAAGGGCCCTGGCCCTCCCCATCTCGAACCTAAGAACCCTGGCCCTCCCCATCTCGAACCTAAGGGCCCTGGCCCTCCCCATCTCGAACCTAAGGGCCCTGGCCCTCCCCATCTCGAACCTAAGGGCCCTGGCCTTCCCCATCTCGAACCTAAGGGCCCTGGCCCTCCCCATCTTGAACCTAAGGGCCCTGGCCCTCCCCATCTCGAACCTAAGGGCCCTGGCCCTCCCCAACTCGAACCTAAGGGCCCTGGCCCTCCCCATCTCGAACCTAAGGGCCCTGGCCCTCCCCATCTCGAACCTAAGGGCCCTGGCCCTCCCCATCTCGAATCTTAGGGCCCTGGCCCTCCCCATCTCGAACCTAAGGGCCCTGGCCCTCCCCATCTCGAACCTGAGGGCCCTGGCCCTCCTCATCTCGAACCTAAGGGCCCTGGCCCTCCCCATCTCGAACCTAAGGGCCCTGGCCCTCCCCATCTCGAACCAAGGGCCCTGGCCCTCCCCATCTCGAACCTAAGGGCCCTGGCCCTCCCCATCTCGAACCTAAGGGCCCTGGCTCTCCCCATCTCGAACCTAAGGGCCCTGGCCCTCCCCATCTCGAACCTAAGGGCCCTGGCCCTCCCCATCTCGAACCTAAGGGCCCTGGCCCTCCCCATCTCGAACCAAAGGGCCTTGGCCCAACCCATCTCGAACCTAAGGGCCCTGGCCCTCCCCATCTCGAACCTAAGGGCCCTGGCCCTCCCCATCTCGAACCTAAGGGCCCTGGCCCTCCCCATCTCGAACCTAAGGGCCCTGGCCCTCCCCATCTCGAACCTAAGGGCCATGGCCCTCCCCATCTCGAACCTAAGGGCCCTGGCCCTCCCCATCTCGAACCAAAGGGCCCTGGCCCTCCCCATCTCGAACCTAAGGGCCCTGTCCCTCCCCATCATGAACCTAAGGGCCCTGGCCCTCCCCATCTCGAACCTAAGGGCCCTGGCCCTCCCCATCTCGAACCTAAGGGCCCTGGAACCTAAGGGCCCTGGCCCTCACCATCTCGAACCTAAGGGCCCTGGACCTCCCCATCTCGAACCTAAGGGCCCTGGCCCTCCCCATCTCGAACCTAAGGGCCCTGGCCCTCCCCATCTCGAACCTAAGGGCCCTGGCTCTCCCCATCTCGAACCTAAGGGCCCTGGCCCTCCCCATCTCGAACCTAAGGGCCCTGGCCTTCCCCAACTCGAACCTAAGGGCCCTGGCCCTCCCCATCTTGAACCTAAGGGCCCTGGCCCTCCCCATCTCGAACCTAAGGGCGCTGGCCCTTCCCATCTCGAACCTAAGGGCCCTGGCCCTCCCCATCTCGAACTTAAGAACCCTGGCCCTGCCCATCTCGAACCTAAGGGCCCTGGCCCTCCCCATCTTGAACCTAAGGGCCCTGGCCCTCCCCATCTCGAACCTAAGGGCCCTGGCCCTTCCCATCTCGAACCTAAGGGCCCTGGCCCTCCCCATCTCGATCCTAAAGGCCCTGGCCCTCACCATCTCGAACCTAAGGGCCCTGGCCCTCCCCATCTCGAACCTAAGGGCCCTGGCCCTCCCCATCTCGATCCTAAGGGCCCTGGCCCTCCCCATCTCGAACTTTAGGGCCCTGGCCCTCCCCATCTCGAACCTAAGGGCCCTGGCCTTCCCCATCTCGAACCTAAGGGCCCTGGCCCTCCCCATCTCGAACCTAAGGGCCCTGGCCCTCCCCATCTCGAACCTAAGGGCCCTGGCCCTCCCCATCTCGAACCTAAGGGCCCTGGCTCTCCCCATCTCGAACCTAAGGGCCCTGGCCCTCCCCATCTCGAACCTAAGGGCCCTGGCCCTCCCCATCTCGAACCTAAGGGCCCTGGCCCTCCCCATCTCGAACCTAAGGGCCCTAGCCCTCCCCATCTCGAACCTAAGGGCCCTGGCCCTCCCCATCTCGAACCTTAGGGCCCTGGCCCTCCCCATCTCGAACCTAATGGCCCTGGCCCTTTCCATCTCGGACCTAAGGGCCCTGGCCCTCCCCATCTCGAACCTAAGGGCCCTGGCCCTCCCCATCTCGAACCTAAGGGCCCTGGCCCTCCCCATCTCGAACCTAAGGGCCCTGGCCCTCCTAATCTCGAACCTAAGGGCCCTGGCCCTCCGCATCTCGAACCTAAGGGCCCTGGCCCTCTCCATCTCGAACCTAAGGGCCCTGGCTCTCCCCATCTCGAACCTAAGGGCCCTGGCCCCCCCCATCTCGAACCTAAGGGCCCTGGCCCTTCCCAACTCGAACCTAAGGGCCCTCGCCCTCCGCACCTTGAACCTAAGGGCCCTGGCCCTCCCCATCTCGAACCTAAGGGCCCTGGCCCTTCCCATCTCGAACCTAAGGGCCCTGGCCCTCCCTATCTCGAACCTAAGGGCCCTGGCCCTGCCCATCTCGAACCTAAGGGCCCTGGCCCTCCCCATCTCGAACCTAAGGGCCCTGGCCCTCCCCATCTCGAATCTAAGGGCCCTGGCCCTCCCCATCTCGAACCTCAGGGCCCTGGCCCTCCCCATCTCGAACCTAAGGGCCCTGGCCCTCCCCATCTCGAACCTAAGGGCCCTGGCCCTTCCCATCTCGAACCTAAGGGCCCTGGCCCTCCCAATCTCGAACCTAAGGGCCCTGGCCCTCCCCATCTCGAACCTAAGGGCCCTGGCCCTCCCCATCTCGAACTTTAGGGCCCTGGCCCTCCCTATCTCGAACCTAAGGGCCCTGGCCCTCCCCATCTCGAACCTAAGGGCCCTGGCCCTCCCCATCTCGAACCTAAGGGCCCTGGCCCTCCCCATCTCGAACCTAAGGGCCCTGGCCCTCCCCATCTCGAACCTAAGGGCCCTGGCTCTCCCCATCTCGAACCTAAGGGCCCTGGCCCTCCCCATCTCGAACCTAAGGGCCCTGGCCCTCCCCAACTCGAACCTAAGAGCCCTGGCCCTCCCCATCTTGAACCTAAGGGCCCTGGCCCTCCCCCTCTCGAACCTAAGGGCCCTGGCCCTCCCCATCTTGAACCTAAGGGCCCTGGCCCTCCCCATCTCGAACCTAAGGGCCCTGGCCCTCTCCATCTCGAACCTAAGGGCCCTGGCCCTCCCCATCTCGAACCTAAGGGCCCTGGCCCTCCCCATTTCGAACCTAAGGGCTCTGGCCCTTCCCATCTCGAACCTAAGGGCCCTGGCCCTCCCCATCTCGAACCTAAGGGCCCTTGCCATCCCCATCTCGAACCTAAGGGCCCTGGCCCTCCCCATCTCGAACCTAAGGGCCCTGGCCCTCCCCATCTCGAACCCAAGGGCCTTGGCCCCTCCCATCTCGAACCTAAGGGCCCTGGCCGTCCCCTTCTCGAACCTAAGGGCCCTGGCCCTCCCCATCTCGAACCTAAGGGCCTTGGCCCTCTCCATCTCGAACCTAAGGGCCCTGGCCCTCCCCATCTCGAACCTAAGGGTTCTGGCCCTCCCCATCTCGAACCTAAGGGCCCTGGCCCTCCCCATCTCGAACCTAAGGGCCCTGGCCCTCCCCATCTCGAACCTAAGGGCCCTGGCCCAACCCATCTCGAACCTAAGGGCCCTGGCCCTCCCCATCTCGAACCTAAGGGCCCTGGCCCTCCCCATTTCGAACCTAAAGGCCCTGGCCCTCCCCATCTCGAACCTAAGGGCCCTGGCCCTCCCCATCTCGAACCTATGGGCCCTGGCCCTCCCCATCTCGAACCTAAGGGCCCTGGCCCTCCCCATCTCGAACCTAAGGGCCCTGGCCCTCCCCATCCCGAACCTAAGGGCCCTGGCCCTCCCCATCTTGAACCTAAGGGCCCTGGCCCTCCCCATCTCGAACCTAAGGGCCCTGGCCCTCTCCATCTCGAACCTAAGGGCCCTGGCCCTCCCCATCTCGAACCTAAGGGCCCTGGCCCTCCCCATTTCGAACCTAAGGGCTCTGGCCCTTCCCATCTCGAACCTAAGGGCCCTGGCCCTCCCCATCTCGAACCTAAGGGCCCTGGCCATCCCCATCTCGAACCTAAGGGCCCTGGCCCTCCCCATCTCGAACCTAAGGGCCCTGGCCCTCCCCATCTCGAACCCAAGGGCCTTGGCCCCTCCCATCTCGAACCTAAGGGCCCTGGCCGTCCCCTTCTCGAACCTAAGGGCCCTGGCCCTCCCCATCTCGAACCTAAGGGCCTTGGCCCTCTCCATCTCGAACCTAAGGGCCCTGGCCCTCCCCATCTCGAACCTAAGGGTTCTGGCCCTCCCCATCTCGAACCTAAGGGCCCTGGCCCTCCCCATCTCGAACCTAAGGGCCCTGGCCCTCCCCATCTCGAACCTAAGGGCCCTGGCCCAACCCATCTCGAACCTAAGGGCCCTGGCCCTCCCCATCTCGAACCTAAGGGCCCTGGCCCTCCCCATTTCGAACCTAAAGGCCCTGGCCCTCCCCATCTCGAACCTAAGGGCCCTGGCCCTCCCCATCTCGAACCTATGGGCCCTGGCCCTCCCCATCTCGAACCTAAGGGCCCTGGCCCTCCCCATCTCGAACCTAAGGGCCCTGGCCCTCCCCATCCCGAACCTAAGGGCCCTGGCCCTCCCCATCTCGAACCTAAGGGCCCTGGCCCTCCCCATCTCAAACCTAAGGGCCCTGGCCCTCCCCATCTAAACCTAAGGGCCCTGGCCCTCCCCATCTCGAACCTAAGGGCCTTGGCCCTCCCCATCTCGAACCTAAGGGCCCTGGCCCTCCCCATCTCGAACCTAAGGGCCCTGGCCCTACCCATCTCGAACCTAAGGAACCTGGCCCTCCCCATCTCGAACCGAAGAGCCCTGGCCCTCCCTATCTCGAACCTAAGGGCCCTGGCCCAACCCATCTCGAACCTAAGGGCCCTGGCCCTCCCCATCTCGAACCTAAGAACCCTGGCCCTCCCCGTCTCGAACCTAAGGGCCCTGGCCCTCCCCATCTCGAACCTAAGGGCCCTGGCCCTCCCCATCTCGAACCTAAGGGCCCTGGCCCTCCCCATCTCGAACCTAAGGGCCCTGGCCCTCCCCATCTCGAACCTAAAGGCCCTGGCCCTCCCCATCTCGAACCCAAGGGCCCTGGCCCTCTCCATCTCGAACATAAGGGCCCTGGCCGTCCCCATCTCGAACCTAAGGGCCCTGACCCTCCCTATCTCGAACCTAAGGGCCCTGGCCCTCCCCATCTCGAACCTAAGGGCCTTGGCCCTCCCCATCTCGAACCTAAGGGCCCTGGCCCTCCCCATCTCGAACCTAAGGGCCCTGGCCCTCCACATCTCGAACCTAAGGGCCCTGGCCCTCCCCATCTCGAACCGAAACGCCCTGGCCCTCCCCATCTCGAACCTAAGGGCCCTGGCCCAACCCATCTCGAACCTAAGAGCCCTGGCCCTCCCCATCTCGAACCTAAGGGCCCTGGCCCTCCCCATCTCGAACCTAAGGGCCCTGGCCCTTCCCATCTCGAACCTAAGGACCCTGGCCCTCCCCATCTCGAACCTAAGGGCCCTGGCCCTCCCCATCTCGAACCTAAGGGCCATGGCCCTCCCCATCTCGAACCTAAGGGCCCTGGCCCTCCCCATCTTGAACCTAAGGGCCCTGGCCCTCCCCATCTCGAACCTAAGGGCCCTGGCCCTCCCCATCTCGAACCTAAGGGCCCTGGCCCTCCCCATCTCGAACCTAAGGGCCCTGGAACCTAAGGGCCCTGGCCCTTCCCATCTCGAACCTAAGGGCCCTGGCCCTCCCAATCTCGAACCTAAGGGCCCTGGCCCTCCCCATCTCGAACCTAAGGGCCCTGGCCCTCCCCATCTCGAACCTAAGGGCCCTGGCCCTCCCCATCTCGAACCAAAGGGCCTTGGCCCAACCCATCTCGAACCTAAGGGCCCTGGCCCTCCCCATCTCGAACCTAAGGGCCCTGGCCCTCCCCATCTCGAACCTAAGGGCCCTGGCCCTCCCCATCTCGAACCTAAGGGCCCTGGCCCTCCCCATCTCGAACCTAAGGGCCATTGCCCTCCCCATCTCGAACCTAAGGGCCCTGGCCCTCCCCATCTCGAACCTAAGGGCCCTGGCCCTCCCCATCTCGAACCTAAGGGCCCTGGCCCTCCCCATCTCGAACCTAAGGGCCCTGGCCCTCCCCATCTCAAACCTAAGGGCCCTGGCCCTCCCCATCTCGAACCTAAGGGCCCTGGAACCTAAGGGCCCTGGCCCTCCCCATCTCGAACCTAAGGGCCCTGGCCCTCCCCATCTCGAACCTAAGGGCCCTTGCCCTCCCCATCTCGAACCTAAGGGCCCTGGCCCTCCCCATCTCGAACCTAAGGGCCCTGGCTCTCCCCATCTCGAACCTAAGGGCCCTGGCCCTCCCCATCTCGAACCTAAGGGCCCTGGCCTTCCCCAACTCGAACCTAAGGGCCCTGGCCCTCCCCATCTTGAACCTAAGGGCCCTGGCCCTTCCTATCTCGAACCTAAGGGCGCTGGCCCTTCCCATCTCGAACCTAAGGGCCCTGGCCCTCCCCATCTCGAACTTAAGAACCCTGGCCCTGCCCATCTCGAACCTAAGGGCCCTGGCCCTCCCCATCTTGAACCTAAGGGCCCTGGCCCTCCCCATCTCGAACCTAAGGGCCCTGGCCCTCCCCATCTCGAACCTAAGGGCCCTGGCCCTTCCCATCTCGAACCTAAGGGCCCTGGCCCTCCCCATCTCGAACCTAAGGGCCCTGGCCCTCACCATCTCGAACCTAAGGGCCCTGGCCCTCCCCATCTCGAACCTAAGGGCCCTGGCCCTCCCCATCTCGATCCTAAGGGCCCTGGCCCTCCCCATCTCGAACTTTAGGGCCCTGGCCCTCCCCATCTCGAACCTAAGGGCCCTGGCCTTCCCCATCTCGAACCTAAGGGCCCTGGCCCTCCCCATCTCGAACCTAAGGGCCCTGGCCCTCCCCATCTCGAACCTAAGGGCCCTGGCCCTCCCCATCTCGAACCTAAGGGCCCTGGCTCTCCCCATCTCGAACCTAAGGGCCCTGGCCCTCCCCATCTCGAACCTAAGGGCCCTGGCCCTCCCCATCTCGAACCTAAGGGCCCTGGCCCTCCCCATCTCGAACCTAAGGGCCCTGGCCCTCCCCATCTCGAACCTAAGGGCCCTGGCCCTCCCCATCTCGAACCTTAGGGCCCTGGCCCTCCCCATCTCGAATCTAATGGCCCTGGCCCTTTCCATCTCGGACCTAAGGGCCCTGGCCCTCCCCATCTCGAACCTAAGGGCCCTGGCCCTCCCCATCTCGAACCTAAGGGCCCTGGCCCTCCCCATCTCGAACCTAAGGGCCCTGGCCCTCCTAATCTCGAACCTAAGGGCCCTGGCCCTCCGCATCTCGAACCTAAGGGCCCTGGCCCTCCCCATCTCGAACCTAAGGGCCCTGGCTCTCCCCATCTCGAACCTAAGGGCCCTGGCCCCCCCCATCTCGAACCTAAGGGCCCTGGCCCTTCCCAACTCGAACCTAAGGGCCCTGGCCCTCCCCATCTTGAACCTAAGCGCCCTGGCCCTCCCCATCTCGAACCTAAGGGCCCTGGCCCTTCCCATCTCGAACCTAAGGGCCCTGGCCCTCCCTATCTCGAACCTAAGGGCCCTGGCCCTGCTTATCTCGAACCTAAGGGCCCTGGCCCTCCCCATCTCGAACCTAAGGGCCCTGGCCCTCCCCATCTCGAATCTAAGGGCCCTGGCCCTCCCCATCTCGAACCTTAGGGCCCTGGCCCTCCCCATCTCGAACCTAAGGGCCCTGGCCCTCCCCATCTCGAACCTAAGGGCACTGGCCCTTCCCATCTCGAACCTAAGGGCCCTGGCCCTCCCCATTTCGAACCTAAGGGCCCTGGCCCTCCCCATCTCGAACCTAAGGGCCCTGGCCCTCCCCATCTCGAACTTTAGGGCCCTGGCCCTCCCTATCTCGAACCTAAGGGCCCTGGCCCTCCCCATCTCGAACCTAAGGGCCCTGGCCCTCCCCATCTCGAACCTAAGGGCCCTGGCCCTCCCCATCTCGAACCTAAGGGCCCTGGCCCTCCCCATCTCGAACCTAAGGGCCCTGGCTCTCCCCATCTCGAACCTAAGGGCCCTGGCCCTCCCCATCTCGAACCTAAGGGCCCTGGCCCTCCCCAACTCGAACCTAAGAGCCCTGGCCCTCCCCATCTTGAACCTAAGGGCCCTGGCCCTCCCCCTCTCAAACCTAAGGGCCCTGGCCCTCCCCATCTTGAACCTAAGGGCCCTGGCCCTCCCCATCTCGAACCTAAGGGCCCTGGCCCTCTCCATCTCGAACCTAAGGGCGCTGGCCCTCCCCATCTCGAACCTAAGGGCCCTGGCCCTCCCCATTTCGAACCTAAGGGCTCTGGCCCTTCCCATCTCGAACCTAAGGGCCCTGGCCCTCCCCATCTCGAACCTAAGGGCCCTGGCCATCCCCATCTCGAACCTAAGGGCCCTGGCCCTCCCCATCTCGAACCTAAGGGCCCTGGCCCTCCCCATCTCGAACCCAAGGGCCTTGGCCCCTCCCATCTCGAACCTAAGGGCCCTGGCCGTCCCCTTCTCGAACCTAAGGGCCCTGGCCCTCCCCATCTCGAACCTAAGGGCCTTGGCCCTCTCCATCTCGAACCTAAGGGCCCTGGCCCTCCCCATCTCGAACCTAAGGGTTCTGGCCCTCCCCATCTCGAACCTAAGGGCCCTGGCCCTCCCCATCTCGACCCTAAGGGCCTTGGCCCTCCCCATCTCGAACCTAAGGGCCCTGGCCCTCCCCATCTCGAACCTAAGGGCCCTGGCCCTCCACATCTCGAACCTAAGGGCCCTGGCCCTCCCCATCTCGAACCTAAACGCCCTGGCCCTCCCCATCTCGAACCTAAGGGCCCTGGCCCAACCCATCTCGAACCTAAGGGCCCTGGCCCTCCCCATCTCGAACCTAAGGGCCCTGGCCCTCCCCATCTCGAACCTAAGGGCCCTGGCCCTTCCCATCTCGAACCTAAGGACCCTGGCCCTCCCCATCTCGAACCTAAGGGCCCTGGCCCTCCCCATCTCGAACCTAAGGGCCATGGCCCTCCCCATCTCGAACCTAAGGGCCCTGGCCCTCCCCATCTTGAACCTAAGGGCCCTGGCCCTCCCCATCTCGAACCTAAGGGCCCTGGCCCTCCCCATCTCGAACCTAAGGGCCCTGGCCCTCCCCATCTCGAACCTAAGGGCCCTGGAACCTAAGGGCCCTGGCCCTTCCCATCTCGAACCTAAGGGCCCTGGCCCTCCCAATCTCGAACCTAAGGGCCCTGGCCCTCCCCATCTCGAACCTAAGGGCCCTGGCCCTCCCCATCTCGAACCTAAGGGCCCTGACCCTCCCCATCTCGAACCTAAGGGCCCTGGCCCTCCCCATCTCGAACCTAAGGGCCCTGGCCCTCCCCATCTCGAACCTTAGGGCTCTGGCCCTCCCCATCTCGAACCTAATGGCCCTTGCCCTCCCCATCTCGAACCTAAGGGCCCTGGCCCTCGCCATCTCGAACTTAAGGGCCCTGGCCCTCCCCATCTCGAACCTAAGGGCCCTGGCCCTCCCCATCTCGAACCTAAGGGCCCTGGCCCTCCCCATCTCGAACCTAAGGGCCCTGGCCTTCCCCATCTCGAACCTAAGGGCCCTGGCCCTCCCCATCTCGAACCTAAGGGCCCTGGCCCTCCCCATCTCGAACCTAAGGGCCCTGGCCCTCACCAACTCGAACCTAAGGGCCCTGGCCCTCCCCATCTTGAACCTAAGGGCCCTGGCCCTCCCCATCTCGAACCTAAGGGCCCTGGCCCTCCCCATCTTGAACCTAACGGCCCTGGCCCTCACCATCTCGAACCTAAGGGCCCTGGCCCTCCAAATCTCGAACCTAAGGGCCCTGGCCCTCCCCATCTCGAACCTAAGGGCCCTGGCATTCCCCATCTCGAACCTAAGGGCCCTGGCCCTCATCATCTCGAACCTAAGGGCCCTGGCCCTCCCCATCTCGAACCTAAGGGCCCTGGCCCTCCCCATCTCGCACCTAAGGGCCCTGGCTCTCCCCATCTCGAACCTAGAGGCCCTGGCCCTCCCCATCTCGAACCTAAGGGCCCTGGCCCTCCCCATCTCGAACCTAAGGGCCCTGGCCCTCCCCATCTCGAACCTATGGGCCCTGGCCCTCCCCATCTTGAACCTAAGGGCCCTGGCCCTCTCCATCTCGAACCTAAGGGCCCTGGCCCTCCCCATCTCGAATCTAATGGCCCTGGCCCTCCCCATCTCGAACCTAAGGGCCCTGGCCCTCCTCAACTCGAACCTAAGGGCCCTGGCCCTCCCCATCTCGAACCTAAGAGCCCTGGCCCTCCCCATCTCGAACCTAAGGGCCCTGGCCCTCCCCAACTCGAACCTAAGGGCCCTGGCCCTCCCCATCTTGAACCTAAGGGCCCTGGCCCTCCCCATCTCGAACCTAAGGGCCCTGGCCCTCCCCATCTCGAACCTAAGAGCCCTGGCCCTCTCTATCTCGAACCTAAGGGCCCTGGCCATCCCCATCTCGAACCTAAGGGCCCTGGCCCTCCCCATCTCGAACCTAAGGGCTCTGGCCCTCCCCATCTCGAACCTAAGGGCCCTGGCCCTCCCCATCTCGAACCTAAGGGCCCTGGCCCTCCCCATCTCGAACCTAAGGGCCCTGGCCCTCCCCATCTCGAACCTAAGGGCCCTGGCCCTCCCCATCTCGAACCCAAGGGCCCTGGCCCTCTCCATCTCGAACATAAGGGCCCTGGCCGTCCCCATCTCGAACCTAAGGGCCCTGACCCTCCCCATCTCGAACCTAAGGGCCCTGGCCCTCCCCATCTCGAACCTAAGGGCCTTGGCCCTCCCCATCTCGAACCTAAGGGCCCTGGCCCTCCCCATCTCGAACCTAAGGGCCCTGGCCCTCCCCATCTCGAACCTAAGGGCCCTGGCCCTCCCCATCTCGAACCTAAACGCCCTGGCCCTCCCCATCTCGAACCTAAGGGCCCTGGCCCAACCCATCTCGAACCTAAGGGCCCTGGCCCTCCCCATCTCGAACCTAAGGGCCCTGGCTCTCCCCATCTCGAACCTAAGGGCCCTGGCCCTCCCCATCTCGAACCTAAGGACCCTGGAACCTAAGGGCCCTGGCCCTCCCCATCTCGAACCTAAGGGCCCTGGCCCTCCCCATCTCGAACCTAAGGGCCCTGGCCCTCCCCATCTCGAACCTAAGGGCCCTGGCCCTCCCCATCTCGAACCTAAGGGCCCTGGCCCTCCCCATCTCGAACCTTAGGGCTCTGGCCCTCCCCATCTCGAACCTAATGGCCCTTGCCCTCCCCATCTCGAACCTAAGGGCCCTGGCCCTCGTCATCTCGAACTTAAGGGCCCTGGCCCTCCCCATCTCGAACCTAAGGGCCCTGGCCCTCCCCATCTCGAACCTAAGGGCCCTGGCCCTCCTCATCTCGAACCTAAGGGCCCTGGCCCTCCCCATCTCGAACCTAAGGGCCCTGGCCCTCCCCATCTCGAACCTAAGGGCCCTGGCCCTCCCCATCTCGAACCTAAGGGCCCTGGCCCTCACCAACTCGAACCTAAGGGCCCTGGCCCTCCCCATCTTGAACCTAAGGGCCCTGGCCCTCCCCATCTCGAACCTAAGGGCCCTGGCCCTCCCCATCTTGAACCTAACGGCCCTGGCCCTCCCCATCTCGAACCTAAGGGCCCTGGCCCTCTCCATCTCGAACTTAAGGGCCCTGGCCCTCCCCATCTCGAACCCAAGGGCCCTGGCCCTCCCCATCTCGAACCTAAGGGCTCTGGCCCTCCCCATCTCGAACCTAAGGGCCCTGGCCCTCCCCATTTCGAACCTAAGGGCCCTGGCCCTCCCCATCTCGAACCCAAGGGCCCTGGTTCTCCCCATCTCGAACCTAAGGGCCCTGGCCCTCCCCATTTCGAACCTAAGGGCCCTGGCCCTCCCCATCTCGAACCTAATGGCCATGGCCCTCCCCATCTCGAACCTAAGGGCCCTGGCCCTCTCCATCTCGAACTTAAGGGCCCTGGCTCTCCCCATCTCGAACCTAAGGGCCCTGGCCCTCCCCATCTCGAACCTAAGGGCCCTAGCCCTCCCCATATCGAACCTAAGGGCCCTGGCCCTCCCCATCTCGAACCTAAGGGCCCTGGCCCTCCCCATCTCGAACCTAAGGGCCCTGGCCCTCCAAATCTCGAACCTAAGGGCCCTGGCCCTCCCCATCTCGAACCTAAGGGCCCTGGCATTCCCCATCTCGAACCTAAGGGCCCTGGCCCTCATCATCTCGAACCTAAGGGCCCTGGCCCTCCCCATCTCGAACCTAAGGGCCCTGGCCCTCCCCACCTCGAACCTAAGGGCCCTGGCTCTCCCCATCTCGAACCTAGAGGCCCTGGCCCTCCCCATCTCGAACCTAAGGGCCCTGGCCCTCCCCATCTCGAACCTAAGGGCCCTGGCCCTCCCAATCTCGAACCTATGGGCCCTGGCCCTCCCCATCTTGAACCTAAGGGCCCTGGCCCTCCCCATCTCGAACCTAAGGGCCCTGGCCCTCCCCATCTCGAACCTAATGGCCCTGGCTCTCCCCATCTCGAACCTAAGGGCCCTGGCCCTCCCCATCTCGAACCTAAGGGCTCTGGCCCTCTCCATCTCGAACCTAAGGGCTTTGACCCTCTCAACTTCGAACCTAAGGGCTCTAACCCTCTCCTACTCGAACCTTCTGGCTCTGGCCTTCTCCATCTAGAACCTAAGGGCTTTGGCACTCTCCATCTCGAACCTAGGGGCTCTGGCCCTTTCCATCTCGAACCTAAGGGCTCTGTCCCTCTCCATCTCAAACCTATGGGCTCTGGCCCTCTCCATCTCGAAACTAAGAGCTCTGGCCCTCTTTACCTCAAACCTAAGGGCTCTGGCCTTCTCCATCTAGAACCTAAGGGCTCTGGCCTTCTCCATCTAGAACCTAAGGGCTCTTGCCATCTCCATATCGAACCTAAGGTCTCTGGCCCTCTCCATCTCAAACCTAAGGGTTTTGCCCTTCTCCATCTCGAACCGAAGGGTTCCTACAACATCCATGTTGTAGCAAAGGGTTCCTACCCCACGCATGTTGAACGTAATTGTTCCTAGCCCATCCATGTTGAACCAATGGGTTCCGACCCCATCCAAGTTGATCATTAAGCTTTTTACACTGTCCATGTTGAACTTAAGGGTTGTTACCTCATTCATGTTGAACCTAAGGGTTCCTACTCAATCTTTGAACATAAGGGTTTCCACCTCATCCATTTTGAACCTTAGGGTTCCTACCCTATTCATATTGAAAGTAAGAATTTTTACCCAACCCTAGTTTACCAAAAGGATTTCTACCCCGTTCATATTTAACCTAAGGGTTCCTAACCCATCCCTTTTGAACCCAAGGACTCCTACCTCAAGGATGTTGAAATTATGGGTTCCTACCTCATCCATGTTGAACCTAAGGGATCCAACTATTTCCATGTAGAACTTCAGGGTTCCTACCGCAACCATTGTAAGCCTAAGTGTTCCTACCCCGTCTACGTTGAACCTAAGGGTTTCTCTCCATCCATGTTGAACTAAAGGGTTCTCATCCCATCCATGCTTAACCTGAGGGTTCTGAACCCATCCATATTGAACCTAAAGGTTCCTTCCCCATCCATGTTGAACTTAGGGTTCCCACCCAATCCAAGTTGAATCTAAAAGTTCCTACCACATCCATGTTGAATACATGACCTTCTACCAATCTTTGTTGAACCTAATGGTTCCAACTCCTTCCATGTTGAATCTAAGGGTTCCACCCCATCCATGTTGAAGTCAAGGGTACTACCCCATTCATGATGAACCTAAGGGTTCCTACCCCATCCAAATCGAACCTAAGGGCTTCTACCCCATCCAAGTTAAACCTATGGGTTTCTATCCCAACCATATGGAACCTAAGGGTTCCTACCCCATCCATGTTGAACCTAAGGGTTCCTACTCAATCTATGTTGAACATAAGGCTTTGTACACCATCCATGTTGAACTTAAGGGTTCCTACCACATCCATTTTAAACGTGAAGGTTCCTTCACCATCTACATTGAGTTTAGGAGTTCCAACCCCATCCATGTTGAACCTTAGAGTTTCTAGTCCATCCATGTTAAACCAAAGGGTTCCTACCCCATCCATATTGAACCTAGGAGTTCCTACCCTATCCATGTTGCACCTAAGGGTTCCTATCCCAACAATGTTTAACTTGAGGGTTCCTACGCCATCTATATTCAACCTAAAATTTCCAACCCAATCTATGTTGCACATTAGGGTTCCTATCCCATCAATGTTGAACCAAAGGTTTCCTTCTCCATGCATGTTGAACCTAAGGTTTCCTACCTCTTCCATACTGAACCTAAGGGTTCCTACGCCATCGATCTTGAACTTAAGGGTTCCTACCCCATCCATGTTGAACCTAAGTGTTCCTACGCACTCCATATTGAACATAAGGGTTCCTACTCCATCCTTGTTGAATCGAAGGATTCCTACCCTATCCATGTTCTATCTAAGGGGTTCCTATCCCATCCATGTTGAACCTAAAGCTTCCTACCCCATCCATGTTTAATCTTAGGGTTCCTAGCAAACCATGTTGAACCTAAGGGTTCCTACCTCACCTATGTTGAAATTAAGGGTTCTTACCTCATTCAAATTGAACCTAAAGGTGTGGGAAAATTTTCCCCACTATGGTTTGGGTGTGTCCGAGGTGGCTTTTCTCTTCCAACCTTTCCGCGTAGGTGTGGGGGTGCCGTTCGCTGGTCGTTGCTCAGATGTTTCGGTAGGGTCGCAGGTGAGGTCGTAGGTACGGAATTTTCATTTGGCAGCCTTGACTAGACTTGATTTTGATTCCTCTAAGAGCTGATGTTAGCTCAACTCTCTAATGACGTTATGTCGATTTAAGCAGTGATTAACTTAGTGTTTAAGCTGCCATTTTTATCCGTCCGTTTATGCCTTTACAAAGGCGTGTTGCATCGTCGGCCTACGCTTCGGTGATGGGGTTCGCGGCTAGTTCCGTGGCGCCCAGTTCAGGCTAAGACCCTCTACCCTCTTCCTGACTGCTTTTTCTCTGTCTATTATTTTGTGTGCCTGTGCTATTATTTCTTTACTTTTATTTTGTAGACTATCGTGTCAATTTTCCTATGGTGCTTCAAGCAAGTAAAATTATTTAAAATTAACATTGAGACTTCAATGAATTAACTCTTAACTCGTCCTCGCGACGTTAATTACTATTACAATTAATATTGCTATTAAAGTCGTTCGTCTTTTTGATGGGCTAAATTAGCCTGGATCAGAGCGATCTTCTAATTAACTTCTTTCTCAAGTATCTAAAATCTCTTTACTATTCTTACTGTCTTTCCGCTTGAAGCACTTAATCTCTTACTGATTTCTTCTAAATTTCCTTGATTAAACCTTCTGTCTGAACGTTTCGTCACTGAGTGCATTAAAAACTCAGGTTAGTTGCTTTACTTGCAATTGTGTTGTCATTTTCATTGTCATTGGTGATGTTGCTTCTTAATTGAAATATTGTCCTTATTAATTTCGTGGTTTGTTCGGGGGTTAAGGTTGTACGTTTTTTTTATAGTATACTCCGGAGGAGGCTTCTGCTGGTGCTGACTTTGCCGCAGCCGGGTTTCAGCTGTTCCAGCTAACTTCTAACAGGCTAGCCTCTCCGTTGCTTTGAGGTATATATCTAGTCGGACTTTAATGATTAGGTTGCATTTGCGTAATACTTGAAATTAACTGATTAGTTGCGTTGTTTCGCCTTGACTTTCGCTAATATTTCTGTTTCCTAGCAGTTGAGGGTGGAGCGTGTGCCAGAGGTGTCGACGCGGGGTTCTATCTACCATTCCAGCCCTTTTCTTGAGTCGCGGCGTTACTCGCCCTCTGCCCGCCACTGCTTGAGGTGTCACCTCTGTTCGGAACTAAGGGTCTACGTGTTCTTAGAATTCAGCCCTTCTCGTGGAGCCGACGTTCCTCGCCTCCTATTGCTGCCTGCGCCCGTTGTCTCGAGCTCGCCACGACAGCGCCCTGGACTGTGGTCCTTGACGGCGCCTGCTAACTTTTTTAACGCCCAAGGCATAAGCGGACTTTTAACTCGCCCTAACTTTTAATCAACCTAATAAAGTGTTTTTTTAAAAAAAAGGCAATTATCTGGTTAGCGAATGCTAGCCGTAAAACTTAAATTGTACTTGAAATTAAATATTAAGAGTTGCGTTTGCGTTCACTGTGTTCGTTACGTTCATGTCGTTAAATCACTCGATATAAGGGTGGATCTAATAAAAACTTTGACTAATTAAACCTTACTTCTATTATTATATTCCTTCGCTGAAAACGATTGTATGGGAATTATTTCCCATAAAGGTTCCAACCCCTTTCATGTAGAACTAGAGAGTTCCTACCCCATCTATGTTGATCATAAGTGTTCCTACCCCATCCATGTTGAACCTAATGGTTTCTACCCTTTCCATGTTGCACCTCAGTGTTTCTACCTCATCCATGTTGAACCAAAGGGTTCCTGCTTTATCTATTCTGAACCTAAACGTTCTTACCCCATTCATGTTGAACCTTAGAGTTCCAAACTCATCCATTTTGAACCTAAACGTCCTTCCCCCATCCATGTCGAATTCCTAGCCCATGCATGTTGACCCTATCGGTTCCTACCCATCTATGTTGAATCTAAGGGTTCCTACTTCATCCACGTTGAATCCAAGGGTTCCTACATCATCCATGTTGAACTTTAGGTTTCCTACCCCATCCATGTTGAGCCTAAGGGTTTCTCCCCATCCATGTTGAACCTAAGAGTTCCTATCCAATCCATGATGAACCTAGGGGTTCTTACAACATCCATGTTGAACATAAGGGACCCTACGCCATCCATATTGATCCTAAGGGTTCCTACCCCATCCATGTTGAACCCAAGGATTCTCACCCCATCCATGTTGAACCTAAGGGCTTCTACCCCATTCGTGTTGAAGCTAAGGGTACCTACCCCATCTATGTTGAACCTAAGGGATCCCACCCCATCCATGTTGATCCTATGGGTTCCGACCCCATCCAAGTTGAGCCTAACTGTTCCTACCCCATCCGTGTTGAGCTTAAGGATTCATACCCCATCCATGAAGAACCTAAGGGTTCCCAACCCATTCATGTTGAACCTAAGAGTTCCCTGTGTCGAACCTAAGGTTTCCCACCCCATTAATCTAGAACCTAAGGGTTCCCACCCCATCCATGTTGAACCTAAAAGTTCCTATCCCATCCATGTTGAACCAAAGCGTTCCTACCCCATCCATGGTGGTCCTAAACGTTTCATTAAAGTGGGCCCCGGACAATTAGATTTCACATGGTTGGGCTCCGGAGGCTTTGGTTTCATTAGGATGGATCCTGGAAGCTTAGGTTTTACAAGGATGGGCCTCATAGACCAAGGTTTCTGTAGGTTGGGCCCCGGAGGCTAAGGTCTCACTAGGATCGGCTCCGGAGACTCTAGTTTCACTAAGTTAGGAGTTTGAAACTCAAGTTTCACTACGATAGGCCTCGAAGGCTCGTGTTTCACTAGGATGGGCCCCGAAAGTTTAGCTTTTCACTCGAAAGGGCCTTGGACCCACATATTTCACAAGGTGAGGCTACAAATGTTCGGGTTACGGATATTCGACTGGGTGAACCGGTGGAAAAATAAGAATAAGGTTTTATAATTTACTGAAGTTCGACATTTTAAATTAATGAAATCTAGAGTGGGACACGTCACTACACGAAATTAGAATAGAGCACATGAGACACAAAATTGAATAGAGAACGAGATACGAATAATAAATACGAACACTTAGCCAGCGGTAATTAATGACAATAAACACCACGCCTAAGACTAACAACAATATTTAGAGTAAAGTAAATACAGAACGTGTATTTAGATCAGACTGCTCTGAGTTGTTCGATCTGACTGCTTCGGGTCGGCCAGATCGCAGCGGCCAGTAGAGAACGTAAAGTTCTAATCGATCGAGTTCAGAAAGAGATGTGAAGTGCAGTCCACTAACACCGGCGAGTATTAAAGCCAAGGTAGTAGCTGGATTCCCGAAGCCGCCACCCGTGGCTGCCCCTGGCACACTTCGGTTTTCCGTGTTGTTACGTTGGAAAATGCTAACCTCTTAAGACATACAGGCACCGGTCAGGTTGTGGCTGGAACTTGTCAGAGTATCTCAGTGTGGGGGACGACTGGAGACCTCACTGATGAACAATCAAAACCAAGCTGTTACACACTAGAACATGAAAATGAAAATATTGGAAATATTGTCAGGGCTATACCGGATAAATAAAGTACAAAAGAATCCTAAAAGAAAACGCACCTCCGCCTCGACCGGTGACTGCTGAAGCTGTGAATGAATCCCTAGATCACCTTGATTAAATAAGAAAAGATGTTGCGTTCAGCACGCGTTTTCTTCCGACGCAAAATTACAGTAAGAAAGACCGATGAACAAAAAGAGAGCTGAATTCCAATACCGGACGACATAAAATAAGAAAAAGTACGACGCACACAATTTTAATCCCTACGACTTTCCATTCCTTGACATACGCCCCCACCAAAAATGATTCCACCGGAATCAGAAGTGGAATGGAAAGTAGAATTTACATTGTTTATTTTACCTCATTCATTCAATGACTTAATACACTAACTTAACCTTACAAGCGGCAAGTAGCCAACAGAACAACATCTACTTTAACAGTCAACGGAACACAATTAAGAACAACTTCAAATTCTGCTGTGCATGTCAGCACCCACATTTTCGGAACAAGCAATGTGAACACGAAATTTGTATTCCTGAAGAATTAACGACAATCTTAACAGACGGGAACTTTTATCTCTGAATTACATCAGGTAAGACAAGGGCAAGAACTAATGTCCCGAACTAATCGCATGAACATTACGTAAGACGCGCAGGCAGTTTACATTACAAGCCACATGGCACACGCACAAGCTGCACGAGACCCAAACTAGTGGCGAAAGCCGTAAATTTTAGAGACCTTTTCCCCAGTGGAATTAGATTCCCACAAATTTGGAAAAATAGACAACGGGCCTTTGACCCTTCCTTTTGAACAAACCTTCTGACACACATAGCAAGATTTACAATAGCGGGTAATATCTGCACTAGCTCCGGGCCAGAAGAAATGCTCGAAAATTCTTATTGCGGTTTTCCTATGGGAAAAATGACAAGAAAAGGGTGAATTATGGGCCAACTTTAAAACTGCTGACCTACCGTCAAGAGGTACAACTAACAATTTCGTACCGACCTCACCAAGTCGGGGACTAGCAACACACTTTCTGAAGATTAATCCCTGTTCTTTTACATATTTTACAGAAACTCCCCCTCTAGTTCTGTCCACCCGTCCCGACTCTACCTTCGACCGGACGTTTTCCAAAGTGGGACACTTTTGCTGCATTTCAGCAAACTTGTCTGGTGACAAATTTAGAGCGTCCACTTGGGGCACAACCAAAGGATGAATTTTTTTCCGTTCAACAGATTTAGTTTGAACTACATTAATAACATTATGCACAGCCATAATTTTACTTTTGTTGGGAGCTTTGGCTCCCTCCACGTTCCCAATGAGAACTGAACAAGTTTTGAGAGGTGCCCTAGCTGCCTCTGTCCAACCTTCAAACGATGGACATTTTATATAACATTTTACAACCGGGAATTTATCGACTCTGCCCAGATAGTCTGTCAATACGCAGTGGCGCACAATCTTCAATTCTTTAACAAGGTCATCTGCCACTACAATGCAGGTACAACCCGTATCTCTCAAAATTTTTGAGACTGAATTACCATTAACAGTTCCCTGCTCAAATTTCCCGCACCCACTGACGGCAAAGCAACTATTGGCATGATGTTTATAGGCCACAGGGTTTTGAGGACATATATTTTTCTTATGGCCAGAAAGACCGCAAGCAAAACATTTAACTTTACTTTGATCAAAATTATTTCTGTGACCCACACTAATTTTGGTTTCTAGCAAGTCAGAACTATGGTCACTTTTCCTGGCAACTTTAGGGTAAGAATTTCTCGCCGTTGCGAAGCTATCTGCCAACTTTGTCATCTGCTCTACAGAGCTGCACTCGTGCTCCTTAATGAAGACTCTTAAATCGGCAGATACACTGGAGAGAAACTGATCCATTAGAACGAACTCCCTCATTCCCTCAAAAGTCTTCTCACAACCAGAGCTATCGAGCCAATAGTCAAATAACCTACCTAAATTTGTTCCGAACTGTGCGTAACTTTCGTCTACACAAATTTTGGCAGCACGGAATTTGGCACGATATTGGTCGGGCGTTTGTTTAAACCCCTTCAAAAGAGCTGCCTTAAGTAAGTCATAGTTGTCGGTCGTAGAAATAGGTAAAGAGGAATAAATACTAAGGGCTTTGCCCCTAAGGAGTGATCCCAGCTGAACCGCCCACTGATTTTCCCTAGACCATGACAACAAAGAAGCTATGCGCTCGAAACGAGTTAAATAAGCAGAGATATCATCTCCGTCATTAAAGACAGGAGGTTTAGGAGAATCTTTACATGAGTGCACCTAGGGAAAGGAGAAGAAACGGAAGAAGTGTCTACACTAGAACCCCGAAGCTCGGCCAATCTAAGCTCGTGCTCCCTTTCTTTCTCTCTTTCATCGGCTACTAATTTCTCTTTCTCTAATTCTCTTTCTCTAATCCTATCCTCACGAGCAATCGATTGTTGCCTCTCAACATCTTCGCGAGCAATCTTCTGCTGCTTCTCAATAAACTGAGCCAACTCTGAGCCCTTTAAACCTAAGCTTTCACCGAAAGCTTTCAATGACTGAAGGTCAGACATTTCTAAAAATTATTAGGTCAGGAATCACAAATGCTACAAAATAGAATACTTCTCCCCCCCCAAGAGACAGATATTCAGATTCCTAATGACCTCTAATGGGATGTTTTCCCGAAGAACTTGCCGATAGCAGTTCTTCCACTACTCCTAATAATGAATTAGGAAACAAGAAGACACCGTGTGATCACGGGAAGATGCACTCTTACCTCCGGTAAGTCACCTCCAGCTCCAGCCACAACCGTCTCACAAACCGTGCTCATATGAAAACCAGAAACTGACGAGGCTCACGACTAGACACTGAACCAGCGCTCCGCAGTCGCTGCTTAGCTGAGGCACTCAACAGAACGATTAAATGGGCACGTACACTTAAGAAATATTAACACCTACATATACCTAGCTAACCTAACTAACTTCACCGGTCACCACAAAAGTCAATCCTGTCTACAGCGCCAATGTTCAGGTTACGGATATTCGACTGGGTGAACCGGTGGAAAAATAAGAATAAGGTTTTATAATTTACTGAAGTTCGACATTATAAATTAATGAAATCTAGAGTGGGACACTTCACTACACGAAATTAGAATAGAGCACATGAGACACAAAATTGAATAGAGAACGAGATACGAATAATAAATACGAACACTTAGCCAGCGGTAATTAATGACAATAAACACCACGCCTAAGACTAACAACAATATTTAGAGTAAAGTAAATACAGAACGTGTATTTAGATCAGACTGCTCTGAGTTGTTCGATCTGACTGCTTCGGGTCGGCCAGATCGCAGCGGCCAGTGGAGAACGTAAAGTTCTAATCGATCGAGTTCAGAAAGAGATGTGAAGTGCAGTCCACTAACACCGGCGAGTATTAAAGCCAAGGTAGTAGCTGGATTCCCGAAGCCGCCACCCGTGGCTGCCCCTGGCACACTTCGGTTTTCTGTGTTGTTACGTTGGAAAATGCTAACCTCTTAAGACATACAGGCACCGGTCAGGTTGTGGCTGGAACTTGTCAGAGTATCTCAGTGTGGGGGACGACTGGAGACCTCACTGATGAACAATCAAAACCAAGCTGTTACACACTAGAACATGAAAATGAAAATATTGGAAATATTGTCAGGGCTATACCGGATAAATAAAGTACAAAAGAATCCTAAAAGAAAACGCACCTCCGCCTCGAGCGGTGACTGCTGAAGCTGTGAATGAATCCCTAGATCACCTTGATTAAATAAGAAAAGATGTTGCGTTCAGCACGCGTTTTCTTCCGACGCAAAATTACAGTAATAAAGACCGATGAACAAAAAGAGAGCTGAATTCCAATACCGGACGACATAAAATAAGAAAAAGTACGACGCACACAATTTTAATCCCTATGACTTTCCATTCCTTGACATACAGAGGTTAAAGGTTGCACTTGAATGGGGTCGGGAGGCCTATGTTTCACTAGGAAAGGCCCCCGAAGTCTTGTTTCACTAAGATTGGGGTCAGTTTAGGTTTCACTAGGATGGGCCCGAATTTATAGGCTTCACTAGGATGGGTCCGAATTTTTAGGTTTCATTAGGATGGGCTAGAGATGCTCAAGTTTCTCTAGGATGGGCTTCGGAAGCGTAGGTTTCACTAGAACATGCCCCTGAGATTCAGATTTCACAAACATGGGTCCAGGAGATTTAGGTTTCACTAGGATGAGCCTCGAAGTCTTGTGTTTTATTGGGATGGCCCTCATAGGCATAGGTTTCACTAGGATGGGTAGCGAAAACTTAGGTTTTACTAGGAAGGCCTCCGGACCATCAGATTTCGCAAGGTAGGGCTCCAAATGCTTTGGTTGCTCAAAAATGGGCCCGGATGCTTAGGTTTCACTAGTATGGGGAGCGGAAGTTTAGTTTCCACAAGGAGGGCTCCTTTAGGCTTAGGTCTGACTTGAATGGGCCCTGAAGGTTTAGGTTTCCTTAAGATGGAACCTAGAAGCCTAAGTTTCAATAGGATGGGCCCCAGAGGCTTAGTTTTCACTAGAATTGGCCCCGAAGATTTTGATTTCACTAGGATGAGCCCCGGATTCTAAAGCTTCACTATGATGGTCCCGAGAGGCATATGTTTCAGGAATTTTACCCCCCTGGACCTGACCTAATCGTTCAAATTTCACTGTACACATTTCTATTGCGTGTAGGGGAACAAAAATGCATACAGATATGTAACGTTGAATTCCAAACACATTTGCTTTCATAAAAATTTTCGATTTCCGCGAAAAGAGATTATTTTTCAACATAAGAAAAAAATTTTGCGACAAACTTATATCACTTCCATTTTCAACGTAAAACGATGATTTGAGTCTCATTCGAAGCGGAAGGACTGTAGGAACGTCCTAAAGAAGGATTTTTTCAATTTCGAATTAGAAACAAATTATTGTTGCATACGTTCAAAAAATATCTTCCTGAAAAATCTTGAATTTATTTTTATAATCTCAGATTGCTACATGCTATTGTAAAAATTGTAAAAATAAATACTGATTTTAAAAATTGTATTCCGTAAACATTCTATTTAATAAAAATTTTCGATTTTCGCTTTAAGAAAAGCGATATTGTGCGAAAAAAATATAAATAAAAGTTGCAAAAGTTTTATCAGTCTTCAATTTTCAACGTGAAAAAATGATTTTGTTCTCATTCGATGCGATTTGACGGTGGGAACGGCGTGGCGAAGCAAAATTCTATTTGAATCTCAAATTACA
Source organism: Morinoia aosen (assembly GCA_030386875.1). Taxonomy (NCBI): domain Eukaryota; kingdom Metazoa; phylum Arthropoda; class Malacostraca; order Amphipoda; family Talitridae; genus Morinoia; species Morinoia aosen. The sequence continues at coordinate 90,019,318 of CM059562.1, read as the reverse complement.
TCTTTATTAGAAAAAACTGGCATTTTTCGAATATTTTTTAAAAACGTAGACATGTGTAACGCTAACTTTTCTTCTAGTTGGAAAATCCAAAAGATCCTTCATTACGAGGTTCCGATAGTTCTTCCGCGTCGAATGAGACCAAAATCACGCATTTACGTTGAAAATTGTGGAGTGAAATAAGTTTGGCGCAATTTTGTTTTCTTATGTTCAAGAATTTGTTTTTTTCGCAGAAATCGAAAGTTTTTATCGAAGCAAATGTATTCGGAATTCAATTTTATATATGAGTATGCATTTTCGTTAACCTAGTTGCAATAGAAATGGGAAAAAAGACATTTGTAAAATTTGGTAATCCAAGGGTAGTCCAGAGTAGTATATCTCCTTCACTAGAATGGGCTCCGGAAGCCTAGGTTTCACTAGAATGGGCCCCGGAGACTAGGGTTCTAAGGCTTAGGTTTCACTAGGATGGATCCTGAATGCTTAGGTTCCAATAGGACCAGCTCTTGAAGCTTAAGGTTCGCTAGGAAGGACCTCGGACCCTTAGATTTCACAAGGTGGGACTCTAGAGGTTTAGGTTTCACAAGGATGTGCCCCTAAGTCTCAGGTTTTACAAACATGGGCCCAGAAGGCTCATGTTTCACTATAATGGGCCTCAGAGGTTTATGTTTTATTAGGATTGGCCCTGGAAGCTTAGGTTTTACTAAGATTGGCCATTTAGAATTAAGTTTCGCTAGTATTGGCCCTGGAGGCTTTATTTTCAAAAGATTGGGCCCTGGAGGCTTAGGCACTAACAGAATAGGCCCCGGCCACTCTGGTTTCTCAAAGTAGGGTTCCAAAGGCTTAGGTTTCACTAGGATGGGCCCCGGAGACTTAGGTTTCCCTAGGATGGACTCCAGAGGCTTCGGTTTCACTAGAATGGGCTCCGGAAACTCAAGTTTCACTAGGATGTGCCCAGGAGGCTTTGTTTCCACTGAGATCGATCTCGGAGACTCAAGTTTCTCTCGGTAAGGCCCTGAAGGCTTACGTTTCACTAGGATGGGCCCAGGAGGCTTATGTTTTGCCAGAATGGGTAACGTATTTTTGGAATTCACTAGGATGGGCATGAAAGGCTTAGGCTTTGCTAGGATGGGCCCCGTAAGCTAAGGTTTTACTGTGATTCGCTGCAGAGCCTTAGGTTTCGCTAGTATAAGCTCGGGAGCACAGACGCCAATGTTGCCAGATTTGGACGCCGCCCACCCCTCTCCCTCCACCTCCGTGTTGCTACATCAAGTTGCCACTCGCACCAATTATTTAACTATGTAGTACTATTGAGGTTTATTAACCTATCTGTTCGTTATCCAGTTATTATTAATCACTGCGTTATAAACACTACAAGTACTTAGTAAGTGGATAGTTCAGCGGAATACCAAAGTTAACCTGCATTAAATCATTATAATAAGTTATGACAACGACCGCTGGCGGGCGATTCGATTATCCATGTCGGCATCCTAAAGATTCGTTTGAAAATTTGCCAGTATATGTCTTTTGTGAAAGTAAACCTTTTTTACTCATGTCATTTTTTCGATTTAGGCCTTAGTTTTTTTTTGGCGAAAAATGTGTTTTTTGTAAATTTTTATTGTTATTTCAGATTGGAACTCCTCCTTCAGTTTTGATGCCAGAACAAAAACAAAGACAGTTTTAGAACCCTTGGAACATTTCTATCAAACGCTCGTTCAGTTTTTTTCAAATTCAAATTTTTTCTATTTTTTCAAAATTTTTGGAAATTTCAAAAATCAGCAACAATTTTTTGAGTTTAGAGCTATATATTTCTTCAAAGAATTCAAATTTGAAAAAAATAGAACGAACGTTTGTTAGAAATGTTCCAAGGATTCTAAAACTGTCTTTGGATTTGTTCTAGCATCAAAACTCGAGAACTAGTCCCAGAATGAATGTTGAAAATTCAAAGTGTTGGGTATAAGCAAAAAATAAAATTTTGTGTTGAAGTGTAATATGATGAACAATCGATGTAATTGAATGCAGTTTTAAATTTTATTTCGATACTTCCCATACATAACTTCATATTCAAACAGTGAATTGTGATTTGATAAAAAAAAATTATAAAAATTTTTACTCATCAAAAAAATAATTTTTTTCTTTTTTCAGTCTGATTCTTATGAAATTTGACTATGATGTGTAACCTTTGAAAAGAAACACAATTGATTCTATTCATTTTTTGATTCAGGCCTTAGATTTTGCAAAAATTTGACATATTGGTTTTTAGGGATTGATATTTCACTAATATTGATATTTCAAAATGGGACTCCTCCTTCAGTTTTGATGCAAGAACAAAAAAAATGCAGTTTTAGAATCCCTGGAACATTTCTAACACACTCACGTTCGGCTTTTTTTCAATTTCCTATTTGTATTCTTTATATATGGGGTCAAAATCAGGAAAAAGTTAGAAAAATTTGGGTGCTTTTCATTGATATCGATATTTCAAAATGGGACTCCTCCTTCAGTTTTGATGCTAGAACAAAAACAAATGCAGTTTTAGAATCCTTGGAACATTTCCAATACACTCACGTTCATTTTTTTCCATTTCCCATTTGTTCTCTTTTTACATGGGGTAAAAATCGGGAAAATTGAAATATTTAAATCCCTTCACTCCCCCCCCCCCCGGGAGGGGGGGAATTATTGTCGTAGCGCCATAAAATTTTAGGAACGAATAGTCTACCAACTAAGGGTCCTTCTACAACAACAACATGCAAAATGACCATGACATCGACAGGATCTGGCAAGGGCCCCGGATGATCCCCTTAAACTAACTAAACTTGGCCTACCCTAACCCAACCTAACCTAACTTAACCTAACCTCTTAACCTAACTTAACTTAACTTAACTTAACCTAACCTAAATTAATTTAACCTAACATTTCTGTAGCTGCTTGGAGATGGTGCTGTAGCGCACCGGAGGTGGAGGGAGAGGGGTGGGCGGTGTCCAAATCTGGCGACATTGGCGTCTATGCGGCCCGTGAGGCTTAAATTTCAGATGGATGGGCTCTGGAGGCTTGTTTCACTAGGATGGGCCCCAGAGGCTTTGGTTTCACTAGAATGGGCCCCAAAACTTAGGCTTTCACTTGGAAGAGCCACGGACCCTAAGATTTTACAAGGTTTGACTCCAGAGGCTTTGGTTTCATTGGGATGGGCTCCAGAGGCGTAGGTTTCACCAGGGTCAGTCCTGAAGGCTAAGTTTTTTAACATGGGCCCCGAAGGCTTAGGTTTATCTAGGATGGGCTCTGGGACCTTAGATTTCACTAGGATGGTGAAAGAAGGTTCAGGTTGCACTAGGATGTGCCGCCAAAACTCAAAAATTGCTAGGATTGGCCCAGGAGGCATTGGTTTCAGTGGAATGGACCCTGGAGGCACAAGTTTCACTGAGGTGAGTCTCAGAGGCTTACCTTTCCCTTGGATAGGCTCCGAAAGTTTACTGTACGTTTCACTAGGATGGGCACCGGAGGCTTACATTCCACTCGAATTTGCCGATAAGGCATAGGATTCACAAGGATCGACCCTGGAGACTTAAGTTTCGCTATGATGGGCCTTAGAGTCCTAGGTTTCTCTAAGATATACCCATGAGGCTTAGGTTTCTCTTGGATGGACCCCGGAGGCTTAGGTTTCACTAGGATGGGCTCAAAAAGCATAGGCTTCGTTAGGATTAACCATAAAGGCTTAGTTTTCACTAGGATTGGCCTCCGAAACTAATGTCTCGGTAGGATGGGCCCCGGAGGCTTCAATAGTATGGAACTCATAGGCCAAGGTTCCACTAGTATTTGCCTCGGAGGCCTAGGTTTCATTAAGATTGTTCCCGGAAATTTAAGTTTCGCTAGAATGGGCCACGGAAGCTTAGGTTTCACTAGGATGGAACCTAGAAGCTCAAGTTGGAGTAGGATTGGCCCCGGAGATTCAGTTTTCACTAGAATGAGCCCAAGAGACTTAGGTTTCACTACGATGAGCCTCGGAAGCTTTGGTTTCGCTAGAATGGGCACCGGAGGGTTAGGTTTCACTAGGATGAGCTCTGAAGGATAAGTTTTGTCTAGGAAGGGCCCAGGAAACATAGGTTTCAGTAGAATGGGACCCGGAAGCTTAGCCTTTACCAGGAAAGTGCTCTGGGGGCTGAGGTTTAATATGGGCTTCAGAGGCTTAGGTTGCAATAGGATTGTCCCCTTAAGCTTACATTTCTCTAGAATGGGCCCTGGAAACTTAGGATTCACTAGCATAGACCCCGCAGGCTTGGGTCCCTCTAGGAGGGCCCCGGAGGCTAAGGTTTCACTGTGATGGGCCCCGGATTCTCAGATTTCTCAAGGCTTGGCTCTTAGGCTTAGATTTTTCTAGGATTGGCCCTGCAAGCTCAGGTTTTATTAGGTTGGATCTTGGAAGCTTAGGTTCCACTGGAATGGGCCCCGGAGACTCAGGTTTTACTAGTATGTGCCCAGGAGACTTAGGTTTCACTAGGATGAGCCTTGGAGGCTTAGATATCACTAGGATTGGCTCCGGTGTTTTAGGTTTCACTAGAAATGGGCTCTGGTGGGTTAGGTTTCAACAACGTTTGTCTAGGAGGCTTAAGTTTCACCAGGATGTACTCTGAAGGCTTAGGTGTCACCTGGATTGGCTCCGAAGCATAAGGTTTCACTAGGATGGTCCCCGGTAGCTTAAGTTTCACTAGGATGGGCTTTTGATTTTTAAGTGTCACTAGTCAATAGGATGGGCAATGGTGGCTTAGGTTTCACTTGGATGGGCCCAAAGAGCCCATCCAAGCCAAGCTTAACGTGGAAAATTGTACCAACCTGGTCCATCACTGATAATATTTTAGCCAATTTTGAATCCACAAGCAGAAACTTTTCAAGTTTTCATTAACGATAAATAGGTAATGATCTTCAATTTCATCATGAATCATGATTAACGTTTTGTTGGTTTAGTTTAGTAAACATAAGCTAACAGAACACAGTCTTTCGAAGAAATGAATACCGTCCACATGTCTTATAATTTTTGTGTGGTGGGGTACATTGTCATTGCCACGAATGTCATGCATCGCATTTACTGGTGAAAATTTATATTCGATTTTAATTATTAATGATTGTTTCGTAACTCTCAATCAATTGCGAACGATAGCAAGCGGAAAAGATTTGCTTGCAATTTTGGTATGAATTGTCCCGAGATAATTTGCAGTACTTGATAACGAAGTAATTAGCAACTTAAGTTTGTCTTGAACATTCCTATGAACGCAGCAGAAAAATAATTCTTATATCGTGATGCTGGGAATGATAAAAAAGTTAAGAACGTGAACTTTAAATTCAAAAAGAATTCTGGGGAAGCCATAGATGACTTCAGAAATATTTCATATAGAGAGTTGTGAGGTGACCGTACGCTGCCAGTAAGAATATGTATAGATGAACCATTGGGAGCCGTTGAGGCACCATATTCAACCCGTTCATTTTGAGAAATTTTACCGCAGAAACGTGACAGTAATTGTCGCCTTCGAATAGAACTAGCTGCAATAATTACGTTAGTACTAGTTCAACGATGGTCATTGACACTTAACTTTTTGACATGGAAACGAATAGCTGCCGGTAATTGATACATCAGGCTGTGTTCTATTAGAGAGTATAGTTTTTAGATCATGAATTTTAAATCTATAATTTTTAAATTGAAACAAATTAGCCTCATTAACTGTGTCATTAACTGTGATATAAATATACTCAGGAGTTTAAAAAATTATCCTATCTAGCAGTTGGAAATCCCCTAATTGGTACTGCGAACATGGAATATAATTCAGTTGAATCCTCGTAATTTAAATAAATGTAAATTTTGACCTTCACTTTTCGAATACTTCATTTCCACAGCGTTTGAGCATTGCACCGACCATCGACAGCTGGAAGCTTCAAGAATGAATAAAATCAATTGATAACGGGGCAACAGAAACGAGCCAAATGGCTAACGGGACTGCAGGAATAAATAGAATATATTAATAACTGGGCAACAGAAACGAGCCAAATGGCTAACGGGACTGCAGGAATGAATAGAATATATTGATAACGGGGCAACAGAAACGAACCAAATAACTAACGGGACTGCAGGAATAAATAGAATATATTAATAACTGGGCAACAGAAACGAGCCAAATGGCTAACGGGACTGCAGGAATGAATAGAATATATTGATAACGGGGCAACAGAAACGAACCAAATAACTAACGGGACAGCAGGAATGAATAGAAATATTGATAACGGGGCAACAGAAATGACTTACGTGGCTACCAAGTTTAAGTGTCGACTTTCTTCACATTTCATGTGAATAAATTCGGCCAGCACGAATAGATTTTATGGAAGTGCCTTATTCATGATTCCTCCTCGCATAATTTTTTTTACTCTAAATGTAAAAACGTTGAAGCTTCAAGCTTAAAAATCGTTCAGCTCAGCTGATTCCAAAAGTAAGCTGAAACGGTAAAATATCATGTGTTTGGGAACGATTACGTCACCCTTGCCAGAATCCTTTTATAGCAAAAACTTCTCAAATTTTTTGGAAAAACAAAGTTTTGTTTTGTTTATTTGCTGTTGCACTAATGATTTTCTCGACCGTTCCATTTAATTTTTTTTTACTGAACAAATCTTTTGGTTGAAATTATCTTTCACGTGAGATATAATGAATAAGTATGGCTGTTTCTCAAAAAAAAATACTCGGAATATATAGTGTCATTTCAAGTTTGTATACCTTCGCTAGACTCTTGTACGCACACGATTCCCATGAACGAAAAAGTGGTCTGTCAAAATCCTCGATTTCTCTGATACAAGGTGAACGTTGGTTTGACGCCCTCACAAAAGGCTTTGATGCGAGGGCAAAAGTGAGGGATCGATTTCGCAACTTTACCTATTCTCCCTCGGGTTTGTCGCAAAATAAGCAATTGAATATTTTTGAACATCTGAAACTGTAAGCTTTAGAAATATTTTCAATGAGTAAACCTCGTCGATGCACTTCCTGTTGACTGACTTCACGGTAAAATGGATAGAAATGCAAAAAGACTCGAGTCCTGAATTTGTGTGCTCATGCAATAATTGAAAAGTAGTGTATTTTAAGGGTGAAATTTGAACCTGAAAAAAATCGTGACATCTTTATTCTGATGGCGAAATATTTACCGATTTGTATTGTATATTTTAGATGTCACCCTGGGCAGAATATCTTCGCATGAGTAGTGCAATACGAGCTTGGTTTTGTGTGTATTCTCCTCACGCATTGTTGCAGCGGGAGTCCCACACTGCCCCTGCGTAGCCGCACATTCCCCCTACCGCACTGTGGCAGCGGGAGTCCCACACTGCCCGGTGTGGCCGCACATTCCCCCTCACGCACTGTGGCAGCGGGAGTCCCACACTGCCCATAGTGGCCGCACATTCCTCCTCACGCACTGTGGCAGCGGGAGTCCCACACTGCCCGGTGTGGCCGCACATTCCCCCTCACGCACTGTGGCAGCGGGAGTCCCACACTGCCCATAGTGGCCGCACATTCCTCCTCACGCACTGTGGCAGCGGGAGTCCCACACTGCCCATAGTGGCCGCACATTCCCCCTCACGCACTGTGGCAGCGGGAGTCCTACACTGCCCAGTGTGGCCTTAATTAATATGACCGAGAGGTAATTTACACATGTCGTTTCAGCAGACCTAGATTGAAAAATGTGAAATCTTTTATATTGACATATGCTTAACGGACTTAATCCATTCTGCGCTATAGTACAGCATTTCATGTTTATCATGTTTCTCTTCGATATTTAGGATTTTCTTCTGCTAAAAGTAAGAAAAAAGATATATCTTTTTTTCAATCCTATCAGTATCAGTTTTTGAATTAAGAATACGACACTGACCTTCCTCACAAGCAGACACGTCGGACTAAAGATAAGTGCTTAGGGATGAAAAGTTACCACAAAGTTATTTTTGACTCTCGTTTTAAAAATCTGAAACGAGGAAAATGATACATGCTCGCAGACTCAAGCACGTGTTGGCTTCAAAAATTTTTTTCATGAGGCTTCATTTTATCAAGTATCTTAAAATCACCTGTACGCAAACAAAGGATTTTTTATTTCAGTCATTGTAATTCATGTTGAATTTCGTAATTAAGTAGATATTTCATTTTTTATAAAATACTTGCATTGCGCTTGAATGTCTCACGCCAAATCCTTAGATAATAAAACGATAGGTGACTCCTTGAACAAATGAATAAATGAATAAATTTATAAACTTTCTGTATGCAATTTCTCCTATTTAATTACAACGGGATAGTTGTCTACTCTTCTACAAAGCGTCCGACGGGGCCATCGGACGGTCGGGTGCTGGTGAGCTGTGCCATGACGGGCCGTCGGACGGTCGTGTGCTGGTGCGCTGTGTCGTGACAGGCCGTCGGACGGTCGGGTGCTGGTGCGCTGTGCCGTGACGGGCCGTCGGACGGTTGGGGCTTGTGCTCCGCTGGTGAAGGCTGCAGAAGGTCTCACGAGTATGTGGACGCGAGGTCCCACGAAGGTTCTGGAGGGAACAACTAGCTGGACATGTGCAAGAAAAATTCGACAGTGAGAGTCACTAAGCCGAACATAAAGGCATCAAGTTTGCTAGCTGAAGCTGTAGAGGTGACACAATCTACCAATGAAATATTAGCACCCATTTACTCCTCAAACATAAGAGGCACATTTGCGACACAGCTTGCATTAGCGGGAGAGTCTCCTAGGAATTAATGGCACACTGCAACGCAAATCTATACTATAATAGGAGCCGCGTCCGTCCGTCCGTCTGTCTGTCCGAAGCCAGCCTGCAGTGTGTGATGAGCGTATCTGTGATACAAGCTCCAGCACTATATATTTTGACGGGCCGTGTTCACGCGGCCTCATCAACTCTCGAGAGATAGTATTTTTTAGTTTCTTACGGCCTTTCTCTCATTTCGCCCTCTTTTTTATTTCAAATAAAGAAGGGTGGACTAGTTAAAATAATGTTGCAAATTGCACGAGCCTATTATACGTTGCAGTACCAATACCGTCACATAATACAATAGACTGTGAGTGAAAATTATTTCGGACACCCACCATGAAACGTCCTCAATGACTTACAATTTAAAAACGTAAATTCTAAAAGTTTTCTTCCGAAATCTCTCCGAAGACATGAACTGTTCACCAGGACATAAATTCGAACACAATACATCCTGTGGGATTTTTCAAAATAAACCCGAAATAATTATGCCCAATACACAAGCGCTACGCCTAACAGCGCGCTATTACAATTTAAAGAATCAATAGCGTGGTTTAAACACAATCGTTGGGCTGAATTAAGTGGGATTGCATTGGCTGGCAAATTTCTATCCTTTAAAAATCAAATGCAAAAGTTATTGAAATTTCAAGCTGAGGAACCGTGGACTTTTATACATAAATTAATCACTCATGAGACACATGAAATAAAGACATTTCAAACAATGGGGATCACAACGATGACATTCGATGCCTTGACAAATTCACACATCTTTTGATGCTCATTCAGTTTAATTTATGCCATTTCAGTATTCAATTCAATACTTGGTGAAGTGGGCAAGATCAATATAATCTTTTAGAGTTAGTAATACATGTGATTGGTTTTTAAGATTGCAGTGCATCTCTTCTATACGATACACATGAGGTAATCTTCGCAATACCAACGATCAGTGGGTTGGAATTAAATACTCCTTACTATTCATATTTCGTAATGGCGGTAAATCAATATGTTTTTTATATTCACAGTTTTACGCCTGCTTCAATATTTATTTACGGTCCTTATTTCTTGTCATTCCTACGAAAGTTGAAGCACTACAACAAAATCGAGCCCATATTTATACAACTACTATCTTCTAAACTCACCCTAGCCCGCATCCAGTCGTTCAATTTTAGCAAATAATTTAGATTAGTAATTGGTAAACTTCATGATACACAATGTGCGGAACAAAAAGTGATTCAAATTGATTAAATAATTTACTTGTTAAGTTACGATCAATGTTCCTTCATATATTTTGGTATATTGGTAAATTTATTTACATCATACAATGAAATAACATGATTCGCTTTGAAGTTTTTCATCAAATAGCGACGTAAAATTTTCACAGTAAATTATCTCTCTATTTACGATGCGTTGCTGGGGGTAATTAATAACTCTTTTTTATCAGACTGTTTCTTCACGTTTTAAAAATTTCAGTGTGACTCAGATTTCTCTTCTGTGAAATGTTTTGCGCTGAAATTGCACTATTTTTTATAAAGTTTATATTCATCCCAGTTCCTCTGATGGCAGGGCACCTACCATTAGTTAAGAAAGTGCCGATTTATCCACCCAAAATTCTGCCTTCAGGCTCGCCCAGTCAGAGAAATATTTTTTACAAGCACCAATTCTGTGTAAAACATTCTCTGCCCATTAGCAAAATGAATTGTAGCGTACACCTGTGTTTCCCGATGCCTTTCTTACGCAATAAATGAGGCATATTTACAGCACTGACCGATACACTGAATGGGTGAAAGAAACATCACTTTGGCCTTTTGCTCGACCTGAGGTCGTGTGGCTTTGGGCTGTGGGAGAGCGAACGTATTGTTCCAAAGACACAGCCTGCTCCTTCAGCCTAAACAATAAAGGTATGGGAGAGCGAACGTATTGTTCCAAAGACACAGCCTGCTCCTTCAGCCTAAACAATAAAGGTATGGGAGAGCGAACGTATTGTTCCAAAGACACAGCCTGCTCCTTCAGCCTAAACAATAAAGGTAGGGTCTTGTCGTGTGTTGCTCGTGGTCTCAACCTGAGGTCGTGTGGCTTTGGGCTGTGGGAGAGCGAACGTATAGTTCCAAAGACACAGCCTGCTCCTTCAGCCTAAACAGCAAAGGTAGGGTCTTGTCGTGTGTTGCTCGTGGTCTCAAGTCTGCAAAGATTCTACGGTAAAGTTTTTTGCTCAAATTTAATATTCAATTTGATCGCAGCTTTTGTCGATGTTTTGTTGCTTGCTCGAGTGTAAAGAAATATTTTTCTCATTAGAACCCATTTAGACACTTTAGCTAAATCTATCACTGCATGTATATCTTTCCTCATTTCATAGTATCTTTACATATTTAGCGCAAAATAGGAAACATTAGAGGAGTAACTTACTAAGGAACTTTAAATTAAATTATTTTTTCCAGCATGATTTATTTTTCAGCGCTAAATACCGCTCAAAGCCTCAGAAGAGTTTACTTGAGCGAAATAAAAAGTTTTGAGTTGAATCTGAAGGTAGGAAAAGGGACTAGCGGAATAGTTTGTTACTCTTCCAGTGATATTTTCCCGACGTCAACAATGTCATTATTGAACCCGGCTGCGATGTCTCCCACAGCGTGACTGAATAATGTATCGTGTGTTACACTTCTAATTGTGTTTTGGGGCTAGTCTAATGTATCGTGTGTAACATTTTTATTTTTCAACACTTCAAAAAGACGTAGATATAATAATAATGACAACGATGACAAAAGTAATAAAAATGAAAGAACTAATGGGCAAAATATGAGCAAAGTGAGATAAATCATCTTGATGATAACTGAGAGGGAAACACATGTGAGGGGGTCCTCTGATTATTTTCTGGAATATAAGTGGTCCCTGGTTGAAAAAAGTTTGAGAAGCCTTGCTCTAGAAATGCAAGATGTCGCACGAGGCTCACCCTCGCGAGCTCAGGCGGTAACCTCAGGTTCAGGCGCCAGCGTGCTTGCCTCAACTCCGGCGATCTTGAGAGCAGCACAGCTGGATGAAGTCTTCCTAGTTCTGGCGCTCGGTAGTAAGGATTTCTCCTTTATCACTTGCCATTTTGGCAATAATTTCATTACTCAGTTTCCTGTCGCTTAAACAAGTGGAGAAAATGCCATCGTTCTCTGCGAACAAATCGCTTCTTTTGCAGTAGATGTTCGCCAGCAGAATTTTGTGCAGTGTATACGAGAATAAATTTGCTTCAGCTGTCGCCTGGGTTTCATTCCTTGCGTATCCCGTTGTTGATTACTTCACAGTATTTTTTTATGGCCTTTTCAAAAAAAAAATGTGCGATGCAGATTTGAACAATTTTTAAATTTCGTGATATTAGGCGACTTAGTCATTACTTGCGCATTTTTTGCGAAAGAAACTGATGGGGAGGGATTTGAGCAATGCTTGCTGTTTTCATTTCTTTCATCGGGGAGGGTTCGGGAGCGGATTTTTGTCTGGCAGTAAAGTTCAAGCAGAGAATACCTTGTTTTAGAGGCTGAGGTGAGCGTTCGAGTGGAATTATACATCTTACATTTTTATTGACGTAGGCTGCTCTGAGCACTTACAAATGTAGAAATTTCACCTTAGCAAGCACACTTTGATTTCTCGGAGTATTCTTCCATTTTCTTTGATTGGTTGTTTATGCGATTGATTACAACTTTCATTTGAAAATCTGGTGCCTTTTCTGTATCTGAAATTTATTTTTAATTCAATTTTGAACTCTTGTAGCATTTCAAGAAAGTTTTAGGTGTTAATTGACTGTCCACATGCGTTAATGCATCCACTCATTTGAAGTGTTGGGAGGATATCCGCATTATGGTACACATATAATACATAAAAACACATATACCTATATATACAGACTCTGACAGTCTCTCAACTCTCCTTTCGTATCTTAACTCAACCCTCAGCACTCTGCTTCCGTATCAAACCATGTTTGTATTTCATCAGCATTTTCTGTCCATACATCAGACCGCTTGTTGCTGAACAAACACTGTTTCTTTTGTATTCGCATAGCAAAAATCTCTTTGAATTTTCAATTTTATTTTGTTAAGAAGAAATCTTGCCAAAAATAACTGGGACAATAACTCGAGTTCGTATCAATAACATACATACGAACAAACTTGCCCGTACAGGCTTTGGTGGAGTGGTGAGGTGGTGATGTGGTGTGGTGTTGCGGTGGTGAGGTGTTGAGGTTGTGAGCTGGTGAGGTGGTGAGGTGGGGTGCGGTGGTGAGGGATGAGGTGGTGAGGTGGTGAGGTGGTGCGGTGGTGAGGAATGAGGTGGTGAGGTGGTGAGCTGGTGAGGTGGTGAGGTGGTGAGGGGATGAGCTGGTGCGGTGGTGAGGGATGAGGTGGTGAGGTGATGAGGTGGTGAGCTGGTGCGGTGGTGAGGGATGAGGTGGTGAGGTGGTGAGGTGGTGAGGTGGTAAGCTGGTGAGGTGGTGAGGTGGTGAGGTGGTGAGGTGGTGAGGTAAGGTAGAGGTGAGCTCAAGGTGTAGTATTCTCTTCACAACAGCGAAAAGACCGTCCGAGCTATTCCCTAAGTTGCAATAGTTGATCAAAACAAATTGCTCAGAAGTTTAATTTCATCTTGCATTCTTAACTATTTATGCCAAATTTATATGTTCTTGTTTCACTAACCTCCCTCGCTAGCAACCTTTGTTTTGCTTTCTCCTAGTTATTTGACACCAATGCAGGAATGGGGAACATGTAGCCGCTGATCACAGGCGGAATGCGCGACACAGTCTATGTTGTCGCGCTCCGACCCTGCAGCCAGCAGGCAACAGCATGCAAAACTCCACGATTTGTGCCACCCAACCCAACTTGGCACGATAGCCCAACAAAATTATGCAGTGACTGTAAACTTATCCTGTTGCACTCTCAATGCAAATATTTTGATGCATTTAAATGCCTAGGTCAGCAAAAAAAGTGTTCCCTGAATCCCTGCAATATAAGAAATAGAGGAAAGATCTTAAAAAATTGTTTCTCATTATCTTTATCAATTTGTTAAAAATGATATATCTGGTAATATTAGTGAATGACTTTAGAGAATTTTATAGTAAATTCTTCACATCCATTTTTGCTTTACGGAGCAGCAAGCGCTGACATGATGCAGCATAGAAGCGTAGTAGACCAAATCTCGAGCACCATTTAACTTGACGTTTGGCCAGTTTTCTCACCTCTTTAATTTATAAAGAATACTCTTAGGAGTAGATAAGTGTACCGATACCATCTGGTAGAGGTATTCAATTTTTTTATTTTCTGGGTGTATTCGTACAGTAAGTAGTTTAAGTTCTCGAAATTGTTTGATTTCAAGTATGTTGACTTTAGAACTTGTTAGAATAAACTCTAGGCAGGACTTGGTGCTGAACTTGAGAGCCTGCAGGTAGGGCTAGATAACACTCGTGCAGATGTCGAAAGAAACTCTTTGATTTAAAAGTAAAACTTGTACCTCGACAACCATAGTTCCAGACCTAGCAACGTGGTCTTTGTGGTCTGTAGTTGTGGTATGCACGTGGTAATTGTGGTCTGTAGTTGGGAAATGTGTGTTTAGGTTGTAGGTAGTTATAAAATGTATGTAATGTTCGTAGTTTATACTTAGTTAGAAATTTATGTGATGGTGGTAACCAGTAGTTGTAAAATTTATGTGATGATTATAGTCTGTAGTTGTTATTCGTGCATTACGGTTGTAGTCTGCAGTACATGTAATGGCTGTAGTGTAGTTGTAAATTGTATATGGTGGTGACCGCAGTCTGTAGTAGTGGAATGCATGTGATGGATGTCGTGTGTAGTTGTTAAATCTATACGCTATCGTAGTCTGCAGTTCTTTGGACATGATGGTTGTAGTCCAAATAGATATTGTACGTGATGGTTGTATTCTGAAGTTGTGAAATGTCCATGATGGTTGCAGTCTGTGGTTGTTGAACGAAAGTGAAAGTTGTAGTCTGTAGTTGGACAACGTACTTGAGGATTTTAGTCTTCGGTTACAAAATGTACTTGATTTTGTAGCCTGTGATTGTAAATTGCACGTGGTGGTTGTAGTCCGAAGTAGTAAAATTTGCGCGATGATTGTAGTCTGTTGTAAAATGTGCGTGATGGTTGCAGTTTGCAGTAGTAAAATGTTCGAGATGATTGATAACTAAACTTGAACTCTGTTCTCGTTCATCACTTTTGCAATTTGTTCAGGCGAAATATTCCAAAAAATGCGGTTGGAACTAATGAAATAGCGATGGCTTCCTAAATGCATATATGAAAGGCAGGCGATACGGCAGAGGAGCTGTTGGCACCGCCCAAAGTTAAGGTGAGAGACCGGCGTGTAGGACTTCGGGGCTCGGATGAGCTACCGGCTTAGGAGAGTCAGGCCGTCTACCCAGGGCTCTGGGGCCTGGCGCTTCTAGGAGGCCCAGGGAAAATGTGGGGCCTGAGATGAAAGTTACTTAGGCATTCCTTTTGTTGGAACGAAACAAGTTTTATTTGCCACGGACTATCATTTTTTAGTTCACTGTTCTCCCGTTTTCCAGTAGCTATTACTTTCTTCTCAAAATTTTTATCTTGATTCACACACTTCTCTCTCAACTTACTGTTTTTATGCGCACAGGACCTTGTTTGGGAACACACCTTGCGCACTAATTCCGCGTTCTCTCAACTCCTCACTAAATGTTGCTTTTAACTTTGTTCGTTTTGGAACACCATCGTTGGGGCTAGGGAGGCCTAAACTTTTAATCTAATTTAATCTCCACGAGGGATTTCGTTGTGCCACCTCAGCTACAGATGAACTTTTGGGACATCTGTCTTTCGTTCCGTCACTTCTTTCAGTGTTCAAGCTTTCTTCACTATCTTTTCTATGTCTTTTCTAACTCTCCTCAAAAAAATTGAAACTTACTGTTTTTATGTGCCGGGTTTCACGTGTGGGAACACCCTTTGCGCACAGATTCTCCGTTTCTTATACGCTATACTAAATAATGCCAGCTCTTCGCCCTCCCAAAATTGTATTTGTCGGAATTAAGGAGTCTTGAACTACAACCTCCTAAGGAAAATAATATTGGTATGTTCGATGGTATAAAAACAATTAGAAACTGTGTCGAATTTCACCATTTTACAGAACTTAATCAGAGCGAAAGATTTTGTCTTACTTGAACTCGCGCGGGCAGCAGATGGAAATATTTTCACAACAATAAAGAACGTCACACTGATTCGTGCGGTTCTTTTCGTTGCAGTTTGGTTCATGCGTTGGGGAGCTTTTTGTTCAAGTCGTTTTCCAAATGGACTCAAATTTCCAGCGACAAAACAACCGTTCTTCTATTTCTTCGGAACAAAAGCTGTTCCAATGCATGTGGCTGAGCTTGCACAGCTGAAGCACTGCTCTCTTACAAGAATATCACGACGCCTTCATTCCCACCACGGCAAAAGAGCCGGCAGGTCGTGGCCGCATAGAAACATCAACTCTGCGAGCCAGCATCGCGAGAGGGCGCGGACTTATTGTGTCCATCTTGCGAGTTTGTCGGAATGAATCACTTTCTCTGTAGCAGCAGCATCGAGCTGCGTACCCTACTCTTGGGTATTGTTGTGCCGAGTTGCACACCTTGCCCCTGAGCATTATCATGTCGAGCTGCACACCTTGCCCCTGAGCATTATTTTGTCGAGCTGCACACCCTGCCCCTGAGCATTATTGTGTCGAGCTGCACACCCTGCTCCTGAGCATCATTGTGTCGAGCTGCACACCTTGCCCCTGAGCATTATTGTATCGAGCTGCACACCCTGCCCCTGAACATTATTGTGTCGAGCTGCACACCCTGCCCCTGAACATTATTGTGTCGAGCTGCACACCTTGCCCCTGAGCATTATTGTGTCGAGCTGCACACCCTGCCCCTGAGCATCATTGTGTCGAGCTGCACACCTTGCTCCTTAGCATTATGTGTCGAGCTGCACACCCTGCCCCTGAGCATTATTGTGTCGAGCTGCACACCCTGCCCCTGAGCATTGTTGTGTCGAGCTGCACACCCTGCTCCTGAGCATTATTGTGTCGAGCTGCACACCCTGCCCCTGAGCATTATTGTGTCGAGCTTCACACCCTGCTCCCGAGCATTATTGTGTCGAGCTGCACACCCTGCTCCTTAGCATAATTGTGTCGAGCTGCACACCCTGCCCCTGAGCATTATTGTGTCGAGCTGCACACCCTGCCCCTGAGCATTATTGTGTCGAGCTGCACACCCTGCTCCTGAGCATTACTGTGTCGAGCAGCATAAGATATTCCTGCGTATTGTTAAATTGTAAAAATATCATAAACACAACAACTGCACTCACAGAAATGTGCGGGCATACAATAATGTACAGCATGTGTTGGTGTGTTCTACTGATCAAATATGCGTTGGAGTGTTGGACTTGCTGATTGTGTTATAGTGCGTTTGACTCCCTAAATATGTTTAAGTGTGTTGGATTTGCAAAATTGTTTAATTGTATTGATATTTTGAAATATATTTTAGAGTGTTGGACTAGCTAAATGTGTTTGAGAGTGTCTAACTTCCTATATTTGCTTTAGTTTGTTGGATTATCTAAGTATGTTTTAGTGAGATGGATTTGTTATATATGCTTCAAAGTATTGAACTTGTCAAGAATTTTCTCAGAAACGTCACACACGCAAAAGCATTAGTGTGAAAATATTGTTCCAATCAATTTTTATACTCCGTGCCACTCAGCTTTAGTTTTCGTTTCTCGATAATGATCAAAAATATTTTAAGTTTCTGTTGATATTCAAACATTAGTTAGGATTCATTTTGTTAATTATTGGAAATACTAGACTGTTCGTCAACATTTATTCAGTGGTTATTAAAAGTACACAAATCATCGATAGGATTAATTTCGTTGTTCATTAGAAGAACTCCAATATTCGTTTGGAGTTAAATAGTAAATTATTTTATGTACTACAATATTCCTTCGAATTTATGCCAAAGGTTATCAGAAAAACTCAAATATTCTAATGCTTTATTTTGTACGTCATTAAAAAACTCAAACATTCGTTATTATTTGTTTTCCAAATTATTAAAAACACTCATACATTTGTAAAGATTTACAGGGCACATTCCCAAGCGCACTATCTAGGAAGCTGGGAGGTGGAACGTGCAGCAGAGAATACTTTATTTCCCGCACCTACCGTGTTATTGTCTCCCAGCACACCTGTACTGCAGCTGTGGGGTCAAATGTCAGTAAGAATGTGTTCCGTTCCCCGCACCTACCGTGTTATTGTCTCCCAGCACACCTGTACTGCAGCTGTGGGGTCAAATGTAAGTAAGAATGTGTTCCGTTCCCCGCACCTACCGTGTTATTGTCTCCCAGCACACCTGTACTGCAGCTGTGGGGTCAAATGTAAGTAAGAATGTGTTCCGTTCCCCGCACCTACTGTGTTATTGTCTCCCAGCACACCTGTACTGCAGCTGTGGGGTCAAATGTCAGTAAGAATGTGTTCCGTTCCCCGCACCTACCGTGTTATTGTCTCCCAGCACACCTGTACTGCAGCTGTGGGGTCAAATGTAAGTAAGAAGGTGTTCCGTTCCCCGCACCTACTGTGTTATTGCCTCCCAGTACACCTGTACTGCAGCTGTGGGGTCAAAAGTAAGTAAGAATGTGTTCCGTTCCACGCACCTACCGTGTTATTGCCTCCCAGTACACCTGTACTGCGGCTTTGGGGTCAAATGTAAGTAAGAATGTGTTCCGTTCCCCGCACCTACCGTGTTATTGTCTCCCAGCACACCTGTACTGCAGCTGTGGGGTCAAATGTAGGTAAGAATGTGTTCTGTTCCCCGCACCTACCGTGTAATTGCCTCCCAGTACACCTGTACTGCAGCTGTGTGGTAAAATGTAAGTAAGAATGTGTTCCGTTCCCCTCACCTACCGTCTTATTGTCTCCCAGCAAACCTGTACTGCAGCTGTGGGGTCAAATGTAAGTAAGAATGTGTTCCGTTCTTCTTACCTACCGTGTTATATTGTCTCCCAGCACACCTGTACTGCAGCTGTGGGGTCAAATGTCAGTAAGAATGTGTTCCGTTCACCTCAACAACCGTGTTATTGTCTCCCAGTACACCTGTACTGCAGCTGTGGGGTCAAATGTAAGTAAGAATGTGTTCCGTTCCCCTCACCTACCGTGTTATTGCTGTGGGGTCAAATGTAAGTAAGAATGTGTTCCGTTCCCCGCACCTACCGTGTTATATTGTCTCCCAGCACACCTGTACTGCAGCTGTGGGGTCAAATGTAGGTAAGAATTTGTTCCGTTCCCCCCCCCCCTACCGTGTCATATTGTCTCCCAGTACACCTGTACTGCAGCTGTGGGGTCAAATGTAATTAAGAATGTGTTCCGTTCCCCGCACCTACCGTATTATATTGTCTCCCAGCAAACAAACAAACAAAAAAAAACGTTTATTTCCAAGTTGTCACATGAGATACATATGCCAACATATTGGCTTTTAAAAGTTCCTTAATATAAGACGTCCTAAAACAAAAGATCCATACGAGGAGTATTTATTGACAAACCATCCGAGGTGTAAAAATAGATAAGCCATACGAGGCATAAAAATCGACGAACTATATGAGGTGTGCTAATAGATAAACTATAAGAGGTGTACAAATAGATAGACCATACGAGGCATATTAATAGACATAATATACGAGGCGTACTATAATAGACAAACCACACGTGGTGTGCTAATAGTCTAACAAAGTTCCATACGAGGAATACTAATTGACAAACCATACGAGGTGTACAAATAGATAAGCCGTACGAGGCATAATAATAGACAAACTATACGAGATGTAATATTAGACAATACTATCATAGGTGTACAGATAGATAGACCATACGAGGCATATTATTAGAAAAAATATACGAGGCGTACTAATAGACAAACCATACGGGTCGTGCTAATAGTTTAACTCCGTCAAGGGTAGTTGAATGAGAAATGAGAAATATTATCTCTTGGATATTTTATATTCCAAGAGATTCCGGTACAGCGCTTCTTGCCATTTTCCTACTTCGATAATTTCAACTAAGAACTTGGCAGTTTCGAAGAATTCTTTAGTATTTTTCGAATTATTTATAAGATCATCGAAGTAGGAAAAATACAAAAAAAACGCTACACCGTACTAGATTGAAACAACACCGTAAATGACAATCAAGTATTGAGAAAAAGATAGTCTCGAAATAATTTGTAAAGAACATCGCGCAACACAGCACGCACATCTAGGAATGCGTAAACAAACTTACACTCAAAATTGAAATGCATGGCTTGTTCGGCATACAAATATAGAGATAATTTTTGCACGAGTGCTTTATTTCCTTTGTCTGTTTATACTTTTTAATTTCTTCTGTTCACAGAAATGCCCTTCGGGGTCGTGATAGATCGATTTATAAATCATAAAGCAAGCGCAATCGATTTGTTTATTTCTGAAATTTGGTGCAGTGTTAACTGATCGCAGAGCTCTAAGTAAAATGTAATGTGTCTTGAGGTTTTGCTTTTTATGCAAAAAGTAGAAATAGAAACCGATATATGTACATGTGCGCATATGTGTGTGCGAAACGTGTGCATGTTTACACTGATACATAAACATTTATGTTTGCGTGCGCACACGTACATACTCACGCACACACCAACACACATATTCATATATATACGTATTGAAAACGAATATAAGAAAAATGCTAATAGACATGAAAAATAATCTTACTCTTTCAATATTTAAAATGACAGCCCAAGCTCTGATGAATCGTAAGAAATAACCTGAGGAAAGATAAGGAATAGAAAAGGACTTCGAAAAACGTATAAATGGAATGGTTTTTTAATTTCCTAAAGGAAATTTTAAGAAAACTCAAGTTACCGCTGAGGAACAACAACAAAAAAAACATATATCTTCAATATATCATATCATATATCATATCTTCTCGATGTTCTCTGCAACATCATGCGGACATGGGTACATGGGATAAAATGGAGATACAGTGTAGGCCAGTTACCACTCATGATTGACAAATATCTACAAAATTTTAGCAGAAATGCGCAAACAAACATATACTCAACATCAAAATTTGCTTGTACAACATACGGACAGAAAGATAATTTTACCACGATTCATACGCTCAAATTACGATTAATTTCATTAATTGTATTTGTCATTAATCCGATTCACAGAGACGTCCTCTGGTGTAAGTGGGAGATCTATTTTTGAATCATTTCGCTAGTGCAATAAAATTTATTAACCGGATGGTTTTTGTGTAAAGAAATGAATTAGAAACATGTATATCTATTTATGTAAATATATATATACCTATATACGTACACACACATATTAATATATGTACTTATTAAGAATGAAATATAAGAAAAAAATACAAATATATAATAAGAGGATAGAAACAACCTACCATCTATCACACCGATAATGAAAGTTGAGCTCATTGTAATCATAAGAAATTATTCGAAAAAAAAATAACTAAAAAGGAAAAGAAGACTTCGGAAAACGTAAAATGAACTGGTTTTTAGTTACTTCATAGAAATTTTTAAGAAAACTCAGGTTACAGTCAAGAAACAACACAACTCTTCAGCATTATACAGACATGTGTACATGGGATAAAATGGAGTAACATTGTGGCCGGATATCACATTTGAGTGGAGAATATTTACAAAATTTGGCACATATAGGTAGATTAAGCAATGGTCCAAAGTGATAATTTTGATAACAGAAATTAACGGTTTTTTTCGATTTTAAAGTTTAGTGCTGGTGTGCACTGAACGCACGGAAAAATATTAAAAGACTAAATGAAAATGCTTAAATTAACCCCTCCCCCAGCTCAGCCGAAATCGATTGAAAACATCTTCGAGAATGATTTTGAAATAACGAGACAACGTTAGCCAGAATTTAATTCATTATAAACTTTGCACAATCCTCACATTTATAAACCTGTATATTGGTGTACACACAAAATGTATTTCAGAGTATGTTTTCCATACGGATGTTAAATATTAACACAGAGAAGAAAAAATAACAAAATAAAGATGAGGAAATACTCCTAATTATGGAAGAAACGTTCATTCTGCTGTATTGAACTCACGGCTGGGGTGCTCATTATTGTCGACAGAAATAGTTAAGATGAATGCACGAATGGCTTAGCAAACGTAAAATGAAATAGTTTCTAATTTTCTAACAGAAATTTCAGGAAAATTAAAATTTCTGGTAAATGGGAAATTCACACCGAAATGCTGCAGGTCTATAGAGATGCAAAATGACGTGACACATTTACTCTAAATTCTTTTACAGTTTTAGAGTTTTTGATATGCTGGGGAAGCTTGTTCCACAAAAAAGCTCCAGAAACTGAGAGAGCTTTTTGTCCCACGTTAGATGAACGGTAACTGACTAAAACATCATTCCTCCGATTTGGTTTTTTGTTTGGGATATTAGATGGAAAAAATTTTACCACCTCTGCATTACTTTGGGGGAGGTACAGAGAGGAGAACACTCGTCGAGCTTTTTGGATCATGAATCTGTTCGGTATTGGGATCCAGTCGAGTTTTCTTAAAAGAGGGGTGACATGATCGTATTTATTGAAATTTCCTTTGCACACCACTTTGGCGGCGAAGTTTAGACATTTTTGCAACTCTTCCTGACGATATTGAGGTAAATTTCCCCATACAAGACTGCAGTAGTCCAGGCGCGATAAAACTAAAGACTGAATCACTAACAATCTAGATTTTTCGTCAAGTGTGTTCTTAATGCGATGAAAGAACATTAAGGTTCCGTTTATTTTGTTGCACATTGTTTCGACGTGTGAATTGAAAGTCATATTTTTGTCAAACCAAACACCCAGATTTTTTACCGTCTCTACTGGTTCAATTGTATCGTCTCCAAATGTTAGCTTGAATGGTGGTAAATTTTTAGTCGCATTCTGTGATCCAAAAATAATGCATTGCGTTTTACTTGCGTTAAGTTTGAGGCCATTATGGTCATACCACAATTTAAGGTTTCTCAGAAGGTTTTCAGCGTTGGCTTGTGTTTCTTTTATATCTGCTGTTGAGCTTGTCATGGCAATTTGTACGTCGTCAGCATACATTGAGATTTTTGTGTTTGCCGGCATGGTGGGGAAATCATTGATGGAGATTGAAAATAAGAGCGGGCCGATGATTGAACCTTGAGGAACGCCAAAATTGTTTGGTATGAATGATGACATTTTGTTATTCAAGCACACTGCATGAGAGCGGTTTAGTAGGTAGCTTTCAAACCATTGAGTGTCAATTCTGAGGTTTGAAATTTTTTGTAGAAGTTTCTTATGCTCAACACTGTCGAAAGCTTTGGGGAGATCAAGCAATAGTAAGAGAGTTAATTTTTTTTGGTCAATATCATTGTAAATTTTTTCTGTTATGTTTAACAGGGCGCACCTGTACTGCAGCTGTGGGGTCAATGTAAGTAAGAATGTGTTCCGTTCCCCGCACCTACCGTATTATATTGTCTCCCAGCACACCTGTATTGCAGCTGTGGGGTCAAATGTAAGTAAGAATGTGTTCCGTTCCCCTCACCTACCGTGTTATTGCCTCCCAGTACACCTGTACTTCAGCTGTGGGGTCAAATATAAGTAAGAATGTGTTCCGTTCCCCTCACCTACCGTTTTATTGTCTCCCAACACACCTGTACTTCAGCTGTGGGGTCAATGTAAGTAAGAATGTGTTCCGTTCCCCGCACCTACCGTGTTATATTGTCTCCCAGCACACCTGTACTGCAGCTGTGGGGCAATGTGAGTAAGAATGTGTTCCGTTCCCCGCACCTACCGTATTATATTGTCTCCCAGCACACCTGCATTTCAGCTGTGGGGTCAAATGTAAGTAAGAATGTGTTCTGTTCCCCTCACCTATCGTCTTATTACCTCCTAGCACACCTGTACTGCAGCTGTGGGGTCAAATGTAAGAATGTGTTCCTTTCCCCGCACCTACCGTCTTATTACCTCCTAGCACACCTGTACTGCAGCTGTGGGGTCAAATGTAAGTAAAAATGTGTTCCTTTCTCCTCACCTACCGTTTGGTTACGTCCTAGCACACCTGCAACCACATCTGTTGCCCCCATTGCAGCCACAGCAATATACGGCAGAGAATGTTTCCAGCATCAATCATTTAAATGGTTTTGCGCACGCTTTTGCAGCACTACTTGGCATTGCAAATTATTGTTGAGGTTGTCCGGTTTTGTTCTGGCTATGAGAGGAAATGATTCACCATACTGATATTTTTTTTTTCACTATAAATAACAGTGCAATTGTACGAGTCTTCGTGAATGATTTTTCCATTTGTCATTTAATTGCAATTATTTAACCTTAAAGTACGTGTTTTTGCCTTAAAAAAAACTACTAAAGAACATATAAAGAAATAATAATGATTACTTACTTATAGCATTGTCACAAATTTGTGAGAAAATATTTCGAGCAAAAATTATGTAAAGTATCACGATGGATGAGTTCTAGTCTTCAGGAGTAACTCCATTTTCAATTCACCTACAGTCTCTAAAACACCGTAAAACATTCCATATTTGACCATGCTCCAAAGGCCACTTTAGGAAATGTTACTTGAGCTCAATAAATAGTTAGCACTACAGACCAAAGCGGTGGATCATAGCAGCTGAGTTATATATTCCCGATATCATTTACTCATCCAAACGCGAGCAGCTGAAAACTCGTGATGGATTTTCTGATTGTCCTGTGGTCCAAATTACATATTTGGTGGAGCACGTCTAGAAATATATCTCAAGAAAATTGCCCTAAATACATTTAAATTATTTATAGTTATTAAATCTGGCATCTTGGTTTTGTTATCCCGCTAAACATTCTTCAATATCTGCCATCTCTTCAACCGCTACCTCACTAGTTACCTCTGTCCCCTCACCTACGCCATCATTGAGCAATACGCGACCACCAAACAGTTTTTCCTCGAGCTTTCTCTGCCTATCACGCACATAACAATAGGTTTTTGTTGCATATTGCTTGCCAAATAACTAATCAACATTAGTCAGCTCTTTTCTGCTCACGAAAAATTGAAGAAGGCTGTGGTGTGCATTACTTTATTGATTAATTTTATTATGCCTTCGACAGTTCAACTATTTGAAAAATATAACTAGAGCAGCTTTTCATAGCCTAGGACAGAATGATACATAATCAAGCGTCACCTAGAGACAGGGTTGCAGGGTCGGAGGAATAAATTTGCAGCTCCGACTCCACCTTTTCAGAATTTGGCAACTCCGATTCCGAAACCCTGCCTAGAAAACAGAACACAGGTGACTGAACGGAAGTATACGTGAGAGGTGAGCGCACGGGACAGCGACGTCGGCATCCATGAGCGAATTTGTTTAACGAACGGTGCCAGAGGATGGTGATTCACTCATAGAAATGCCGTTAGAAATAAAGGATTCAATTCCTTGGGAACTCCACTCTCGCACTCAACACAAACTTGTACCAAAGCAAGAAATTCAGGTCACGGTGAACTAATACGTAGAAGCTAGATAACTTTAGAGTGACTGTGTAGCACTGGGTAGATAATTGTACGTTTGGGCAGTAATTTGACTCATTTTTAGGATTTTTAAAACTATTTTCTGCTATATACTGGCGGGTTTCTCTCAATTAGGGTAAAATATATATTAGAGTAGATTGCTGCTTTTTCTCAACGAATTTGCTAGTGTCTGCTTCCAAGGATTAATTCTATTTTTCTCCAGGCTTGGAGTTTCAGCCTCACCGCAGCCTCACATCACACAACTCCTGCTGCGCTGCCGCTCATAAATAGCCCTGCAGAGCAGCCGAGGTCAGTGAGAGAGCGGAGGTGCGTGCAGGAGGATGTCAAGTGGTCTGACGGAGGCACTCAGGCGCTGGTGATCTTGTTTTCATTACCTAAAAGCCTTATATTTTCGAAGGTATTTGCGAAACAAAATAAAATGTGAATAATTTTTTATCCAAATAGTACACAGAGCCTCAATAGACTTCCAATCCTATTGCATTGATATATTAATTTATAAATGACAATTTGACGAATTAGGCTGCGACGGACATGAGGGAAGCCTGAAATGGTAAATTTGCCGACAATTTGATTTGATACGCGGCGAATATGATTTTCTGCCCCCGGCACACCACGTCCTCTGCCGGGATCTCACGGGGCGCCAGTTTATAGCCAGGAGTGCACTGTGAAGCTGTGTTGAGGAACCGGTTGTATGACAAGAAATGCGTTACCAAGCAGTATTGAGGAGCCGGAGACGTATCTAGGATTTGAAAGAAATAGTGCAGCAGGCAGTGTTGAGGTCGCGATGTTTGAAGCACAGTCCCCACAGCATAGAGCTGCAGTCACCACAGCACAAAGCTGCAGTCACCCCAGAACAGAGCTGCAGTCACCACAGCACAGAGCTGCAGTCCCCACAACACAGAGCTGCAGTCGCCACAGCACAGAGCTGCAGTCACCACAACACAGAGCTGCAGTCCCCACAACACAGAGCTGCAGTCGCCACAGCACAGAGCTGCAGTCCCCACAACACAGAGCTGCAGTCGCCACAGCACAGAGCTGCAGTCACCACAACACAGAGCTGCAGTCGCCACAGCACAGAGCTGCAGTCACCACAACACAGAGCTGCAGTCCCCACAACACAGAGCTGCAGTCGCCACAGCACAGAGCTGCAGTCACCACAACACAGAGCTGCAGTCACCACAGCACAAAGCTGCAGTCACCCCAGAACAGAGCTGCAGTCACCACAGCACAGAGCTGCAGTCCCCACAACACAGAGCTGCAGTCGCCACAGCACAGAGCTGCAGTCACCACAACACAGAGCTGCAGTCACCACAGCACAAAGCTGCAGTCACCCCAGAACAGAGCTGCAGTCACCACAGCACAGAGCTGCAGTCCCCACAACACAGAGCTGCAGTCGCCACAGCACAGAGCTGCAGTCACCACAACACAGAGCTGCAGTCACCACAACACAGAGCTGCAGTCGCCACAGCACAGAGCTGCAGTCACCACAGCACAGAGCTGCAGTCACCACAACACAGAGCTGCAGTCACCACAGCACAAAGCTGCAGTCCCCACAACTCAGAGCTGCAGTCACCACAGCACAAAGCTGCAGTCACCACAGCACAGAGCTGCAGTCACCGCAGCACAGAGCTGCAGTCACCACAGCACAAAGCTGCAGTCACCACAGCACAAAGCTGCAGTCACCACAGCACAGAGCTGCAGTCACCACAACACAGAGCTGCAGTCCCCACAACACAGAGCTGCAGTCACCACAGCACAAAGCTGCTGTCCCCACAACACAGAGCTGCAGTCACCACAGCACAGCGCTGCAGTCACCACAACACAGAGCTGCAGTCACCACAGCACAAAGCTGCAGTCACCACAACACAGAGCTGCAGTCACCACAACACAGAGCTGCAGTCACCACAACACAGAGCTGCAGTCACCACAGCACAAAGCTGCAGTCACCACAACACAGAGCTGCAGTCACCACAACACAGAGCTGCAGTCACCACAACACAGAGCTGCAGTCACCACAACACAGAGCTGCAGTCACCACAACACAGAGCTGCAGTCACCACAGCACAAAGCTGCAGTCCCCACAACACAGAGCTGCAGTCACCACAGCACAAAGCTGCAGTCCCCACAACACAGAGCTGCAGTCACCACAACACAGAGCTGCAGTCACCACAACACAGAGCTGCAGTCACCACAGCACAAAGCTGCAGTCACCACAGCACAGAGCTGCAGTCACCACAGCACATCAATGTCCATGCACTGCCATCACGTTCACATCAATGTCCACAATCGGGACAACAAAATGTTTTTCTCAGTTAGTGATTAAGAGCTCGGGGGTCAAAGGGCGGTCATGCAAGTGTGGGTAAGTTAGGGGGTTGAACGGGGTTGGAATGTGAGGGTAGGAATGAAAGGGTTGGAGTGTGAGGGTTGGAGTGTGAGGGTTGCAGTGTGAGGTCCATCCTGAACACTGTGTGAGGGTTGGAATGCAAGGGTTGGAGTGAGGGTTCGAAAGGATTGGAGTTACAGTGTAAAATATAGTGACAGCGAAGTCGAAGACTTTTGAAACGGCTGCTACAGAAAATTAAATTCAGTGTGAAAATATTCATTTTCATTATACTTTTTTTTCAATTGACTTTCTATTATACTGCTCTCATCTATTGATTTTCTGTTATACTGCTTTTTTCTATTGACTTTCTGTAATACTGCTTTTTCAGATTCTGGTCGAAAAGTTAATTAATATTAAAAAAGTTGTTAATCAGATTCGAGTTGTTGATTTAACTGTTTTTATTACTTCATTGCGAAACTTTCAGAGGAAGGGATCCCTCAAGTGCCTTGAAAAGAAGCATATCGTTATTGTACAACAGTGTAAGTCTTCTACTCAAAATATCTATCAATTTGACTCAAAGATCTTGCTTAAGGATGCTTATGACAATCAAAGCTGCGTGTACCCTCATTTCTGTAACTCAAGTCGCACTAGCGGTGCGAGGTGCGGTGACCACTTCCAGGACCTTTACTGCGGACACTGGCGCGGCTAGAGAAGAGCTGGGTGCTGCTAGGTCACCTGCCTGCTGTGTTCACGCTGTCTTCCCCTCAGCCAAAGTGCACCGTTCCATGAGGATCTCTCCCAACACAAGCGACGGTCGGCACCATAAAGACTTTGGTCTAAACGGAGCTGCGCGAGGAGTATCCTGCGAGTGTGACGCGGCCGCTGGGTGCTCAGAAGGAACCGGCTGTCGGAGACGACACCATGCAGTTGTGCCAGTGACCCTCACGGGCCAAAGTGATCATTTCACGCCTAAACGTACAACTCAAACCAGGATGAGTGACTCCAATCTTAGCTTCCCCGCTAAAAATACAAGAGAAGGGATAAAATCCCAAGCTTTACGTAAATGTTCAGAAGCTTTCGTTAAAATAAATTTTGAAAAATATGATTGGAAAACTCCATTGTTAATTTCTAAAGACGCACATCGGAATAAGACGTTAATGGCTAAGGATCACGATTCGAACCTAGTGTACGCTCCATCAAAACTCAGGAGTAAGAATGACAATTCATCTTCGTTTGATAGCGAAACATTTGATCGCTTTTCACACGCCTCGTTCAAATCGGATCAAGATTTTCGTGAGACGTGCAAATTTCATTGGGTAAAAATAGGTCGTGTTTTGTCACCGTCGCTGACAACTCAGAGCTATCCCAGCCGCACTGGACTAATCTTGGGCTTGAAAATTGACGAAGAAGCTTCGAACGCTTCAGCGGGGCCCACAGTTTCAGCTACTGCCAATTTTTTTGCAAACAAAATTGATAGTTCATCGTTAAGATCGTGGTTCGATCGAGAAAAAATTGTCTATAATGATTTTAATCGAAAGAGATTCGCCTCTGACGTGAGCCATAAAACTGTATTGCCAGCTCCGACCTCTGAAAGAAACCAAACGAATAAATTTATAAAATATCCCCTGAAATATTGGAACAGGAGTAATAGCACTAAGTCATACCCTCCTATACAAAGATTTCAAGTCTCCAGTGCACCTGATCTATATCCGAAAAATGTAATAAAAGAGAGCAGGCTTATTCTAGCCCCGAGGAGAAAGTCTGAAATAGCCGAAGCATCACACAGAAATAATGTAGAGCTTCAAGAAGAAAACATGCATTCAAGGTCTCTTGTGACAAATATGGTGCCAAGAAGTTTTAAACTTACACCTCAAGCTGAAAATATGCGGCATTATGTTATTAATTTTACAAGTCCGACGCGTGATCATGAGCAAAATGTTTCAGCGGACGGTGTGGTGTGCGCGCAGAACAAGTGGGGCACAGCGTACGTATGCAGCTGTCGCCATGTCAACAAGACGCTCGTCTCAGGCTGGCTCAGTGTGTTCCGCTCAGATCTGGCGGTGGTGTGCAGAACCCATCAGTTTTGGCTGAATTTTGAGCCGCCCACGGACAGCATCTTCCATGACCTGCTAGCTGTTTTCTACGCGCTCATCGCAGTCGTTGGCTTCTTCGGCAACGCGTTGGTCATTTACGCGTTTGCGTGGTGAGTACAGCTATTTCGACCTCCCATTTTATTTTCTTTCATTTCATGTATGGCTGTGCTATCTGAAACCTAAGGGAAGTTTATTAGTATGTTCAACTTTTGTTCTGCGACTTTTCTGTGTTCTCTTCTATTTTGTTGAAAGAAACGGCGTATCAACTAATGTAGAAAATATTATGGCTCATTTCTACAATTATCTACGTTTACCTAAGATGACGTTGACGCTACTAACACGAGAATACATCTGGGCCTCGCATATCACCATTAAATGTTGAAAAGATCCGCGCTTACTCGTAAGAAGTAAAGCCGTGTCAAGCAGCAGAGCATCTGTTCCATATGTTAAACATGTCTTCCGGAACCTCTCGACATCTTGCATGTTCTATCTCCGGAAGTGCCTCACGCCTGCTGGGTGAGGAACGCCCACACGCCTCTGCTGCTATTGCCCACCCGCCTTTCCTCTCCATCAATACGACACAAAACAACGACTTCACAAAGCAGCGTCACAAATGCAATGTCACTTCGAAAAACACGCTTTTATGCCCCTGTGCTCATGATCATTAACTGTTTAATTCATTGTATAAAGATTAACTATTGAATTTAATATTCTCTCAGAATTGTAGGTGTTTTCGTTACTTCATGCGATACAAGTTTGATCCTCACTGAGTGCCTCAACATGTTTGTTCTTAACCAGTTAGGGAGCGACATTATACGTCTGGCCCGCTCGCGCCAGAGGAGAGGCGGCCGCCGTGTGTCGAGTAAAGACTTGCAGCTGAAACGTTTTCGTGAGATATCGCCGATTCTCTGCATTTTTTTACGGTGCTTACCCACCAATACTATACTCAATTGAGATTATCGGCACATAATCCCAATTCTAATCGTTGGTGAGGTCGAAAGCACGAGAGAGAGTTACAAGAAACGAAATGTTACCTTGATGGATTCCTGCTCTCATTGGTACAAGAAAGATAATCCAGAGTTAAGCAGGATTTCTGTGACGGGAACCGTACATCAAACTGCGGGAATCTCCTCATGATAGATGGGGATGTACAAAGCAGACAACAGGGTTTGGCAGGAAAACTCGGCACGGTCGCTGCTGTCCCTAAACTGATAACACAAAGCAGTCCCGCGCTGGAAAAGACACCCACCGAGCCGCCACCGCTGCGGCGACTCCAGCGGCAGTCAAGGAGAATGGAAATGGATATAGTGAGATAGCGATGGATTTGGGGGCAGGGATTTTTGATACACCATTGTACTTCTTTAGCGGCAGTTCAGAAGCACTGAAATTCAAAATGAAATGCTCGACTGACCAAAATCAAGATGATGGCACAGAGTCGCCATCAACGCAATCAGGCAAATTATGATTCTTCACCAACGGGCTGACAAAGGAGTTTGAGGGGATCCTCTTTGCCATGGGTGTAATAAATGAACTACCCTGCCCCCATATCATGGATGTTATGGTCTAATTTATTTTTTGTTGTGTCTTTACGTTTGTTTAGGGTTGAAATATCCAGAGAAATTTCGCGATTCTAAGAATCAGGACAACTTGTTCCGAAATCCTGCGATCTGCAAAGGTGCTCAAAAGGTGAAATTTTAGCGTCCACTTCTGGTCGAAATGATCCTTCATGTCGTAACTACACTGATACAAGATAACCACAAGGGCATTGACATCCTTATTTTTCCTAGCAATTCATGTCCCCAGTGTCAGCCACAACGAACTTTGGGGGACACAAGCTAAGCCGATGGTGCAAAAAAGGATGTTTTATGTCACCAAGCCCACGCATGTGATATCACACGTAACTGACATCAACTCACGCCACGGCCTGTGCCCCAGTCAGGTCAGGACTCGTTTCTCACCTCTATATCGGGGGAGACGTTGCGGCTCAAATTCTTCATTTTCTAACGACGGTATTAAGTCCCGCGTCCTGACTGGGGCTCCGACATTCGACCGTCTACGTGAGCGGCCAGCGAACAGTTTTGCCGCGGTGGCCGGAAACTCGACGTTCAGTTAAAGCTGCAGTTAAAAGTCACAACTTTCCTATCAAAATTGCAAACAAACACTCACAATAGAGGTGAAGATTCCATTCAAATGAAAAATTATAGATTGAAGAATTCAATGCTCAGCGAGGTAAAGAATTTTCGTCTGAGCTGCATGCCGGTTTGGCG
Source organism: Morinoia aosen (assembly GCA_030386875.1). NCBI lineage: Eukaryota > Metazoa > Arthropoda > Malacostraca > Amphipoda > Talitridae > Morinoia > Morinoia aosen. Next base: position 89,987,338 of record CM059562.1, on the reverse strand, counting down.
TCGCCTTTCGGCGCGTCTCCTATATAACGTACGACATTGCAGGCCAGCGTTGCAGGAGCACCATACTTCATCTGTTGGCGTTAAACACTCAGTTCATAGGCTACATTTTGTACGCGTGTTTGAATTTGCCAAGTTCTGAGTTATCTCGTTCAGCTTCTCCGTTTTCTCCTATAAAAATCCTCTCTACACTCCGTGAAATTAAAAGAGCTCAACTGGATCGGCTTCTTTGAGCGGAATTAAAACCTTTTCTCATTCTTGAAACAGGCTCTCAACTGATTGAATTGTTGGCGCGCTTAAAGAGTTTGCTTCTTCCATTTTTTGATAATTTTCAAAGAGGTTGATGGAGCTATTATTTCCAATGTTAGAATAACGAATTCAAAATTGAAAGTTGCTTCTCCTCCCTTTCATTTCTTTTACAGAGCACTCTGTGTTGATTGAAGAGCGCTACAAAAATGAGGGGAAAATTCTAATCTCTTTCACAAAAACTATTTATTCATTAGACTAAAAATGAATTATTATTTTCCTAAGATGAAATAAATCGTAGACTTTCTCCCTAAAAAACTGAGCCTCATTCCTTCTCTGAAGCCCTGAAAATGGCCGGTTTTTTCACATGCTGAGATCCCTTCGGGTTTTGAGAAAATCATTCCTCAGCAACTGTGAGTGTCATTTGTGCATTTTGTGAGACGTTCTGTCGGGTTCTTGAGCCAAGTATGTGCGTAGTTAGGATGGAGGAGTTTGTTCATCCGAAGAAGTAGAAAGATATTGTAATGTTTCGGAAGACACACTTATACCTAACCGTGAAGGAATGGAACCAGGAGCTTTTCATCGGTTTACCCTGGCAGCATCAAGTTGGGGTGTTTCTCTTGTTGAGCCCTGCCTCCTTAACAGTAATGTTGTTTTCTTAAACTGAATTGTAATTCTGTATTCTATTCCACTTTCGAAAGTACCGAGCAGCGGCCTCGAGGAGGCTCATGCACTATCTCACTTTGTTTCCTAATTTTTTCTTTCAAGTTTCCTTCTAATAATTGTTTTATTTGTGTGCTACTCAGATTTCTTAATGGAACGTCCTTATCACATGGTTTAGTTTTCCTACAAAAAGTAACAATGATAAAAAAATCGAAATAAATATTTTGTTTGTTCTCTTTTCCAATAACGTTTACCAGCGGTTGTCCGTACCGATACGATTCGAACGAAACAAAATGTGTCAAATTTATCATCTAAGATCCTGATAATTGTTTCTTGCACTCAATCTTCTACTCAATGTTAATGGTTTGACTGAGAATTGACTTACCATGAGAATTTTGTTTGAGTCTGCGTTATAAGAACGTTACGAGATTCGGAGTTCTCACTTTGAGAGCAGGGAGGGGGGGGGGGAGGAAGGGAATCGTTTTTCATCGTAGGCTTTCATTTTCATCATCTTTCGCTCGACCAACTGAGCTTTCTTGTTGCTCTGAGAACATCGGATTTTATCGTCTTTTCCGTCGACGCCTCCTCTCTCCCCTTCGATCCCGGGGGAATTTTTTTCCATAAGCTCTGTCCTTACAGGAAAGGCTGGATTCATTTTTTAATTTTCTATACTTTTTGCTCTAAACAAAATAGACATTATAAGAACGATTGAGGAATATTTAGTTTTAGGGAATCATAACCACGGTTCAACAGCCTCTTTTGCATGCATGAGAGACATGTTGCTTCTCTCACAGCAAAAAGACTCACAGATCTTGAGACGTTCACTGCCCCGGCTCCTTCAGCTAGCTCAAGGAATTAGGCTGAGCAGAGCGCGAATCTTTCCCTCGAGTTGGTCGGGAGCGCTTCAGCGGCGAGTTATTCGTTCCTGGTGGACGAATAACCTGAGCTGAGGACGGCTGAGGTAGCATCTTCAAAACGGAACTTGCAGTGGCAACGCGCGGGCACAGTTGAATGGCTTCTGTAGTGCGAGTCTTAAAGTGTTCAGTCTTGGTGAACTTATGTATGTGTGTGGTGTTTAGGTTCAGTGTGGGTGTGCTTTGAATGCACTTTGTTGCATGAGCCAAGCGTGTGCTGTTTGGGTGTTGTGTTTTGTCAGAGAGGGGGCAATGTGTGCGGTGTGCGAGTGCTATGTGAGCTGTGTGTGTGTGTGTGTGTGTGTGTGTGTGTGTGTAGTGTGAGCGATGTGTGAGCTGTACACGTGCTATACGCTTCTTTTGTGTTCGTAGTTTATGTGCAGCGTTTGTGTGACGTATATCATGTGTGCTATCAGTGTGTGTACTGTTTGTGCGCTGTGCATGTATTGTGTATTCGATAACATTGGTTCAAATTAAATAATTAGTTTTAGCAAATATCCATTGAATTATATCCTGAATGCGACCATAAAATATCCGGAAAGAATTATGGTCGCATGCAACACCACGGGCTAGTGGGCTTTGAAGCGTGGAAGGACTCATAAAAGAGAATTAAAAAAGCAGCAAAACAGAAAACATTCTTGAAAGCATTTCATGATGAACCGAAAAATTTATGAGCCGAAAAATTAGCTCATGTGATAAAATACTTTTGGATTGTACCCTTTGAAATGTCTAAGATATTTTCCATGTATCCAAAAGAGTTAATATCCGGGATGAGGTCGTCAGGAGATCTAGTAACTAAAGTATGGTCGTCAGGCAAACTGTGTGATCACGCAACGCAGAAAAAGTGTGCTCTTCTAATTTTTAGATTTGAACCCCATGTATTATTACGAATTGCACTTTTCTGATTGAACCATTCATCGTTACCCTCATAATAGCAGAGCTCACAAGCCCTCTTTTTTCAGGTATAATCTGAAGTCTCTGAGAACAATTACGTTGCCCTCACAGTACAAGAGCTTCTCACAAGCCCACTGTCCAGGTGGAGTCTGAAGTCTCAGAGAATAGAAGCTCCATCGGAAACACGTGAGGGAAATGTGACATCTCCTGAGCTAATCATGCTCGCACCGGCCAGTCTTCCTATATGTGCTGTGAGGGTATTGTGGGTGCTTTGTGTGAGCGGTGTGTTGTGTACTGATTACCGAGTAGGCGCTCTGTGTGTGATGTGTGTGTGCCGTGTGTGGGCAGTGTACACTGTGGACTGATTACTAAGTATGAGCTCTATGAGTGCTTTGTGCATGTTGTTTGCTATGTATGTGCTGTACACTTATGCTGCAATGAGGCATTGTGCGTTCTGTGTGTGCGCGCTTTGGGTGTGTTGTATGTGCTCTAAGTGCGTGTTGCGATTGTATTGTGAAATCGCATGTTCCGTGATCGCTTGTAGATATGAAACACATAAGTTATTTAAAACTGAATCCGTAATAATTCGTCTTATCTTAAAATGAAAAGTAAGGCGAAAATCGCTGTACGAATTGCCATTTTATTATTACAAATAGTAAAGTCTAAATGAATAAAATTGAACTTTTCGAACTAAACAGTTCATCTTCAGCAAAAGGCAAAAGAATTCTGCGACAACTACACTATTCAAAAGAATACTAAAACGTATACAGAAAATAGTCGTAGAACTAAAAATTAAACAAAAACAATAAAAAAAAACTTAACTAATGATCATGTATTTGCAACGAGAAGAGGAAAAGCACTTTGAGTATCATTTAGAGGGGTCTGAGCTTAAAGATGTATAGCGACTCAAGGATGCGTAAATCAATCATGTGAGGGGCACCTGCAAGGATTTTAAAATGATTCACAGAAACAGGGACGTTACAGTTTTCCGCATGGGATCGAACAGATGACAGTGGTGGAGAACCAAGTGGACGACCGGTTCTACAACTGCGCCCATCATACAGCTATACATCTTTAAGCTCAGACCCCCTCTAAATGATACTCAAAGTGCTTTTCCTCTTCTCGTTGCAAATACATGATCATTAGTTTAGGTTTTTTATTGTTTTTGTTTAACTTTTTATTTTTAGATCTACGACTATTTTCTGTATATGTTGTAGTATTCTATTGCATAGTGTAGTTTTAATTTACTCATATTCGTTTTGTTTAGTCGCAGAATTTTTTTTCCTTTTGCTGAAGATGAACTGTTTAGTTCGAAACGTTCAATTTTATTGATTTAGGCTATACTATTTGTAATGTTAAAATGGCCATTCGTACAGCAATTTTCGCCTTGCTTTTCATTTTAACACGTTATTCTAGTATTTAATCGAATGGTAGACGTGAGTTCGAGCACACTTCGAGAATTTTGGAGAACATTTGAATTAAGATTACTCTTAACTGCTTGTCGTACCTACGGTGCGCTTTCAAGTCCGATAGCTTGCTCCTAAAGCGCCTTGTTCTGTTTCCTATGTTCCACTCCAAGAAGTCCGATAGCTTGTGTTGCCGCGCTCCGCCATTCTTATGACTGATACCGCCAACTAAGAATAAGTTTAGGTCAAGCCTTACGTGCCCTATTAGCATTCGTGTAGGGTCTACCCGAAGAATAGCCACATCTTGCGATCTTGCTTCTTTGTATTGTTGAATAGAATAGATTCCTGCTGAAAATGAGCATTGTTTATTGTTTTCATAAGTGGTAACATTTAGCTTTCGTACGTTCTTCATATGTATTCAAATGTATGTCTTTTTTATTTCAGATCAGTCATTCAATAATTTGAAACTATATATGTATTGTTCTCGTACACATTGGAATGAGTCGGCACTGCCGCACACGCTTGTTCGTGTACTGTATACTGGCGTGTGTTGCTCTGGCACTTGGAACGAATGAACCAAATTTCTTGACGCGTGTTTCTCCAGTTCCTTGCCATGTGCCAAAGCATCAAATTATTGAACAATAATCGTGAAGGTAAAATTAGCCAAACGGAGCCTTCAGCTTGCTAATAAAGCGCCTTGTTCTGTTTCCTATGTTCCACTCCATGAAGTCCGATAGCTTGCTCCTAAAGCGCCTTGTTCTGTTTCCTATGTTCCACTCCAAGAAGTCCGATAGCTTGCTCCTAAAGCGCTTTGTTCTGTTTCCTATGTTCCACTCCAAGAAGTCCGATAGCTTGCTCCTAAAGCGCCTTGTTCTGTTTCCTATGTTCCACTCCAAGAAGTCCGATAGCTTGCTCCTAAAGCGCCTTGTTCTGTTTCCTATGTTCCACCCTAAGAAGAACACGAGCACGAATTACTCGTGGATTTGCTCAACGAGGGGCAGTCTGACCCCATGATCCATGCTATCAACACCGTAACCATTTTAGGCGACATTAACTGCTCCATCTTGCACCCATGGGAACTCGAGACAGCTGAGGTGAGCACCAGCGCTATGCGGCACAATACCTCAGCCGCCGGTGCTGACGCGCGGTCCAGAGATGTAACAACTTCCTGACAACATGAGGCGGCGCTCGCTGCGGCAGGCTGCTCAGTGGGCCAGTGGATCTGCCTGTCATATGACAAACTTCCCTCACGGGGCTAGCGGAACAAAGCCAGCCATCTTGCACTATACCTAAGAACTGCTCTCATTATAAAATTGAATTGGTGCATCACAGTAAAAATGGGTGCATCACACATGCATCACACATGCATAGTTAAGAATTTCAGAAACAAAGTTTCATTAATATGCAAGGGCAGTATGTTACAGCTCAATCCCTAATCAATATTTGCCGGTTTGATAGCTCCACCTTCGCCCCATGTTCCAGCTTCAGCACCACCCGCAAACACAAATGTGTCATCAATGGGTTGAGTCTCGTAAGTTATCGCTAGAATTGGACAAATAATTATAATTAATATAAATCAAGAAAAGTAGACGCCCCACAATGGAACCCTGTGGAAATCTACAACAGGTTTTGCGTAAACCCAATGGACAGCCAGAAACATTTCTTAATAGGTATCTGACTCCTTTAAAGCAAATTAAAGCAAAACATTTAATTCCCTAGGGCTTCAAGTTTATACACGAGTTTTTTAAGACTTGTGGTACCAAAAAATTGCAGGTGGTTGAGAAGCCCCCATGTCACCTCCACACACCCATGTCACCTCCACACACCCATATCACCTCCACGCCCCCTTGTCACCTCCACAAACCCATGTCACCTCCACACACCCATGTCACCGCCACACACCCCTATCACCTCCACGCCCCCTTGTTACCTCCACACACCCATGTCACCTCCACACACCCATGTCACCTCCACACACCCATGTCACCTCCACACACCCATGTCACCTCCACACACCCATATCACCTCCACGCCCCCTTGTCACCTCCACAAACCCATGTCACCTCCACACACCCATGTCACCGCCACACACCCCTATCACCTCCACGCCCCCTTGTTACCTCCACACACCCATGTCACCTCCACACACCCATGTCACCTCCACACACCCATGTCACCTCCACACACCCATGTCACCTCCACACACCCATGTCACCTCCACACACCCATGTCACCTCCACACACCCATGTCACCTCCACACACCCATGTCACCTCCACACACCCATGTCACGTCCTCACACCCATGTCACCTCAACACACCCATGTCACTTCCTCACACCCAAGTCACCTCCTCACACCCATGTCACCTCCACGCACCCATGTCTCCTCCACGCACCAATGTCACCTCCGCCTTTTTACTCAAAGAAAAATGCATTACATCGCTGAAAGTATTCACCGCCTCAGGCATAGAAGAATTCAAGCAGAAGCTAAATTAATGAAGAGAGATAGCACCTGAAAAGAAGGGAAGCATTGCGCGCTCAAAGATCTTACTCTGTATGCAAATGCAAATCGGCTTGTTATTCAAAATAAAGACCTCAGGATTCTCTGATAAATTGGAATAATGCTTACTATTTTGAAGCAGTTAAGAGAGGCACACTTACCAACAGTGTTGTAAATCGGTTTAGATGTAACAGAAGATTGTGAGTAGGTTGTGTTACACAGATTGTGATAGATGCAACATTGCTAAATTTGTTCTGACTTATATTATGTATGCCTTTGATTTCACTTCCATGACACAGAAGATAAACAAAGGAAACGTTCCATTGCTTCAAATAGAAGGTGAGATCAATAGCAAGTCCGGGAATATCGGCCTCGTTTCGTGTAGACGCTGGCACGAAACGTTCATTAAATTTTTGCGCGACCTATGCTCGTCATGGACAAATATGTATTTTGTCATCACCAACAATGGGATAAATTGTTAGGGAATTCAGAGTACTGTCAGCATTGGCTTCCGTCTGAGACAATGACAGGCGATGTCTCTTCATCAGTCGCTTCACGTAAGCTAGAGGTCAGACATTCCATGCCATCGACTGGCCTCGTCTAACTTGAGCGTTTGATCCATTACTGTTAACCTAAATTCTGTGTTATCAAAAGTTGAAGCTTTCAAAGAAAGCTAACTGCTCTATACAATATTCAATAAAGTTCAAACAGAAGGATGCCATCGTATTTCTAGAGTAAGCTTCGAGATTCACGCTTGGGTCCTAAGTGTGAAATGAGAATCTGATGGAGTCCACTAAGTAGACCAGATAGTTCATCCACAGTTCTGCACAGCAGTGAGATCGGATGTTTCGTCCAGCGTTCTGATAAGTGATTAGATCAGATAGTCTCTTGTTGGCTGTCCAGTCTAACTTTTTCGCCACCTGCATGCATGTTTTTCGCCGCTCTAGTAATTAAATCGCTTGGATGGCGAAAAACATGCAAAAAAATTAGACTGTGTGAATGATTAGATTAGATGGTTTATCCACCGCTCTGATAAGTATTAGATCAGATAGCATCACTTGTTTCTGGTTTAATTAGATAAGATGGTTTATCCTGTTTGTTGAAAAATTAAATTAGATGCTTCACCCAAACTTAAGCTAATAGATAACTTGAGAAACCTCCTCCAGAGTTCAGCAAAATAATTATTTCAGATGGTTCTCCCACAGCTCCGCCCAGTAGATCAGAATATTCTTCCACAGAAATTAGTTCAGCAGAAAAATGTGTGAATAAAACAAAACAAAATGCATGTGAAAATGATGAAGAGAAAAATTCAGGGTTCAAAAATGTGAAAATGATCATCTGAAATAGTGTCGACAAACAAATCCTAGTAAAGGGTTTTATTGTTCATTTTAGAACAGTTTTCCCATTTGTTGCTGGACTCATTCGTTCGCTATGAAATATTTAGCGCAAACAACGAAAACCAAAAACTAACATCTCTAGACTTATGCATTTCAAAATCATTCCGCAGTTTCAAAAATGAAAAGAATGTTAGTTTTTAGATGGTAAATTATCCATAGAAGACTCTATAAAAGCAAATATGGCGTATCTTCTGACGTCCTTGACCAGCCACCACTCACGTGTACTCAACTCAAGTGCAATAAAATCTACGGTTTTTGCTATTGAGATTTAAGTAACTCAAGTGCAATAAAATCTACGGTTTTTGCTATTGAGATTTAAGTAACTCTGAAACTCGCCTAATGTACCGTTGGGCCCCAATATACGCCACACATGCACCTTACAGCGGTGAGGCGGGCATGGGCACGGTGGTAACTCAGCGATATCAGCATTTTATTTCTGTAACGCTGCTTCAGAATGATTCCGAATAGTGCGTAAGACTGGTAAATAATTGCACAGGAACTGAACTACGTTAGCTAGTTACTGGAAAAAAACTCGTTCAAATATTCATTGTAAGAAATTCAATCCTTTTTCAATGATGAAATGAAATATGCGCTACGATGGGGCGATAATAATGCAAGTGTTCTTTTTTCTGCAAGGTTTCACTTAACCGATACTGTAGGCATCTATTGATGCCATTACGATTGATTTCAAATTCCATACGCAACTATCATTAATAAATTTATTCAGTTTTTCGGCTAGAAGATGCAATTCGAGAATTAATAGCTGATCATTAGCTACTTCATGCTGGTTTGATCAAACTGCAGTCTCGCGAACGCACTGCTTTTCGAGATATGGAAAGAGAGAGAGAGAGAGAGAGAGAGAGGAGCTCTCAGTGCAATTGCGAGGGCGGAGTTGTGGACCTGCCGATACATGTGGCACGAGATAGTTGGCTACAATATTGAAATGTCGTCTTTCATCGGAAAACTGTTCGCTACGGCTCGCTTAATTAAAGAGGAATCATTTGGGACAAGAAAAATGTGCTGCGGTGAAGTTGTGTGTGGCAGCGCCACACTTCAAAGCCAGGCCTCGTCTAAACCAAAATTCATTCATCGGTGATGCAACAGAAAATGTCGACGAAATGAGGACGATGACTCAACAGTCCATACGTGGCCTGCAGCCAATGCCGGCAACTTCAGTTTTAGTGGACATAAAAAAGAAAAATAGCAGCGATACATTATTACGCGTAGGGCTCGGCCGTAACTTGTGTGGCGGGTGTCGCTGTGTCCTGCGCTCCCACGCCTGTGATGGGGGTTGGGTGACGCTGTGTCCTGCGCTCCCACGCCTGTGATGGGGGTTGGGTGACACTGCGGCCTGCGCTCCCACGCCTGTGATGGGGGTTGGGTGACGCTGCGGCCTGCGCTCCCACGCCTGTGATGCGTGATGGGTGACGCTGTATTCTGCTCTCCCACGTCTGTGATGCGTGATGGTTGCGTGGCCGCTCCGTGTAGCGATGAGACTTTCCATTGCGCTGAGATCATGTATGCTTCAACAATTTCTTGAACGTATGCTGAACGTTCCTCATGGTGAACGCATCACCATCTCGGTACAAGTTAGAGCTCTGCAACTTTTATCGACCGATCAAGATTTCTTAGAAAGGACCTAACTTTGCGATACCGAGCTATCAAACTTCGTCGTTGGAATGAAAGAAATTTTTGCTTGATTTTACTTGTATTCTGACGGTGTAGTTTTCGGAAGTGGTTCTACTGAGCTGAATTTGAGCTTGACGGTGGCAGGAATATACAGCTTTACTGCGGCTGCGCTGGCTGGAGGCGTCAGGTGTGAGCCGCGCTTAGCAATCCTGAATCTGTCAAATGAAAAATTTTGTGCGCTTCAAATTTTGGGGAGAAAACATGCATCAACGACCGATTAAGCTACGTAGTTGCAGATTTCAAATCCCTCAACTCCATATCAAGAAGTTGTACAAGGAGCACTTAGATGATGTGGGAGACCAGGACGAGTCATGGGCTCCTCGTGTGTGTTGACTTGCATGTTTGAACACATCGAGCGCCTGGTGTGCACTGAGCAGGAAAATTTTAACATGAAGTTTGGCGTTCCAACGATTTATCGTGAATACAAAGATAACTCTAATTAATACTATTTCTGTCAGTAAGACTTTACATGCGGTACTACAGCAAAGAAAAAGAAACACACGTCTTTTCAAGATTTGCAATCACAATCAGCGCTGCACTCAGAACTCAAATGATTTTCCTGTACCAACACCGACAAATCATGAATTGCGGAGTTCCAACGGTGTTAGTGAACTTTCCAGTGGAGAATATGTGGAGCCCAATGATCTAAAGAGCGAGATTAAAAAATTATATATTCGCAAAAGGTTCTGAATGACTTGTGCAGGGATCACCATTTAACCGATGACAAAAGTAAGAAAGTAACCTTATTGAGAGAGGAGTGAAGATGACACTGTACAGAAAACGTACAGCGAAGCTGCTTGCATTGTTTACCATGAAGTATTAGCATACGCTTTTGTGATGACATCTCTTAAGTTTTTGAGCAACTGAACATACCAAATGATAGCACCAACTGGCAACTTTGCTTAGAGACATCAAAAGACAGCATCATGGCTGTTCTGCTACACAATGGTGACACTCTGCAATCTGTTCTCATGACTTGTAGCGCAAGCATGAAGAGTCTGAATCATTTGCACTACAATCATTGCGCTACAATCATTTGAGAGTCTGAAAGTACTTCTTACAATCATGCAGTGTGATAACTACAACTGGATTTCAAGGCTGTGGCCACGCTTACTGACATTCAGCTTGGCCATGCTAAATTTTACTGCTTCCGATGCATATGGAACTCCTGCTTCCGGTGCTTATGGAACTCCTGCTTCCGGTGCTTATGGAACTCCTGCTTCCGGTGCTTATGGAACTCCTGCTTCCGATGCATATGGAACTCCTGCTTCCGGTGCTTATGGAACTCCTGCTTCCGGTGCTTATGGAACTCCTGCTTCCTGTCCTTATGGAACTCCTGCTGCCGGTGCTTATGGAACTCCTGCTTCCGATGCCTCACCTCATGTCACACAGCCCATGCTGCTGTCCCTCAATACCTCACGTTCCTCAGCACATGCTGCCGTCCCTCAGCCACCTCATGTCACTCAGCCCATGCTGCCGTCCCTCAGTCACCTCATGTCACTCAGCCCGTGCTGCCGTCAATCAGCCCGTGCTGCCGTCCCTCAATACCTCACGTTCCTCAGCCTATGCTGCCGTCCCTCAGCCACCTCATGTCACTAAGCCGTGCTGCCGTCCCTCAGTCACCTCATGTCACTCAGCCCGTGCTGCCGTCCCTCAGTCACCTCATGTCACTCAGCCCATGCTGCCGTCCCTCAGCCACCTCATGTCACTCAGCCCATGCTGCCGTCCCTCAGTCACCTCATATCACTCAGCCGTGCCGCTGTCCCTCAGTCACCTCATGTCACTCAGCCCGTGCTGCCGTCCCTCAGTCACCTCATGTCACACAGCCCGTGCTGCCGTCACTCAGCCCGTGCTGCCGTCCCTCAATACCTCACGTTCCTCAGCCTATGCTGCCGTCCCTCAGCCACCTCATGTCACTCAACCAATGCTGCCGTCCCTCAGTCACCTCATGTCACTCAGCCGTGCTGCCGTCCCTCAGTCACCTCACGTTCCTCAGCCCGTGCTGCCGTCCCTCAGTCACCTCATGTCACTCAGCCCATGCTGCCGTCCCTCAATCACCTCATGTCACTCAGCCCGTGCTGCCCTCCCTCAGCCCGTGCTGCCGTCCCTCAATACCTCACGTTCCTCAGCCCATGCTGCCGTCCCTCAGTCACCTCATGTCACTCAGCCCGTGCTGCCGTCCCTCAGCCCGTGCTGCCGTCCCTCAATACCTCACGTTCCTCAGCCCATGCTGCCGTCCCTCAGTCACCTCATGTCACTCAGCCCGTGCTGCCGTCCCTCAGTCACCTCATGTCACTCAGCCCATGCTGCCGTCCCTCAGTCACCTCACGTTCCTCAGCCCGTGCTGCCGTCCCTCAGTCACCTCATGTCATACAGCCCATGCTGCCGTCCCTCAGCCCGTGCTGCCGTCCCCAAATACCTCACGTTCCTCAGCCCATGCTGCCGTCTCTCAGTCACCTCATGTCACTCAGCCCATGCTGCCGTCCCTCAGTCACCTCACATTCCTCAGCCCATGCTGCCGTCCCTCAGTCACCTCATGTCACTCAGCCCATGCTGCCGCCCCTCAGTCACCTCACGTTCCTCAGCCCGTGCTGCCGTCCCTCAGTCACCTCATGTCACTCAGCCAATGCTGCCGTCCCTCAGTCACCTCACGTTCCTCAGCCCATGCAGCCGTCCCTCAGTCACCTCATGTCACTCAGCCAATGCTGCCGTCCCTCAGTCACCTCACGTTCCTCAGCCCGTGCTGCCGTCCCTCAGTCACCTCACGTTCCTCAGCCCTTGCTGCCGTCCCTCAGTAACCTCATGTCACTCAGCCCATGCTGCCGTCCTTCAGCCCGTGCTGCCGTCCCTCAATACCTCACGTTCCTCAGCCCATGCTGCCGTCCCTCAGTCACCTCATGTCCCTCAGCCCGTGCTGCCGTCCCTCAGTCACCTCACATTCCTCAGCCCTTGCTGCCGTCCCTCAGTAACCTCATGTCCCTCAGCCCGTGCTGCCGTCCCTCAGTCACCTCATGTTCCTCAGCCCATGCTGCCGTCCCTCAGTCACCTCATGTCACTCAGCCAGTGCTGCCGTCCCTCAATCACCTCACGTTCCTCAGCCCATGCTGCCGTCCCTCAGCCACCTCATGTCACTCAGCCCGTGCTGCCGTCCCTAAGTCACCTCATATTCCTCAGCCCATGCTGCCGTTCCTCAGTCACCTCATGTCACTCAGCCCATGCTGCCGTCCCTCAGTCACCTCATGTCACTCAGCTCGTGCTGCCGTCCCTCAATCACCTCACGTTCCTCAGCCCAAGCTGCCGTCCCTCAGTCACCTCATGTCACTCAGCCCATGCTGCCGTTCCTCAGTCACCTCATGTCACTCAGCGCGTGCTGCCGTCCCTCAGTCACCTCACGTTCCTCAGCCCAAGCTGCCGTCCCTCAGTCACCTCATGTCACTCAGCTCGTGCTGCCGTCCCTCAGTCACCTCATGTCACTCAGCCCGTGCTGCCGTCCCTCAGTCACCTCATGTCACTCAGCCCGTGCTGCCGTCCCTCAATCACCTCATGTCACTCAGCCCATGCTGCCGTCCCTCAGTCACCTCATGTCACTCAGCCCATGCTGCCGTCCCTCAGTCACCTCATGTCACTCAGCCCAAGCTGCCGTCCCTCAGTCACCTCATGTCACTCAGCCCGTGCTGCCGTCCCTCAGTCACCTCATGTCACTCAGCCCATGCTGCCGTCCCTCAGTCACCTCATGTCACTCAGCCCGTGCTGCCGTCCCTCAGTCACCTCATGTCACTCAGCCCATGCTGCTGTCCCTCAGTCACATCATGTCACTCAGCCCATGCTGCCGTTCCTCAGTCACCTCACATTTCTCAGCCCATGCTGCCGTCCCTCACTCACCTCACGTCACTCAGCCCATGCTACCGTCCCTCAGTCACCTCATGTCACTCAGTCCGTGCGGCCGTCCCTCCGTCACCTCACGACCCTCAGCCCGTCCCTAAGTCACCGCAGCAGCTACGGGGATCGCCGCCAGTCCACCGTTCAGTCGCGAGGCTCTGAGGAGTTTCTGATGAGCTGCACAACATTTCAGTAATTTCACAAGCCTGTCGTTGAATTTCATGGATTCTTTCCCCACCAAAGTTTAGCTGTTCAAAGATATAAAATTTTCTCTGAGAAAATCAGAAAATTTCAACTACGATGCTCAAAATATGACTATCAGGATAGACTGCCCCGTAATATTCCAAGGAGAGAATGAAGCGGGCAGCCTGACACCGCACGAGGCCCCGCTCGGGCCGGATCGGGCCTGCTCATTTGGCTTCTGATAGAAGGCCTAAAGGTTTCTCAGTTTTCGCATAGTTAAACTTTTGTTCATGAACCACATTCTTTTAGGTAAGACCTAATATCTCATTTTTAGACTGATTCTGTTCACATTGATGTCAATGAATTAATTTACATATTTTTTCCATAGCTAAACGTTATCTGACGTAAATATTCCCGCTCGATGCCCACGTTTCATTAGATATTCATGGTCTCTTTAATCTTCTCTTTGACTTGATCAGAACAGAAAACTATAACCCATAAAAGTCAGCGCAAACTTTGAAGTAGCATCCATTAATTTGTAGCTCGAGGCTCTAGTAAAAAATAAACAGAAATGTTTTTGCGTTACATGCCACGATGACGCTCCAGTTAATGGTCAACGCTTGAGCGCTGCGACATGGAGGGGCGGACTGCGTGCTCCCCATGCCATAGCTGCGGTAGCTTGGATCACAAAGGGCAAATTGTTACTTTGTCTGACACACCGCCTCACCTTTGGTGGGCAGGCTAAGGCTCTGTACACAGTAACCAAAGACACATAAGCCCATGGTTGGGGATGAAAGCAGATCAATAAGCCACTGTTGTATTCATAAGATGTCCTCAAAATTCAGCTCCGATTTCACAGATGATTCATTAGCGGCAATGTGAGTGCCGTGTGATTGAGTACATCACAAAAAACACTGCTGCTATGGCATGAGAAGGTTCCCTCAACAATGGTTCAAATCCTGCTTCTTGAAGAGCATACAGTACGTAGTACTGGGCAATTCCAGTTCATAGCTATAAAACTATCTTATGGAATTTTTCAAAGATCTGTTCGAGGGATTCTTCTGTTCTTCATTTGTAAAAAGATGTCGTGAAATCTACTTTTTTCTTTAAAATTCATACTGTTTGCTGATACCAGCACATTATCATCCAGTTTCTCCCTGTAAAATTCAGTAAACATCGCAAACCGAAGAAATCAGGTACTTCATACCATCTTGTCCTCTCGAGTAGCGTGTAAAACAGGTATAGACATCAACATTTCTAATTTGTTATATTCTCCAACAAGATAAAGATATCACTCCTTAACATTATGATAAGCAGTGACAAGGTTCAAGAGACCGTTAGCTGCAAATTTCAAAGGAAGAACATTGAAATAAAATTCGACTTTCAAAAACCTTGTCAATCTTACGAGCACAAAGCTCTCCAAATCCCTCGAACTTTTGGATACAGCCAAGCACATTTAACTAAACAAATCTTCAAAGTCCTTAAACAGCTCACTGATTCATTCGTATGTTGGATACAGCCAAGCACATTTAACTAAACAAATCACCAAAGTCCTTAACAGTTCACAGATTCATTCGTATATTCAATACGGTTGACACCTAGTAAGGCATAGACAAAAATAAAAAAGATATTTACTTTGCAAAATAATTATTAATGCTATCTCCAACATGGAATACAACGCTCACGAAAATATTCATGAATGAACTTGAAAATTCTAAGAAAGCCTGATTGCATTCGATTTTCTCTCCCAAGTTTCATGCAAATTATACTCACAAATAACAAAAATTTTTACTATTGACCTGAGATAAATTCTCACGCTGCCTCCTATGATCATTCATGAAATAAGCTCACACCCCCTTATAACTTGAAAGCCAGATATAAGAATTGTTTCTTTTCGGTGGTACTAAACTTTGAAACCTCGCAATTGATGTTTGCGATGCCTACCTACTCAGCTTTAAAAAATAGTCTCAAACCGTAGACGCACTCAAATTACTTGGCAAATGGAAATTAATTGAAAATAAAATGAATAAATAAAGCAACTTAGAACGAAACCAAGCAAAGCATCGTTACTAAACTTTATTTCTTACCGTGAATAATCGGCAAAACTACTCTTTAACTATAAATCAACCATAAAAAAAAAAATCTCCAGAAAAACATTGATCCAAAATATCAAATTACTTTCACTGAACTAAATATTAGCATAATTGTTCGTACGTTCACTTTTAAATTTACGTAGCTATTTTTTCGGACGCAGTCTTTGCGTATGTTTGAGTCTACATTTTTTATCAGTGGTTTTGCTAACTATTAAGTTTATTAGTATTTTTGCGCCTTTACGTTAGTTTTTCTTTTTAAATAA
This sequence comes from Morinoia aosen, assembly GCA_030386875.1. NCBI lineage: Eukaryota > Metazoa > Arthropoda > Malacostraca > Amphipoda > Talitridae > Morinoia > Morinoia aosen. The sequence continues at coordinate 89,971,214 of CM059562.1, read as the reverse complement.
CATTGAGAAATGTAGAAAATTCCTTCCAAATGATCTTCCTTTTGCATTTGGATTGACCGCTTTGGGCTCAGCAGTAGCCTGGCCCCGTCAGTTGCACTCAGCAGTAGCCTAGCCCCCGTCAGTTGCGCTCAGCAGTAGCCTGGCCCCGTCAGTTGCGCTCAGCAGTAGCCTGGCCCCGTCAGTTGCGCTCAGCAGTCGCCTGGCCCCCGTCAGTTGCGCTCAGCAGTAGCCTGGCCCCGTCAGTTGCGCTCAGCAGTCGCCTGGCCCCGTCAGTTGCGCTCAGCAGTCGCCTGGCCCCGTCAGTTGCGCTCAGCAGTAGCCTGGCCCCGTCAGTTGCGCTCAGCAGTAGCCTGGCCCCGTCAGTTGCGCTCAGCAGTAGCCTGGCCCCGTCAGTTGCGCTCAGCAGTAGCCTGGCCCCGTCAGTTGCGCTCAGCAGTAGCCTGGCCCCGTCAGTTGCGCTCAGCAGTAGCCTGGCCCCGTCAGTTGCGCTCAGCAGTAGCCTGGCCCCCGTCAGTTGCGCTCAGCAGTCGCCTGGCCCCGTCAGTTGCGCTCAGCAGTCGCCTGGCCCCGTCAGTTGCGCTCAGCAGTCGCCTGGCCCCGTCAGTTGCGCTCAGCAGTCGCCTGGCCCCGTCAGTTGCGCTCAGCAGTAGCCTGGCCCCGTCAGTTGCGCTCAGCAGTCGCCTGGCCCCGTCAGTTGCGCTCAGCAGTCGCTTGGCCCCGTCAGTTGCGCTCAGCAGTAGCCTGGCCCCGTCAGTTGCGCTCAGCAGTCGCCTGGCCCCCGTCAGTTGCGCTCAGCAGTAGCCTGGCCCCGTCAGTTGCGCTCAGCAGTAGCCTGGCCCCCGTCAGTTGCGCTCAGCAGTAGCCTGGCCCCGTCAGTTGCGCTCAGCAGTAGCCTGGCCCCCGTCAGTTGCGCTCAGCAGTAGCCTGGCCCCGTCAGTTGCGCTCAGCAGTAGCCTGGCCCCGTCAGTTGCGCTCAGCAGTAGCCTGGCCCCGTCAGTTGCGCTCAGCAGTAGCCTGGCCCCGTCAGTTGCGCTCAGCAGTAGCCTGGCCCCGTCAGTTGCGCTCAGCAGTAGCCTGGCCCCGTCAGTTGCGCTCAGCAGTAGCGTGGCCCCGTCAGTTGCGCTCAGCAGTAGCCTGGCCCCCGTCAGTTGCGCTCAGCAGTAGCCTGGCCCCGTCAGTTGCGCTCAGCAGTAGCCTGGCCCCGTCAGTTGCGCTCAGCAGTAGCCTGGCCCCGTCAGTTGCGCTCAGCAGTCGCCTGGCCCCCGTCAGTTGCGCTCAGCAGTAGCCTGGCCCCGTCAGTTGCGCTCAGCAGTCGCCTGGCCCCGTCAGTTGCGCTCAGCAGTCGCCTGGCCCCGTCAGTTGCGCTCAGCAGTAGCCTGGCCCCGTCAGTTGCGCTCAGCAGTCGCCTGGCCCCCGTCAGTTGCGCTCAGCAGTAGCCTGGCCCCGTCAGTTGCGCTCAGCAGTCGCCTGGCCCCGTCAGTTGCGCTCAGCAGTCGCCTGGCCCCGTCAGTTGCGCTCAGCAGTCGCCTGGCCCCCGTCAGTTGCGCTCAGCAGTAGCCTGGCCCCGTCAGTTGCGCTCAGCAGTCGCCTGGCCCCGTCAGTTGCGCTCAGCAGTCGCATGGCTCCTGTCAGCTGTTTGCGTTGGATCTTGAAGGAAGGATATTGAGGAAAACTTCAAAATTTATCACATTTTTTCAACATTTGAATAAAAGAAGGTCATTTCTGTTATTAGTGATACAGATAATGTTACTGTTACTTGCTGACTGTTCACTATTGCTGCTGTGCAAGCGTTGTCTCTGTCTTACTGTTCCCTATTGCTGCTATACAGTACGTGCGTTGTCTCTGTCTTACTGTTGACTATTGCTGCTATGCGAGCGTTGTCTCTGTCTTACTGTTGACCATTGCTGCTATGCGAGCGTTGTCTCTGTCTTACTGTTCACTATTGCTGCTATGCGAGCGTTGTCTCTGTCTTACTGTTGACCATTGCTGCTATGCGAGCGTTGTCTCTGTCTTACTGTTGACCATTGCTGCTATGCGAGCGTTGTCTCTGTCTTACTGTTGACCATTGCTGCTATGCGAGCGTTGTCTCTGTCTTACTGTTGACCATTGCTGCTATGCGAGCGTTGTCTCTGTCTTACTGTTCACTATTGCTGCTATGCGAGCGTTGTCTCTGTCTTACTGTTCACTATTGCTGCTATGCGAGCGTTGTCTCTGTCTTACTGTTCACTATTGCTGCTATGCGAGCGTTGTCTCTGCCTTACTGTTCACTATTGCTGCTATGCGAGCGTTGTCTCTGTCTTACTGTTCACTATTGCTGCTATGCGAGCGTTGTCTCTGTCTTACTGTTGACCATTGCTGCTATGCGAGCGTTGTCTCTGTCTTACTGTTGACCATTGCTGCTATGCGAGCGTTGTCTCTGTCTTACTGTTCACTATTGCTGCTATGCGAGCGTTGTCTCTGCCTTACTGTTCACTATTGCTGCTATGCGAGCGTTGTCTCTGTCTTACTGTTCACTATTGCTGCTGTACAGTACGTGCGTTGTATGTCTTACTGTTCACTATTGCTGCTATGCGAGCGTTGTCTCTGTCTTACTGTTCACTATTGCTGCTATACAGAACGTGCATTGTCTCTGTCTTACTGTTCACTATTGCTGCTATACGAGTGCTGTCTTTCTCTTTCCATTCAGTATTGCTGCGGCGAGTTCGTTCCGTCTCTTTCTGTTCACTTTTACAGCGATGAACTGCACTGTAATTCGGCTACAATTAAATGCTCATTAGAAGGAGAATTTAGTGTTACAATAAATTATTCTCGCTTCCGTTTTCTTAAAAACTGTCCCGACAAGTGTTCTCAGAAGGATCTTTTATTTAATGAGTCAGTGCTGCAGAGCGACCAGGATTGTCTGACCAGATATGCCAGACGGCGTTGTGAGTAGATTTTCATGTGCTCTTGGCCATTTCTCTGAGATCTTCTCGAGGGCAGATAATGTCGCAGGCAGAAATGTACGCACTCCACCGTCAAATATACTGACAGAAGGCTGGATGTAACGCGAGATGTCCACTCTTTGTCTTCAGAAAGCTGGAAAATCTTCTTTTGAGAAGAGTAATTCATTTTGCCCGAGCGGTTATGCTCAATTTCGGTTGCAAATATAATTTGCAACCGGAAATTGAGAAGGGAATGAGCCTTCGCGTCGGTCAGGTAATACATATTTGACTCTCGCCAAGAGGTTTCTATCTTCGAGAAATAGAATATTTAGCAAGATCTGACAAATAAAACGTTTCGTAAAAAAGGAAATGTGGCAACCCAAGAAATTTAAAGGATCAAATTCCCCTGAGACAAAAGCTAAAGTGAAATACAGGAGCAGCGTGTCGCCGTTCATCTCTGCAACACATGGAAATAATGGCCACTGTAGGTTCGAGGGATGAAGCCTTCCTCGTGAAAATGGGTAAATGTCTTCCATTAGAAGGGGTTTACCACTGAAGAAAAATGTTTCCAGTCTTAAACGAGCAGCTGGTAGTCGGAGCTCCAACTCAATAGAATCTGTCATTAATTCCTCAAAATACTTTGAACTATGATTTTCCATGGAAATAATGCAGGTAAATAAATTAGAACCGTTTCGATCCTTTCACGTAGGTTAGCCAAGTTCGATTAGAACTTGTGCCGCCAGGTACTGGCTGCCACTGACTTAGAACTTACTCAGCCAGCTGCTGGTTGCCACTGACTCAGAACTTACTCTGCCAGCTGCTGACTGCCACTGACTCAGAACTTACTCAGCCAGCTGCTGACTGCCACTGACTCAGAACTTACTCAGCCAGCTGCTGGCTGCCACTGACTCAGAACTTACTCAGCCAGCTGCTGACTGCCACTGACTCAGAACTTACTCTGCCAGCTGCTGGTTGCCACTGACTCAGAACTTACTCAGCCAGCTGCTGACTGCCACTGACTCAGAACTTACTCAGCCAGCTGCTGACTGCCACTGACTCAGAACTTACTCAGCCAGCTGCTGACTGCCACTGACTCAGAACTTACTCTGCCAGCTGCTGGTTGCCACTGACTCAGAACTTACTCAGCCAGCTGCTGGTTGCCACTGACTCAGAACTTACTCAGCCAGCTGCTGACTGCCACTGACTTAGAACTTACTCAGCCAGCTGCTGGTTGCCACTGACTCAGAACTTACTCAGCCAGCTGCTGACTGCCACTGACTCAGAACTTACTCAGCCAGCTGCTGACTACCACTGACTCAGAACTTACTCAGCCAGCTGCTGACTACCACTGACTCAGAACTTACTCTGCCAGCTGCTGGTTGCCACTGACTCAGAACTTACTCAGCCAGCTGCTGGTTGCCACTGACTCAGAACTTACTCAGCCAGCTGCTGACTTCCACTGACTCAGAACTTACTCAGCCAGCTGCTGACTACCACTGACTCAGAACTTACTCAGCCAGCTGCTGACTACCACTGACTCAGAACTTACTCAGCCAGCTGCTGACTGCCACTGACTCAGAACTTACTCAGCCAGCTGCTGACTACCACTGACTCAGAACTTACTCAGCCAGCTGCTGACTACCACTGACTCAGAACTTACTCAGCCAGCTGCTGACTGCCACTGACTCAGAACTTACTCAGCCAGCTGCTGACTACCACTGACTCAGAACTTACTCTGCCGGCTGCTGGTTGCCACTGACTCAGAACTTACTCAGCCAGCTGCTGGTTGCCACTGACTCAGAACTTACTCAGCCAGCTGCTGACTGCCACTGACTCAGAACTTACTCAGCCAGCTGCTGACTACCACTGACTCAGAACTTACTCAGCCAGCTGCTGACTACCACTGACTCAGAACTTACTCAGCCAGCTGCTGACTACCACTGACTCAGAACTTACTCAGCCAGCTGCTGACTCCCATGCACTGACTCAGAACTTACTCAGCCAGCTGCTGACTGCCACTGACTCAGAACTTACTCAGCCAGCTGCTGACTGCCACTGACTCAGAACTTACTCAGCCAGCTGCTGACTACCACTGACTCAGAACTTACTCAGCCAGCTGCTGACTGCCACTGACTCAGAACTTACTCAGCCAGCTGCTGACTACCACTGACTCAGAACTTACTCAGCCAGCTGCTGACTACCACTGACTCAGAACTTACTCAGCCAGCTGCTGACTACCACTGACTCAGAACTTACTCAGCCAGCTGCTGACTGCCACTGACTCAGAACTTACTCAGCCAGCTGCTGACTACCACTGACTCAGAACTTACTCAGCCAGCTGCTGACTACCACTGACTCAGAACTTACTCAGCCAGCTGCTGACTGCCACTGACTCAGAACTTACTCAGCCAGCTGCTGACCACCACTGGCTCAGAACTTACTCAGCCAGCTGCTGGCTACCACTGACTCAGAACTTACTCAGCCAGCTGCTGACTGTCACTGACTCAGAACTTACTCAGCCAGCTGCTGACTACCACTGACTCAGAACTTACTCAGCCAGCTGCTGACTTCCACTGACTCAGAACTTACTCTGCCAACCGCTGGCTGCCACACAACTCCCACAATGCCCCTGCCCTCAAGCAGTCGGCATGATGTCACCACTACGCTCCGTGCTTGTCCTGCGTTTGGCAGGTTCAGTTCGGCGTGTGAGTGGTCTGTTCGTTTGCTGCTTATCAAGAAGTACTCGTAGTGTTACCCTGCGTGTATTGTTACAGTGGTAGCTGTTCTGTTCCCATTATATTTCTTAAGCTCTCAAACTGTCTTTGTTGCTATAATTCTTACTCAAGAAAGCTGAATAGGGTAAATGAAATAAGAATATTGGATTTAACTGTGAACCAAGTTTACTAGACTTTTATGAGTTTTCATAAATGATGGCTTTACAATCCCATGTAGGGATTATCCATTTCCATGTAGGGATTGTCAATTTCCATGTAGGGATTGTCAATCCCATGTAGGGATTGACATTTTGAATATTGAATTTGATCTCCTGAAAATCCAGCAAAACTGCTCATCAAACAAATCAAACGCAGACAGTATCTACGAAACATATTTTCCGTATATACAGTTATCATTGATTTTACAGTACAAATATGTCAATGATAATTTCTAAATGAAAGTATTAGAACAAAGCTGAGCACTTTTGAAGCAGAGATCATTCTAGTCGAAAATACTTTGTTTTTACATGTTTATTTGTGTTCTTTGAACCCCTGAGTTGATTTGAGTCGCAAGTGCAACACCCCGAGCTCCGTAGTATACAGTGGAGCATTGACAACACCCCGAGCACCGTAGTGTACAATGGAGCACTGACAACACCCCGAGAATCGTAGTGTACAATGGTGCACTGACAACACCCCGAGCACCGTAGTGTACAATGGTGTACTGACAACACCCCGAGCATCGTAGTGTACAATGGTGCACTGACAACACCCCGAGCACCGTAGTGTACAATGGTGCACTGACAACACCCCGAGCACCGTAGTGTACAATGGTGCACTGACAACACCCCGAGCACCGTAGTGTACAATGGTGCACTGACAACACCCCGAGCACCGTAGTGTACAATGGTGCACTGACAACACCCCGAGAACCATAGTGTACAATGGTGCACTGACAACACCCCGAGCACCGTAGTGTACAATGGTGCACTGACAACACCATGAGCACCGTAGTGCACAATGGTGCACTGACAACACCCCGAGCACCGTAGTGTACAATGGTGCACTGACAAAACCCCGAGCGCCATAGTGTGCAACGGTGCACTGACAACACCCCGAGCATCGTAGTGTACAATGGTGCACTGACAACACCCCGAGCACCGTAGTGTACAATGGTGCACTGACAACACCCTGAGCCCCGTAGTGCACAACAGTGCACTGACAACACCCAGAGCATCGTAGTGTACAACGGTGCACTGGCTCCTCGCTGGCCAACACCTGAAGCCTCAACTCTACAGTCCAGCCTTCCCGCCCACCGGCTGGCTGAATATTTTATCAACATCCAGCCTTGTGAACTTAGAACAAACGAGGAGGTGGCAGCATGACGAGCCCCACGCTCGGGTTCTCCTCAAGGCCCGGGCCGACAGACGCCAGTCAAACTTAGGCGCCAGCGAAACTCTTTTACAATCGTCAATTTTTATTCACAATCATCAGTAAAATAAAATAGACTTAATATCTTTTAATGCGGCCGGTACACAAAATGTGATCCCGGGCTATGAGAGGTTTTTTTTTTTTTTTTTTGCTGAAAAAAAAACATGAGCCAAAATCACCTTTCTTCTAGGCCTAGAACGTTTGCTTTGTTTTATTACGGAACAACTCTTATGAAGATTCAATATAAAACAGGTGGGATTTAGAAAAAGTCATTAAATCTGTTTAGGATGTAGCATGCTGTGAGAAAAACACGTTTCTCAAAAAAATTTCGCTTCTCAAAAAAACATTTTTTGGTAAATGATGTAATTTTATGCTGTGCACTTAATAATAATTTTTGAAATGCATAACACTCAGCTGAACAAATGAAATCAATGAACTTCTAACCCGTTAAACCAAAATATCTTGAGAATAGGAAGATAAAAATAGCTTTGAATTTTACGGAAACTTCTTGCCAAATAAAGTGAAACAAATTGTCGCACGGTGGCAATTGCAGGAACATCAGAGAGACAGCCTAAAAATGAATTGTTGATCTCACAGAAAACATCGCAGGCTAATTTCAGAGTAGCTGAGAGACTGGAGGAAGAACTAGTGCCGCCTACTTCTGTGAAGAAAATATGTACAGAACACTAGAAGTAATTTACTGGGACAAGAAAGTGGTAACATTTTTGCGCAGAGCTGTGAACGCTGCGTAACTTATCAGATGAAGTCGTCTCCGCTTCGCATCATGAACAGGGTAGTGAGAACAACCTTTCATGTGACCTTAACAACAAGGAAAGTGACGTGAGAACAACCTGTCATGTGACTTCAACAACAAGGAAAGTGACGTGAGAACAACCTCTCATGTGACTTTAACAACAAGGAAAGTGACGTGAGAACAACCTCTCATGTGACCTTAACAACAAGGAAAGTGACGTGAGAACAACCTCTCATGTGACCTTAACAACAAGGAAAGTGACGTGAGAACAACCTCTCATGTGACCTTAACAACAAGGAAAGTGACGTGAGAACAACCTCTCATGTGACCTTAACAACAAGGAAAGTGACGTGAGAACAACCTCTCATGTGACCTTAACAACAAGGAAAGTGACGTGAGAACAACCTTTCATGTGACCTTAACAACAAGGAAAGTGACGTGAGAACAACCTCTCATGTGACCTTAACAACAAGGAAAGTGACGTGAGAACAACCTCTCATGTGACCTTAACAACAAGGAAAGTGACGTGAGAACAACCTGTCATGTGACCTTAACAACAAGGAAAGTGACGTGAGAACAACCTGTCATGGGACCTTAACAACAAGGAAAGTGACGTGAGAACAACCTCTCATGTGACCTTAACAACAAGGAAAGTGACGTGAGAACAACCTGTCATGGGACCTCAACAACAAGGAAAGTGACGTGAGAACAACCTTTCATGTGACCTTAACAACAAGGAAAGTGACGTGAGAACAACCTGTCATGTGACCTTAACAACAAGGAAAGTGACGTGAGAACAACCTGTCATGTGACCTTAACAACAAGGAAAGTGACGTGAGAACAACCTTTCATGTGACCTTAACAACAAGGAAAGTGACGTGAGAACAACCTTTCATGTGACCTCAACAACAAGGAAAGTGACGTGAGAACAACCTGTCATGTGACCTTAACAACAAGGAAAGTGACGTGAGAACAACCTCTCATGTGACCTCAACAACAAGGAAAGTGACGTGAGAACAACCTGTCATGTGACCTTAACAACAAGGAAAGTGACGTGAGAACAACCTGTCATGTGACCTTAACAACAAGGAAAGTGACGTGAGAACAACCTGTCATGTGACCTTAACAACAAGGAAAGTGACGTGAGAACAACCTCTCATGTGACCTTAACAACAAGGAAAGTGACGTGAGAACAACCTGTCATGGGACCTTAACAACAAGGAAAGTGACGTGAGAACAACCTTTCATGTGACCTCAACAACAAGGAAAGTGACGTGAGAACAACCTCTCATGTGACCTTAACAACAAGGAAAGTGACGTGAGAACAACCTGTCATGGGACCTTAACAACAAGGAAAGTGACGTGAGAACAACCTTTCATGTGACCTCAACAACAAGGAAAGTGACGTGAGAACAACCTCTCATGTGACCTTAACAACAAGGAAAGTGACGTGAGAACAACCTGTCATGGGACCTTAACAACAAGGAAAGTGACGTGAGAACAACCTTTCATGTGACCTCAACAACAAGGAAAGTGACGTGAGAACAACCTGTCATGTGACCTCAACAACAAGGAAAGTGACGTGAGAACAACCTGTCATGTGACCTCAACAACAAGGAAAGTGACGTGAGAACAACCTCTCATGTGACCTTAACAACAAGGAAAGTGACGTGAGAACAACCTGTCATGTGACCTCAACAACAAGGAAAGTGACGTGAGAACAACCTCTCATGTGACCTTAACAACAAGGAAACTGACGTGAGAACAACCTGTCATGTGACCTCAACAACAAGGAAAGTGACGTGAGAACAACCTCTCATGGGACCTTAACAACAAGGAAAGTGACGTGAGAACAACCTGTCATGTGACCTCAACAACAAGGAAAGTGACGTGAGAACAACCTGTCATGTGACCTTAACAACAAGGAAAGTGACGTGAGAACAACCTCTCATGTGACCTTAACAACAAGGAAAGTGACGTGAGAACAACCTGTCATGTGACCTCAACAACAAGGAAAGTGACGTGAGAACAACCTGTCATGGGACCTTAACAACAAGGAAAGTGACGTGAGAACAACCTCTCATGTGACCTTAACAACAAGGAAAGTGACGTGAGAACAACCTCTCATGTGACCTTAACAACAAGGAAAGTGACGTGAGAACAACCTGTCATGTGACCTCAACAACAAGGAAAGTGACGTGAGAACAACCTGTCATGGGACCTTAACAACAAGGAAAGTGACGTGAGAACAACCTCTCATGTGACCTTAACAACAAGGAAAGTGACGTGAGAACAACCTGTCATGTGACCTCAACAACAAGGAAAGTGACGTGAGAACAACCTCTCATGTGACCTTAACAACAAGGAAACTGACGTGAGAACAACCTGTCATGTGACTTCAACAACAAGGAAAGTGACGTGAGAACAACCTGTCATGTGACTTCAACAACAAGGAAAGTGACGTGAGAACAACCTGTCATGGGACCTTAACAACAAGGAAAGTGACGTGAGAACAACCTGTCATGGGACCTCAACAACAAGAAAAGTGACGTGAGAACAACCTCTCATGTGACTTTAACAACAAGGAAAGTGACGTGAGAACAACCTCTCATGTGACCTCAACAACAAGAAAAGTGACGTGAGAACAACCTCTCATGTGACCTTGACAACAAGGAAAGTGACGTGAGAACAACCTCTCATGTGACTTTAACAACAAGGAAAGTGACGTGAGAACAACCTCTCATGTGACTTTAACAACAAGGAAAGTGACGTGAGAACAACCTCTCATGTGACCTTAACAACAAGAAAAGTGACGTGAGAACAACCTGTCATGTGACCTCAACAACAAGAAAAGTGACGTGAGAACAACCTCTCATGTGACCTTGACAACAAGGAAAGTGACGTGAGAACAACCTCTCATGTGACTTTAACAACAAGGAAAGTGACGTGAGAACAACCTCTCATGTGACCTTAACAACAAGAAAAGTGACGTGAGAACAACCTGTCATGTGACCTTAACAACAAGGAAAGTGACGTGAGAACAACCTGTCATGTGACCTTAACAACAAGGAAAGTGACGTGAGAACAACCTCTCATGTGACTTTAACAACAAGGAAAGTGACGTGAGAACAACCTATCATGTGACCTTAACAACAAGGAAAGTGACGTGAGAACAACCTGTCATGTGACCTTAACAACAAGGAAACTGACGTGAGAACAACCTGTCATGTTAGCATTCCTGTCCTGTCAAGCCTTTTGCTAATTGCTAATAAATAAAAATCTCTGGATTTTGCTTACCATTTCCTGGCCTGAAGTGAACACATTCTGACTTCCACTAAATTTCAATTCTGTTCACAAAAAGTTTACCACTTGAGTCCATTAGTAGTTCAGATTCAAGTATATTGAATAAAATTATGAGAATTTGATTTAATTTGCTTTAATAAGAATTCTTATTTCACACGAGACCCTCAAAAAATTCAGAATGTAATTGATGAGAATTTCTTTTTATTGTAATAACATTGGAAGTAGGCCCGGCTATTCCTAAATATTCAAGTTACAAACCATGTTATGCAATTCATCTATCTATTGTAATAACATTGGAAGTAGGCCCGGCTATTCCTAAATATTCAAGTTACAAACCATGTTGTGCAATTCATCTATCTATTGTAATAACATTGGAAGTAGGCCCGGCTATTCCCAAATATTCAAGTTACAAACCATGTTGTGCAATTCATCTATCTATTGTAATAACATTGGAAGTAGGCCCGGCTATTCCTAAATATTCAAGTTACAAACCATGTTGTGCAATTCATCTATCTATTGTAATAACATTGGAAGTAGGCCCGGCTATTCCTAAATATTCAAGTTACAAACCATCTTGTGCAATTGATCTATCTATTGTAATAACATTGGAAGTAGGCCCGGCTATTCCTAAATATTCAAGTTACAAACCATGTTGTACAATTCATCTATCTATTGTAATAACATTGGAAGTAGGCCCGGCTATTCCTAAATATTCAAGTTACAAACCATCTTGTACAATTAATCTATCAAACTGCCGGGGATACTTCGCCATTTTGCTTCCAAGTTGCGGGTGATGCTTCTCAGTTCTTCCGTCGCCGGTTTTACGCCGTGATGTGCTTTCTCCAGTCCTCGCGGTAGTGAGCAGCGCCGCCGTGCCACCTGACAACTGCGTGCCTCCAAGCAGCAGACGTAGGGGCCTGCGCGTCCTCAGTTTAGTGGCAGCGGCAATGCTTGCTGCGGCCCCAGTGGCGTGGTCAGTCGTTTATACCGCTCTCTTAAAATATAAGCAAACCTATATTATGTGTTCTAAAAAATTCAAGTTTTGATCTTTACAAAACCATCTGTCCGTGCAAAGAAATTCAGCTTTATTTAAATTTCCGCTTATCATACTCTTTCTCTAGCCCCTAAAGCTCGATTGGGATAAGAGAGCTCCAAGTAAACAAATGCTTAATTCTCGAAGCATTGAACAAGAGCTCATCAAGCTCCTAACGTAAAGGAGCATTCATTCACCACTTGGAGATGGTACGAGCTGCCAACAGCTCAGACCTCTCAAGACCTCGCGGCAGAAGCTGCCATAGAAGGGGCCCTCTCAATAATCCTCTTGCTCTCGGTAGAAAATGCCTCAGAGAAGCCGCGCTGCCACTTCGATAACAAATCCCGAAATTTGCTGGGGGCATTTGCTGCAAATAATTCAACTGATACGAACGAGAAATGTGAAAAAATACATTAAACATACCGTGCTAAGTTCTGAAAGTCTACATTTTTACGACTGCTATCTTACAATCGAAAAAAACTGTCTCATCCAATGTTTTATTTCAAGATTTTATTCCTGTTCATAAAGTTTTGCTCACATAGCACGTGTTTTGATCAGTAGGGAGATGATCGTCTCGTGATATAAAACAACGTTGGAGTGTGTAAACTCGCTTCGAGTAGGTAATGAATGTTGTATTCCCTTTATGTTAATGTTAATATTATAAAGCTAATAAAAAAAGGGCGCTCCAAACAGAGGTTTGGGACCTTGAACCTCATGACTATATGAGTCTAGGAGGTCCTATAAATTACGGGGGGCGTCTGCGTATACGTTAGCCTTGACGTCCAGCCCCTACTTCCTCCAGCAAAGAACAACTTGGGTAGCGCTGATCAAGCACGTGTTTCTAGGTGTGTTTTTCTGTTGTGGTTCGCGCAAGTTGAGGGTAATAAGACGCACAAAAAATGATACTCAATGGTTTACTGGTGCGAGAGGCACGCACGGAGGAGAGAAGCGAGCACACGCGTGGCACCGGACATACAACCCTGGAATTTCTCAACGAAAGTACAGCGACTTCAGCAACCCGTTATATTTCCCTTCAATACTTGAGAACTGACCGTGTCTATTACTCGAGTCTGCCTGCCGCCATCTCGAATCTTTCCTCTCTGCCTTGCGACCGGATCCTGAGTGACTCCCCACTTTCTCGCCCTGTCCGCTCTGTCCGCTCTGTCCGCTCTGCCTCACGACCAGAACGTCAGTCCCTACTTAGTGTTCTTATCACAAGAGACTCCCATAAGGAGAGCGCGACCAAGAGGGGGAGGAGGCCTGTGCGGGATGAGGCAACCTTGAGCGGTCACTCAGACTTTGCCCGGTGCGTGTATATATCACACGGATCGAAACGGGACCCGGTGGGGGTCGCTCTCCAATAACTTTATGCTTTGCCATATTATGGTTCTCGTTTTTTGTGGAGGTCTCTGCTGCCTATCCAGAGCTGAGGAGCGAGAGTGCGGTTAGCTCTTTATTTCTTCTTCGTCGTAAAATCCTGTTTATTATCTGATGTTCGCTCATAAACGTATGCTCAGCCGAGACAAAAGGCTTCCACTTCTATTAGACACACCTAATTCACATTAGATACACCTAATTTTAGCCTCCTGCCTGCTCGCGACAGACACAGAATAAATACATTTTATTCAGTTAATAACGGAACATAACCGTTGTTTTACATGCTCTGCTCGCCTAATTTGCGTCACAGCCTTCGTATTTTTGCTTACCAATGTCACTTTCACGCTTCATGTGTGGTTAAAAGGCATTTGCAACGGATAGTGCTAAAGAGACTTCAAAATATTAATTGTTTAACAATTTGATTGTTTGAGTTTAGAGAGTCAAGAGTGTTCCGCTGTGATGGAACGCCGCAGATTGTTACCGATATTCAAAAGATGCATTGTAAAGCATTATATTCTGTTTTACAGAACTCATGAGGACTGAACTTGTAAAGAAGTGGAGATGTAGTAACTGTGATTTAATGATTAACTGTTCCAGAAAGTTAGGTTCTAATTTGTTTCAGACCTAAGAAACTCTTATGATATTTTATATGTGAAATGTCACTAATTTTGTTTTGAGTTAGGGTGGCTGCCACTGCCCTGACTACCCCCCTACTCTATGTTTTGTGGTTCCCGCAGCTCCCGCACCATGAGGACACCGTCCAACTTCCTGATCCTGAACCTCGCCTGCAGCGACTGCCTGCTGGTGTCCTGCCTGCCCCTCTACCTCTACAACTCCTGGTGGCGGGGCATGGCGGTGGGGGCGGCAGGTGAGGCTTGTTGTGTTGTGTTTCTTGCCTCTCTACCTCTACAACTCCTAACGGCGGGGCATGGCGGTGGGGGCGACAGGTGAGGCTTGTTGTATTGTGTGTTGCCTGCACCTCTACCTCTACAACACCTGGCGGCGGGGCATGGCGGTGGGGGTGGCAGGTGAGGCTTGTTGTGTTGTGTGTTGCCTGCCCCTCTACCTCTACAACTCCTGGCTGCGGGGCATGGCGTTGGGGGCAGCAGGTGAAGCTTGTTGTGTTGTGTGTTGCCTGCCCCTCTACCTCTACAACACCTGGCTGCGGGGCATGGCGGTGGGGGGCGGCATGTGAGGCTTGTTGTGTTGTGCGTTGCCTGCCCCTCTACCTCTACAACTCCTGGCGGCGGGGCATGGCGGTGGGGGGCGGCATGTGAGGCTTGTTGTGTTGTGTTTCCTGCCCCTCTACCTCTACAACTCCTGGCGGCGGGGCATGGCGGTGGGGGTGGCAGGTGAGGCGTGTTGTGTTGTGTGTTGCCTGCTCCTCTACCTCCACAACTTCTGGCGGTGGGGCATGGCGGTGGGGGGCGGCATGTGAGGCTTGTTGTGTTGTGTTTCCTGCCCCTCTACCTCTACAACACATGGCTGCGGGGCATGGCGGTGGGGGCAGCAGGTGAGGCTTGTTGTGTTGTGTGTTGCGTGCCCCTCTACCTCTACAACACATGGCTGCGGGGCATGGCGGTGGGGGCGGCAGGTGAGGCTTGTTGTGTTGTGTGTTGCCTGCCCCTCTACCTCTACAACTCCTGGCGGCGGGGCATGGCGGTGGGAGCGGCAGGAGAGGCTTGTTGTGTTGTGTGTTGCCTGCCCCTCTACCTCTACTACAACATGTGTTGTAGAGGTAGAGGGGCATGGCGGTGGGAGCGGCAGATGAGGCTTGTTGTGTTGTGTGTTGCCTGCCTCTCTACCTCTACAACACATGGCTGCGTGGCATGGCGGTGGGGGCGGCAGGTGAGGCTTGTTGTGTTGTGTGTTGCCTGCCCCTCTACCTCTACTACAACATGTGTTGTAGAGGTAGAGGGGCATGGCGGTGGGAGCGGCAGATGAGGCTTGTTGTGTTGTGTTGCCTGCCTCTCTACCTCTACAACACATGGCTGCGTGGCATGGCGGTGGGGGCGGCAGGTGAGGCTTGTTGTGTTGTGTGTTGCCTGCCCCTCTACCTCTACAACACATGGCTGCGGGGCATGGCGGTGGGGGCGGCAGGTGAGGCTTGTTTTGTTGTATGTTGCCTGCCCCTCTACCTCTACAACACATGGCTGCGGGGCATGGCGGTGGGGGCGGCAGGTGAGGCTTGTTGTGTTGTGCGTTGCCTGCCCCTCAATCTATACAACAACTGGCGGCGGGGCATGGCGGGGGGGGGGGGGCGGCAGGTGAGGCTGTTGTGTTGTGTGTTGCCTGCCCCTCTACCTCTACAACACCTGGCGGCGGGGTATGGCGGTGGGGGCGGCAGGTGAGGCTTGTTGTGTTGTGCGTTGCCTGCCCCTCAATCTATACAACAACTGGCGGCGGGGCATGGCGGGGGGGGGGGCGGCAGGTGAGGCTGTTGTGTTGTGTTTCCTGCCTCTCTACCTCTACAACTCCTGGCGGCGGGGCATGGCGGTGGGGGCAGCAGGTGAGGCTTGTTGTGTTGTGTGTTGCCTGCCCCTCTACCTCTATAACTTCTGGCGGCGGGGCATGGCGGTGGGGGGCGGCAGGTGAGGCTTGTTGTGTTGTGTGTTGCCTGCCTCTCTACCTCAACAACACCTGGCGGCGGGGCATGGCGGCGGGGGTGGCAGGTGAGGCTGTTGTGTTGTGTGTTGCCTGCCTCTCTACCTCTACAACACCTGGCGGCGTGGCATGGCGGTGGGGGCGGCAGGTGAGGCTTGTTGTGTTGTGTGTTGCCTGCCCCTCTACCTCTACAACACCTGGCTGCGGGGCATGACGGTGGGGGCGGCCGGTGAGGCTTGTTGTGTTGTGTTGCCTGCCTCTCTACCTCTACAACACCTGGCGGCGGGGCATGGTGGTGGGGGCGGCAGGTGAGGCAGTTGTGTTGTGTGTTGCCTGCCCTTCTACCTCTACAACACCTGGCGGCGGGGCATGACGGTGGGGGGCGGCAGGTGAGGCTTGTTGTGTTGTGTGTTGCTTGCCCTTCTACCTCTACAACACCTGGCGGCGGGGCATGGCGGTGGGGGCGGCCGGTGAGGCTTGTTGTGTTGTGTTGCCTGCCTCTCTACCTCTACAATACCTGGTGGCGGGGCATGGTGGTGGGGGCGGCAGGTGAGGCAGTTGTGTTGTGTGTTGCCTGCCCCTCTACCTCTACAACACCTGGCGGCGGGGCATGGCGGTGGGGGCGGCCGGTGAGGCTTGTTGTGTTGTGTTGCCTGCCTCTCTACCTCTACAATACCTGGCGGCGGGGCATGGTGGTGGGGGCGGCAGGTGAGGCAGTTGTGTTGTGTGTTGCCTGCCCCTCTACCTCTACAACACCTGGCGGCGGGGCATGGCGGTGGGGGTGACAGGTGAGGCTGCTATCTTGTGTGTTGCCTGCCCCCCCAGCAGGAGGCCACTACCCCGTGGCGCCCGAGTGCGACACAAGACCAGCTAGTGACTTCAGACGGTCACAGGTGGCACAGCACCGGCGCGTGAACAAGACCTGCTCACTCTCGACCGGGATCCGACTTGTATGTTTCCTTCTTTAGGCCTAAAAGCTGATCAAAAAATAGGACTCATTGAACAAATGCTACATTAAAATTTTATACATTAATAGCATGGAAGGATGTTTAGAATATTTTCGTTTACATGTCGATATTCAGATGTTTTCCACTGACTGTTAGAACCTTTAAGATCATATATTATTTTTATTTTTCTGAACAAAAAAAGACTAGTTCTTCCCCTAGATTTTACCCCGTGATTGAAATGCTTGGAAAATTGTTTATTGCAGCTATTGGTAGAATTTTCTTGTCACACAAGCTTACGCTTTTCCAAATCGTATTTTTCAAACATATAAAAGTTTTCTGAAGCTCAATCAAGTGTTGTGAGATTAAAAGAGTGTGGTTCTAAAGAAAATGCAAAAAATTAAAACAAATTATAAATCTTACATGAAGGACTCTCGATATTTTGGGCGTTCTTTTGCACTGTGTGCACTTTTTATTATTTCAGAGACCTGGTAACGCGAATTTGCCAGAGATTTTAGCTAGAGCAAATACCTACGAAGTTTCCAAGAAAAACTCACAATTTAGTTAGAACAAATACCTACGAAGTTACCAAGAAAAACTCACAATTTAGTTAGAACAAATACCTACGAAGTTACCAAGAAAAACTCACAATTTAGTTAGAACAAATACCTACGAAGTTTCCAAGAAAAACTCACAATTTAGTTAGAACAAATACCTACGAAGTTTCCAAGAAAAACTCACAATTTAGTTAGAACAAATACCTACGAAGTTTCCAAGAAAAACTCACAATTTAGTTAGAACAAATACCTACGAAGTTACCAAGAAAAACTCACAATTTAGTTAGAGCAAATACCTACGAAGTTACCAAGAAAAACTCACAATTTAGTTAGAACAAATACCTACGAAGTTACCAAGAAAAACTCACAATTTAGTTAGAACAAATACCTACGAAGTTTCCAAGAAAAACTCACAATTTAGTTAGAACAAATACCTACGAAGTTACCAAGAAAAACTCACAATTTAGTTAGAGCAAATACCTACGAAGTTACCAAGAAAAACTCACAATTTAGTTAGAGCAAATACCTACGAAGTTACCAAGAAAAACTCACAATTTAGTTAGAACAAATACCTACGAAGTTTCCAAGAAAAACTCACAATTTAGTTAGAACAAATACCTACGAAGTTACCAAGAAAAACTCACAATTTAGTTAGAACAAATACCTACGAAGTTACCAAGAAAAACTCACAATTTAGTTAGAACAAATACCTACGAAGTTACCAAGAAAAACTCACAATTTAGTTAGAACAAATACCTACGAAGTTACCAAGAAAAACTCACAATTTAGTTAGAGCAAATACCTACGAAGTTACCAAGAAAAACTCACAATTTAGTTAGAACAAATACCTACGAAGTTACCAAGAAAAACTCACAATTTAGTTAGAGCAAATACCTACGAAGTTACCAAGAAAAACTCACAATTTAGTTAGAACAAATACCTACGAAGTTACCAAGAAAAACTCACAATTTAGTTAGAACAAATACCTACGAAGTTACCAAGAAAAACTCACAATTTAGTTAGAACAAATACCTACGAAGTTACCAAGAAAAACTCACAATTTAGTTAGAACAAATACCTACGAAGTTACCAAGAAAAACTCACAATTTAGTTAGAACAAATACCTACGAAGTTACCAAGAAAAACTCACAATTTAGTTAGAACAAATACCTACGAAGTTACCAAGAAAAACTCACAATTTAGTTAGAGCAAATACCTACGAAGTTACCAAGAAAAACTCACAATTTAGTTAGAACAAATACCTACGAAGTTACCAAGAAAAACTCACAATTTAGTTAGAACAAATACCTACGAAGTTACCAAGAAAAACTCACAATTTAGTTAGAACAAATACCTACGAAGTTACCAAGAAAAACTCACAATTTAGTTAGAACAAATACCTACGAAGTTACCAAGAAAAACTCACAATTTAGTTAGAGCAAATACCTACGAAGTTACCAAGAAAAACTCACAATTTAGTTAGAACAAATACCTACGAAGTTACCAAGAAAAACTCACAATTTAGTTAGAACAAATACCTACGAAGTTACCAAGAAAAACTCACAATTTAGTTAGAACAAATACCTACGAAGTTACCAAGAAAAACTCACAATTTAGTTAGAACAAATACCTACGAAGTTACCAAGAAAAACTCACAATTTAGTTAGAGCAAATACCTACGAAGTTACCAAGAAAAACTCACAATTTAGTTAGAACAAATACCTACGAAGTTACCAAGAAAAACTCACAATTTAGTTAGAACAAATACCTACGAAGTTACCAAGAAAAACTCACAATTTAGTTAGAACAAATACCTACGAAGTTACCAAGAAAAACTCACAATTTAGTTAGAACAAATACCTACGAAGTTACCAAGAAAAACTCACAATTTAGTTAGAGCAAATACCTACGAAGTTACCAAGAAAAACTCACAATTTAGTTAGAACAAATACCTACGAAGTTACCAAGAAAAACTCACAATTTAGTTAGAACAAATACCTACGAAGTTTCCAAGAGAAACTCAAAACTTGGACACAAAACTAGCGGCAAGCAGATAACATATTATGGCAGCATCACATTCAGGGTGGCAAGCAAACAACATATTATGACAGCATCACATTCAGGGCAGCAAGCAAACAATATATTATGACAGCATCACATTCAGGGCGTTGGTGACGAATTGGACCGCTCACCAGTCAATATTTTAAAATATTCACCTGAATTTGTGTCTTCCTCAAAAAATGGACTTAAAAATGTAAGTTTTTGTTTAAGCTACAAATAACTTTTCATACAACATTTAAGCTCTTAAAACTAAAGCAAAGTGGTTTGCAAATCCCCTAGAGAATATAAACTAGTAACGTTTCTAATACTGCATCAAGCTTAGGGCAAAACTAAATTTTAAACAATTTAAAAAGATCAAACACTGAAAAAATTTCAACAGTTTTATTTTTCTAAAGAAACATGCAAAAAATGTCGAAGTTATATGACTGATCGAAGCTAATAAGGAATTGGATTCCGTTGAAAGAAATAGAAAGAGATGCACGTCCTTCCTTTTTTGAGGTCGGCCAAATGGGTACCAGGAGCTTTAAGGGAACAGTGCAGCTTTTAAAAAATAGTGCAAAAAATTGGATGAGACTCGTGGTGCCTTCTTCGGACACTAAACAACGCAAGAAAATTATTAGCCAGTATCCGAAAATTATCTTTAAAATTCATCGAAAATGACCACTAAGTAGCCATGAACGTAATCGCTAATCGTGCAATGGTACCCCCAAAAGAGAAGGAACATCTGATTAAATTAGGCATTCGATGGGCGTAAAACTAGATATGAGTGGAGCCGAGAAGATGCCCTCATCTGGAGTCACGTTGGACCCAGACCCGACCCAGTTGCAGTTGCGTTTATACTGCTCAGATGAAAACTAATAACTGGCGAAATACACGCACCAATTAAGTTGTTTTGCGATTATTTCATTTGAGTCATAAACACTTAGTTTAGTACCATTTTAGAATGGCAATTTTCTCGTACTCCTGACAAGCCTCAGCTAAGGAACTACTTCTGAATGAAGCCATGGGAGCTGCTTTTAGTGAGAGGGTAGGTTTCCTGTTTGAAAAATAATGAAAAGACGATAATGGGGCTCGACTGAGCCAGACAGTCAATGGGGCTCGACTGAACCAGACAGTCAATGGGGCTCGACTGAACTAAACAGTCAATGGGGCTCGACTGAACCAGACAGTCAATGGGGCTCGACTGAACCAGACAGTCAATGGGGCTCGACTGAACCAGACAGTCAATGGGGCTCGACTGAACCAGACAGTCAATGGGGCTCGACTGAACCAGACAGTCAATGGGGCTCGACTGAACCAGACAGTCAATGGGGCTCGACTGAGCTAAACAGTCAATGGGGCTCGACTGAACCAGACAGTCAATGGGGCTCGACTGAACCAGACAGTCAATGGGGCTCGACTGAACCAGACAGTCAATGGGGCTCGACTGAACCAGACAGTCAATGGGGCTCGACTGAACCAGACAGTCAATGGGGCTCGACTGAGCTAAACAGTCAATGGGGCTCGACTGAACCAGACAGTCAATGGGGCTCGACTGAACCAGACAGTCAATGGGGCTCGACTGAACGAGACAGTCAATAGTGTTCTGAATGGCCAGCATAAGAAAATAAACATGAAACAACCACATTCAAACAAACAAAAAATAAGAGCACGTTTACAGAAATGATCCAAGAGCACAGAAAAGAAGTTGGGGCAACGCACAGACTGTGTGCAAGATTTCTCCATAGATTTTATGTGGTGAATTGATCCGTGCAATACACGGCCAGGTAAGGGTCAGAGCTTCGTACGCCGAATTTAAATCGGTAAATTTAAATTCTCTAATACGAATAAATAAAAAGCTCACTGACATTTCATGCTCCTCCGCCCCCGCTGGCTGTTTGCTTCCTCCGCAGCTCAAACTAGAATGTGACGGAAAGAGGCACTTGTGGAAATTCTTAGCAATAGATTGAGAGGTTAAGGTACTGCAAACAGTGCAATATTTTCAAGCAAGCCTAATTGAATTTCATGAACATTAGCCACACTCAGCAAAAAAAAATGAAATGATGCGAAAGATCGTAGGTACTGCAGTCTGCTATATTTCTATTTTTCGTGATTCATTTGAGAAATGAGAACCTCCGACGAGCTGTCACGAGTCCGAAAGCTCACGATTTTCCAATCACAAGTACAAGCGTACCTTTCAGATTTAATCCAAACGAACACCTGCCTTATGACAACTCCGTTAGTTTAGTTGGTCCAGGCGTTGTAGTGTGTCCCGGTGTAAGAATGCACTATTTGCCCAGCCACTCAAAGATCTCTCCTGCATTGATAAGTCATATTCAGACATCACGTCTGATCTTATCTTGAAATTTTCTGTTTACATATGACGTGATGTTATCACTTACCCCTTGAGTTCATGTTCGCCCCTCAGGCGGCATGAAAGTTGCTTGCTAGGTTCGCCCCAGCCACCAATAATAGGTGAATAGGTGGTGAGGTCCGAGCTCTTGCGGGCGGGAGGCGGAGGGTCCTAACGTCGATTCCTCCATGCGAACCTGACCTGTGTTGTCAAGTAGCACCTCCCTCTTCTGGTGTCAATGATACCTTGTGTTGTTGATTCAGAAGCCGCGAGGACTTTTTCCTCCTGCAATAGGAGCAGGAGGTGAACTCCAGTGATATCCTCGAGGACCCTCGACCCGCTCGAGATGACAAGGGTGACCGGCGATCACCCTAACAGAATGACTGCGAGCCAAGCGTGGGGCTTGAGGACTTGAAGTGTTGCCGCGCTGGCTGCTTGGAGCAGATGTGGTTGCACGCGCTGCTGGACCGATGGGAGCTGGAGTAACGAGTAGCGCAGAGGTCCCAGAGTAGCTTAGAGCAAGTTAGCGTGGCCGTCATTGTACCTTTCTGAGTGAGAGGCTCTTGGCGTTTTCATCACAACAAATTTGAAGTTTGAAAATGAAAATTTCATTGAGGAATTACGCCGACGAAAGTATATATAGGTTTCATTACACGGTATACCGTGTTTCATACACAGAGTTAAACTTCAAAGATTTAAAGTATTCGAGCTACGGACGCACATTGTTTGAGTTTGGTTCACACAATGAGAAAATTCAAACTAAAATATAGGCTGTATGATCCTGACAAATATAATTTTCTTGATCTTCAATCCTGTTGATTATGTCCTGATGATATGCAATTATTTCAAAGTTTCTGGTCCCCTTACGAACATCTGCTTCAATTACCTGATCCTGCTATCAAGGCTGATTTTGAAAATTTTCGTTAAAGTTGTGCCTCTTCAAATTAAGATTAGTGACTGCACAAAGTGCAAACAGGAGAATGGTTAGGTATTTTGATAAGCATTAGGCTTAAGTAAACTAGAACTTCCTCTAGGAAAATGCTCAATTAAAAGAATTAAGAGTCATTACAAAGCTGAAAGTCATGAGCATCGCCATGTTAGCTCCTAACGTTTGTACTCTCTGATAGTTTCACTAGTATATCCTCTCCCACCACCCTCCCTCCATGGGTATATCCTCTCCCACCACCCTCCCTCCATGAGTATATCCTCTCCTACCACCCTCCCTCCATGGGTATATTCTCTCCCACCACCTTCCCTCCAGAGGCGGCAGAGCTTACGAGTCCCTGTATACACTAAGGCTGTCGATCCTTCAGCTCAGTCAAGTATTTATGGAAACATTTATCTGCTTATAAACATCGTAAATTTTGCGTGCTGGGATACGAATCTGAAGAGGGTGACCAGTACGAGCGATGTCGTCCATCTCGAACTCATAATGTTTGTGCTGGCGATGCTTAGAGCTGCGTCTTAGGCAGGCTTCCAAGATGGGCATTAATATTTTCGACAAATTGGGACAATTTTACTAGAAAAAGGAGAACTGGTAATCCAGGACTCTTGCGTATTAAATATCTTCCAGTCACATTCACGGTAACTCTGCAAGCCGTCACAGAACGCGTTCTTGGCTTAGATTTCTCAATTACATATCGAACTCCTGCTCTCTTCCATTCCCTCTCTCGCTCTCCGTTTTTTCATCACCGTACTCTGCACTCCACGAAGTTCAAACTTTACGGAACAAACTTAGTTCGTCTTGGAAATTCAGCTCACTACAAAGCTGTGTTTCCATCTTATGCGTTCAGCAGAAAACTAAATGCTTCGAGATGAGTTCGTAATTTAGCTCGGTTACATTCGTTTAATCTTAAATTTCCCTCTGAAAAAACATTCTTAAAAATGACCAATCAAATGGGAGATCATTGCTCAGCGCTTTTTTGTTCACAAAGTTTCCGGATGGATCGAATATTGCTGACTTCATGGTAAATCTCTGCTTTTTATTCTGTTCAGTTGACGACTCCACAGCGTGAGCATCAGAGATTGCTAAGCCCGGTCTGGGACTCCGTCGATTAGATTCGTGTCAGAGCGGATATCTTCATTAGTGTTTTCTTGTGCACTTCCGTGCCTTGGCGAGACAACTTTTCCTCTCACACCTGACTCGTCTCTCTATGTCTCGATCTGAGTAACGGTCCGAGGCTGGAAATATTCCTGCGTACTCTACAGTCCATGAGCGATATTTTACTGCTGCCACTTCCTTCTCGCCCCACTCTCTGTAAGAGACATCGCGAGCAATGCTCGCTCAGTTTCCTTTCTATGAGGGGCTGCGGCTCCCAGCTACGCTGCACAGGCGACTTCACTTCAGCGGTGTCTAATTGTTATAGTATTTTAGGGCTTTCTTTCCTACTGTATTCCTCGTTTGCTCTTCGTTAAGTGATTTTGTTTCCCTACCGTTTTTGTCATTGGGATTTCTTTCCCATAATTTACGTAGAGTTAAAATTATCTTGAAAATATTATTCCTGTAAAATTAAGGCCTGATTGCCCTCTAAAACGATCTTATTATTTCAGGTTCTCAAAGGTTTTTGACCATTAAATACTAAACTTACACCACCGATTATCTTCATCTATTTTCTTTGAAATTTTCGAACGTGAAGCCTACGGCCAGAAACCCGATAATTCCTAGCTTTGATTAGGGTAAAAGCCCGCCTACCAATCATACGTGCACTTGTTTCAGAATTAGCGTTGTGTAGTCTGACACAATTTTACATATCGAAGCCGTTTTAATATTAGTAAGGATTCATCTATTTATCGTAATGATTGGCCCAGTATGGCCACTTGTATCCAGGGCACTTGTTGCCTGCGACTTTTGGTAGGAAGGGCGTTCTCAAGCTGCCCTGGAGAGGAGGAATTGCTGCTCAGATGTCGAGGATTACTCTAACGTGTTAATATGTCTGTCTCGGCCAATGTGAGATGGCAGCGAGCGAAGTCGTGAGCTGCGTAGCACGAGTCGGTGTTGGCTGAACCGCTGCGTGAGAGGCGCTCTCGGAGTGTCCTCTTGTGCCGCTGTACGGTCTCACTCCAGTTCCATCATATTTTCTTAACCATTCTATACGCTTTAGGAAGAGATTTCTTCAGATTTTTACCCTCCCAAGAATGGCAGAGGATGCACGTAAATTGAACGCTTCAGACGACTTAGGTTGGTGGACTGGAATTACAGTATTAGAGGTCTCCAAAAAAATTCTCAGTTGACTTTTAATTAGCATTCCTCTCCCGGAATTTATGCTCGGACTCCATCGAGAAGAATAAATTTGAAAATTCTCTAAAGCATGAGGAATAATCGCCAGTTATGATTAAAATCTGAAAATATGGTTTGCTTATTAGAGTCTGAGGCTTGGAATCGTGTTTCGTCTATTTTTCTCAACTGTTTGGAAAGCAGTTATTTTGTTCTCAATTGTCTGCGAATATTTAGAATTTGCTGGATTTCATTTGAAATTTTTCAGAGGAAAACTGAAGGGGCGAGTCTAATGTAGTGACCTATATCAGTGTGGCTCATTCATCTCTTATTTCAATAAATCACGCACTAATCCTTGTGAGATCCTTGAGTTTTGCATTGATGTGCGCGGGACTCAATCGCCATTCGAGGAAATTCGCGGCGGTTCCGTCGTCGTCAAATGGGCCTTGGTAAGGGCTGTTCAATGTCAGTTTTCCTCGTTGAAGGGAAGTATTTTAGCACATTTTTGTAGCATCATGCTAGATGGTCTCCATCCATCAGAAATTGGCGTTTGGAGTGTACAGGGATTACTTATTTATCGTGGACTCTTGAATCAGCCTCATAAATCATTCCTGTCTGACATGCTCTTGCGTATTGTGTGAAGATGCCATCGTTTTATCACAGGCAATAGGAAACATTTTCACTTAAAAATGATGCTGCCGTCATCAGATATTGCTTTTATGCTGAAAGGGCATAAATAACACATTATTTGGTTCATTCCTAACCAATATGAAAATTAATCAACGAAATGTTTTGTCCTTTATCAGACATTTCATGCAAATTAGTTTGCGACTCACACTGGTCAACAACTACAGAAGGCCATTGTCTCTTCAATTGTTTCCAATACTGTCGGGCACGATGTGCGCCAGAGCACATACTGTGTGCTGGGTCCACAAAAAGAGAGAGTCCTCAATATTCGTCTGACAGAGCGTTTTGGAAGGAGCTTACGTACAAATCTTTCTCTCGCATCTCCTCCGCAATCTGCTGAGTACTCTCTTTCAAAGAATGCAACATGCCCATTCGGTAATCGATATCCAGATAATTGCAACCATCTCTACTCAAACAGATCTCCATCCACTATAAATGTATTTTTATCATCGAAGACAAACAGGCATTGAATGAAACTCAGTCCTGCTTCTTCTTTGAAATTGTAAGGTCTGTATTTCAGCAGATATGTTTATTCTTGATAAATTTTTATGTCAACTTTTGTGGTGTTTCATTCTGAATAAAACCCTTGAAGTCGAAACATTCATTTTTATTTGTTTTTAAGCCTGCTCGGTAAAATTCAAACTTTTTTAACGAATAATAAATCGCTCAGAAGTCACAATCTTTGCTGTTTTTGTCGTCTATCTCACGTCGTTTCATCTCTCGTTAATGCTCTTTTAAATTTATTTTTGAAGTGCTTAAATTTGAATTTTTTATTTTTTTTCTCGTTGGCGGTGCTGATATTTTTATTGAAATACACAGATTTGGAAGACAGAAGCTAAGCTTCGAAAAATTGTGTTTGAGGGAAGATCTAATCTTCTTGATTAATAGAATTTTAGGTGAGGGGGTAAATGATGAATTGAAGAAGTCGTTCACTCTCTGAGAATGATTCACAAGAAAAAATGTGTAATAAATAGAAAGGATCGTCAATATGGCTTTGTTACAAATTAAAACCGTAACAGAGGGACGTGCGCTGGAGAAAATGAGAGAGGGAGCTAAATTCGGACAGCCTAGACCACAGACAGCCTAGAACAGAATTTTAGACATTTAGTAAGAATTCTAGTACTGTACAACCAAATCTTGCCGCTGATGACAGAAGCGTACAACTGGATGACACTATCTGCTTACATCTCCAGTGGCCGCCTCGACATCACTGAAGGAACTAATAGACATGAGAACAAGGGGCCGCTGATGACAGAAGCATACAACTGGAAGACACTACCTGTTTACATCTCCAGTGGCCACCTCGACATCACTGAAGGAAATAATAGACATGAGAACAAGGGGCCGCTGATGACAGAAGCATACAACTGGAAGACACTACCTGTTTACATCTCCAGTGGCCGCCTCGACATCACTGAAGGAAATAATAGACATGAGAACAAGGGGCCGCTGATGACAGAAGCATACAACTGGAAGACACTATCTGCTTACATCTCCAGTGGCCACCTCGACATCACTGAAGGAAATAATAGACATGAGAACAAGGGGCCGCTGATGACAGAAGCATACAACTGGAAGACACTACCTGTTTACATCTCCAGTGGCCACCTCGACATCACTGAAGGGAATAATAGACATGAGAACAAGGGGCCGCTGATGACAGAAGCATACAACTGGAAGACACTACCTGTTTACATCTCCAGTGGCCACCTCGACATCACTGAAGGAAATAATAGACATGAGAACAAGGGGCCGCTGATGACAGAAGCATACAACTGGAAGACACTACCTGTTTACATCTCCAGTGGCCACCTCGACATCACTGAAGGAAATAATAGACATGAGAACAAGGGGCCGCTGATGACAGAAGCATACAACTGGAAGACACTACCTGTTTACATCTCCAGTGGCCGCCTCGACATCACTGAAGGAAATAATAGACATGAGAACAAGGGGCCGCTGATGACAGAAGCATACAACTGGAAGACACTATCTGCTTACATCTCCAGTGGCCACCTCGACATCACTGAAGGAAATAATAGACATGAGAACAAGGGGCCGCTGATGACAGAAGCATACAACTGGAAGACACTACCTGTTTACATCTCCAGTGGCCGCCTCGACATCACTGAAGGGAATAATAGACATGAGAACAAGGGGCCAGAGGTTAAGTACAAGCAATTTAGGTTCATGCGTGTTTTATATGCACGGCTGGTAGAAGCGTGTTCACTGTACGGTTCATAAAATCACAACTATGAGCATCACACACACACGTCCCGACTAAAAAAGCAGTGTATCACGCTGTTCAATAAATGCTTTGGGCTACATGTTGTGTAGTGCAGCTTCGTGCAAAAAATTAAACATGTTTAACCTCACCATCAGATCGTCATTTGACACAACACGTGCAATGTACCTGCACCCAACATGACCATGCCCCACCTCACCATCACCCGACACAACACGTGCAGTGTACCTGCACCCAACATGACCATGCCCCACCTCACCATCACCCGATACAACACGTGCAGTGTACCTGCACCCAACATGCCCGTGCCCCACCTCACCATCACCCGACACAACACGTGCAGTGTACCTGCACCCAACATGACCATGCTCCACCCCACCCCAGGCTGCTCGCTGTACGGGTTCATGGGGGGCGTGTCGGGCACGTGCTCCATCATGACGCTGGCGGCCGTCTCGCTGGACCGCTGCCTCGTCATCTCTTTTCCCCTCGACCCGTCCAAGAAACTCACCACCGCCAAGGTGGGTCAGCACTGCCTACCGCCGTCGTACTCGCTCTCAGTGAGAAGAGTGATAGCACACTCATATGCGTCCCAGTCTGTTTGAAACGAGTACTCTGTGTGAGGAGAGTGATAGAATACTCATATGCGTCCCAGTCTGTTTGAAACGAGTACTCTGTGTGAGGAGAGTGATAGAATACTCATATGCGTCCCAGTCTGTTTGAAACGAGTACTCTGTGTGAGGAGAGTGATAGAATACTCATATGCGTCCCAGTCTGTTTGAAACGAGTACTCTGTGTGTGAAGAGAGTGATAGAATACTCATATGCGTCCCAGTCTGTTTGAAACGAGTACTCTGTGTGAGGAGAGTGATAGAATACTCATATGCGTCCCAGTCTGTTTGAAACGAGTACTCTGTGTGAGGAGAGTGATAGAATACTCATATGCGTCCCAGTCTGTTTGAAACGAGTACTCTGTGTGAGGAGAGTGATAGAATACTCATATGCGTCCCAGTCTGTTTGAAACGAGTACTCTGTGTGAGGAGAGTGATAGAATACTCATATGCGTCCCAGTCTGTTTGAAACGAGTACTCTGTGTGAGGAGAGTGATAGAATACTCATATGCGTCCCAGTCTGTTTGAAACGAGTGCTCTGTGTGAGGAGAGTGATAGAATACTCATATGCGTCCCTGTCTATTTGAAACGAGTGCTCTGTGTGAGGAGAGTGATAGAATACTCATATGCATCCCTGTCTATTTGAAACGAGTACTCTGTGTGAGGAGAGTGATAGAATACTCATATGCGTCCCAGTCTGTTTGAAACGAGTGCTCTGTGTGAGGAGAGTGATAGAATACTCATATGCGTCCCTGTCTATTTGAAACGAGTGCTCTGTGTGAGGAGAGTGATAGAATACTCATATGCATCCCTGTCTATTTGAAACGAGTACTCTGTGTGAGGAGAGTGATAGAATACTCATATGCGTCCCAGTCTGTTTGAAACGAGTACTCTGTGTGAGGAGAGTGATAGAATACTCATATGCGTCCCAGTCTGTTTGAAACGAGTGCTCTGTGTGAGGAGAGTGATAGAATACTCATATGCGTCCCTGTCTATTTGAAACGAGTGCTCTGTGTGAGGAGAGTGATAGAATACTCATATGCATCCCTGTCTATTTGAAACGAGTACTCTGTGTGAGGAGAGTGATAGAATACTCATATGCGTCCCAGTCTGTTTGAAACGAG
The DNA here is from genome assembly GCA_030386875.1 of Morinoia aosen. Taxonomy (NCBI): domain Eukaryota; kingdom Metazoa; phylum Arthropoda; class Malacostraca; order Amphipoda; family Talitridae; genus Morinoia; species Morinoia aosen. The sequence continues at coordinate 89,941,306 of CM059562.1, read as the reverse complement.
TGCTCTGTGTGAGGAGAGTGATAGAATACTCATATGCGTCCCTGTCTATTTGAAACGAGTGCTCTGTGTGAGGAGAGTGATAGAATACTCATATGCATCCCTGTCTATTTGAAACGAGTACTCTGGGTGAGGAGAGTGATAGCACACTCATATGCGTCCCAGTCTGTTTGAAACGAGTACTCTGGGTGAGGAGAGTGATAGAATACTCATATGCATCCCTGTCTATTTGAAACGAGTACTCTGGGTGAGGAGAGTGATAGAATACTCATATGCATCCCTGTCTATTTGAAACGAGTGCTCTGTGTGTGGAGAGAGTGATAGAATACTCATATGCATCCCTGTCTATTTGAAACGAGTGCTCTGTGTGAGGAGAGTGATAGAATACTCATATGCGTCCCTGTCTATTTGAAACGAGTACTCTGGGTGAGGAGAATGATAGAATACTCATATGCATCCCTGTCTATTTGAAACGAGTACTCTGGGTGAGGAGAGTGATAGAATACTCATATGCATCCCTGTCTATTTGAAACGAGTGCTCTGTGTGTGGAGAGAGTGATAGAATACTCATATGCATCCCTGTCTATTTGAAACGAGTACTCTGGGTGAGGAGAGTGATAGAATACTCATATGCATCCCTGTCTATTTGAAACGAGTGCTCTGTGTGTGGAGAGAGTGATAGAATACTCATATGCATCCCTGTCTATTTGAAACGAGTGCTCTGTGTGAGGAGAGTGATAGAATACTCATATGCATCCCTGTCTATTTGAAACGAGTACTCTGGGTGAGGAGAGTGATAGAATACTCATATGCGTCCCTGTCTATTTGAAACGAGTACTCTGGGTGTGAAGAGAGTGATAGAATACTCATATGCATCCCTGTCTATTTGAAACGAGTACTCTGGGTGAGGAGAGTGATAGAATACTCATATGCATCCCTGTCTATTTGAAACGAGTGCTCTGTGTGTGGAGAGAGTGATAGAATACTCATATGCATCCCTGTCTATTTGAAACGAGTGCTCTGTGTGTGGAGAGAGTGATAGAATACTCATATGCATCCCTGTCTATTTGAAACGAGTACTCTGGGTGAGGAGAGTGATAGAATACTCATATGCATCCCTGTCTATTTGAAACGAGTACTCTGGGTGTGAAGAGAGTGATAGAATACTCATATGCATCCCTGTCTATTTGAAACGAGTGCTCTGTGTGAGGAGAGTGATAGAATACTCATATGCATCCCTGTCTATTTGAAACGAGTACTCTGGGTGAGGAGAGTGATAGAATACTCATATGCGTCCCTGTCTATTTGAAACGAGTGCTCTGTGTGTGGAGAGAGTGATAGAATACTCATATGCATCCCTGTCTATTTGAAACGAGTACTCTGGGTGAGGAGAGTGATAGAATACTCATATGCATCCCTGTCTATTTGAAACGAGTACTCTGGGTGTGAAGAGAGTGATAGAATACTCATATGCATCCCTGTCTATTTGAAACGAGTGCTCTGTGTGAGGAGAGTGATAGAATACTCATATGCGTCCCTGTCTATTTGAAACGAGTGCTCTGTGTGAGGAGAGTGATAGAATACTCATATGCATCCCTGTCTATTTGAAACGAGTGCTCTGTGTGAGGAGAGTGATAGAATACTCATATGCATCCCTGTCTATTTGAAACGAGTACTCTGGGTGTGAAGAGAGTGATAGAATACTCATATGCATCCCTGTCTATTTGAAACGAGTGCTCTGTGTGAGGAGAGTGATAGAATACTCATATGCGTCCCTGTCTATTTGAAACGAGTGCTCTGTGTGAGGAGAGTGATAGAATACTCATATGCATCCCTGTCTATTTGAAACGAGTGCTCTGTGTGTGGAGAGAGTGATAGAATACTCATATGCATCCCTGTCTATTTGAAACGAGTACTCTGGGTGAGGAGAGTGATAGAATACTCATATGCGTCCCTGTCTATTTGAAACGAGTGCTCTGTGTGAGGAGAGTGATAGAATACTCATATGCATCCCTGTCTATTTGAAACGAGTACTCTGGGTGAGGAGAGTGATAGAATACTCATATGCATCCCTGTCTATTTGAAACGAGTGCTCTGTGTGAGGAGAGTGATAGAATACTCATATGCATCCCTGTCTATTTGAAACGAGTACTCTGGGTGTGAAGAGAGTGATAGAATACTCATATGCATCCCTGTCTATTTGAAACGAGTGCTCTGTGTGAGGAGAGTGATAGAATACTCATATGCATCCCTGTCTATTTGAAACGAGTACTCTGGGTGAGGAGAGTGATAGAATACTCATATGCATCCCTGTCTATTTGAAACGAGTGCTCTGTGTGTGGAGAGAGTGATAGAATACTCATATGCATCCCTGTCTATTTGAAACGAGTACTCTGGGTGAGGAGAGTGATAGAATACTCATATGCATCCCTGTCTATTTGAAACGAGTACTCTGGGTGTGAAGAGAGTGATAGAATACTCATATGCATCCCTGTCTATTTGAAACGAGTGCTCTGTGTGAGGAGAGTGATAGAATACTCATATGCGTCCCTGTCTATTTGAAACGAGTGCTCTGTGTGAGGAGAGTGATAGAATACTCATATGCGTCCCTGTCTATTTGAAACGAGTACTCTGGGTGAGGAGAGTGATAGAATACTCATATGCATCCCTGTCTATTTGAAACGAGTGCTCTGTGTGTGGAGAGTGATAGAATACTCATATGCATCCCTGTCTATTTGAAACGAGTACTCTGTGTGTGGAGAGAGTGATAGAATACTCATATGCATCCCTGTCTATTTGAAACGAGTGCTCTGTGTGTGGAGAGAGTGATAGAATACTCATATGCATCCCTGTCTATTTGAAACGAGTACTCTGTGTGTGGAGAGAGTGATAGAATACTCATATGCATCCCTGTCTATTTGAAACGAGTGCTCTGTGTGAGGAGAGTGATAGAATACTCATATGCGTCCCAGTCTGTTTGAAACGAGTGCTCTGTGTGAGGAGAGTGATAGAATACTCATATGCGTCCCAGTCTGTTTGAAACGAGTGCTCTGTGTGAGGAGAGTGATAGAATACTCATATGCGTCCCAGTCTGTTTGAAACGAGTGCTCTGTGTGTGAAGAGAGTGATAGAATACTCATATGCGTCCCAGTCTGTTTGAAACGAGTGCTCTGTGTGAGGAGAGTGATAGAATACTCATATGCGTCCCAGTCTGTTTGAAACGAGTGCTCTGTGTGAGGAGAGTGATAGAATACTCATATGCGTCCCAGTCTGTTTGAAACGAGTACTCTGTGTGAGGAGAGTGATAGAATACTCATATGCGTCCCAGTCTGTTTGAAACGAGTGCTCTGTGTGTGAAGAGAGTGATAGAATACTCATATGCATCCCTGTCTATTTGAAACGAGTGCTCTGTGTGAGGAGAGGGATGAAACAATCATACGCGTTCCTGTGTATTTGAAACGAGTGCTCTGTGTGAGATGAGTGATGAAACAATCATACGCGTTCCTGTCTATTTGAAACGAGTGCTCTGTGTGAGATGAGTGATGAAACAATCATACGCGTTCCTGTCTATTTGAAACGAGTGCTCTGTGTGAGGAGAGTGATGAAACAATCATACGCGTTCCTGTCTATTTGAAACGAGTGCTCTGTGTGAGATGAGTGATGAAACAATCATACGCGTTCCTGTGTATTTGAAACGAGTGCTCTGTGTGAGGAGAGTGATGAAACAATCATACGCGTTCCTGTCTATTTGAAACGAGTGCTCTGTGTGAGATGAGTGATGAAACAATCATACGCGTTCCTGTGTATTTGAAACGAGTGCTCTGTGTGAGGAGAGTGATGAAACAATCATACGCGTCCCTGTTTATTTGAAACGAGTGCTCTGTGTGAGGAGAGTGATGAAACAATCATACGCGTCCCTGTTTATTTGAAACGAGTGCTCTGTGAATGAGTTATTCAGATTAAGTGAAACTAAAATTTTTTAGTGGATCGTCGAATTTATGACTAGAAGAGCCATGAATGTTTTTACTAGTAAATATTTATCAACGTTAGTTGGAGCATGGAGAGCCGTGCTACCGTCATAAACACGTCGAAGATTGGGCAGAACTTTCTTTAATTGCTAATAAAATGAGAGAGCATGAATAGTCGAATTAAAAATCACTGTACTAAAATTGAACTGTTGGGGAATTCAATCATGGCCAGCATAAATAGTAAATTAATCTAATCACTTTAAACGCAAATAATGAAATAATTTTTCATAATCAAAAGAAATATAGGGACCAAAAATAACATTTCCTAAGAACAATGAAGGTAACACTTTAAACGCAAATTATAGAATGATTTTGCGAAATAAAATAAATATAAATGTTGAAAAATGTTTGAGGTTGACTGTCCAAAAAATATCGAGGTAACACAATACTCAAAAGATAAACGCTCGACTGGTTGTTGAGGCCACGATTGATTTTGAAAATTAAAAGACGTTCTATAATTCACAGCTCCATTACCCTGGAGGAAAATGTGACTACTTCAAATTTACTTGCATCAGAATGATAATGCATCTTCCCGGGGCGTCGAATATGGAAATCGGATTAGGAAAATTCTTGTTCTGAAAGTCATTCCTTTGCACTCCGCAACCTTAATTCTAAAAGCACGTCTTGTAATACCAACGTACTCGTGTGCAAGCCCCTTATGACCATGCTCCTATTTATGGACTTGAGAGGACTGCCTAATGAAGGAAAGCGTGTCTTTGTACTTATACAAATACCCAGTAATTGTTCTGTCCAGTAGTGTGAAGTAAAACTTGCAGCTTGGTAAATATCGGGTGAGAAGTTTCATTAGTTCCAATCGAATTTTATTATAGCGAAGAGAAAACTTGGGAAGCCTAAAAATGATCAACCATTTTTGCAGAACGGTCGTTTCGAGTGGAAAAAATTTTTCATTTTAAAATTTTTCGATGCCTTGATAGCAAAAATGTGGTACAATAAAGGCTGTAATAAAAAACTAGTTTAGGTGTTATAAGCCGAAGCAACAAAAAATACACCACACTGTTTACACCAGCTCGTGAAAGCAATGTGTTTAAGCAATTCAGTTGCAAACGAAAGTTTTAGTAACTGAAGAAACTCGTGCCTAACTAAGCACAGGCTTCTGAAACTTGGAAACATGAAATTATTCGCGTTTCTAATGGCAAAATGGTTTATATTAAGGGAATTTGTTCTCATGCTCACTTTCTATTATCGAATTCATGCCAGGATGCTCGCTAGTCTGCAAATGAAGGAACAGAAGGGCAGGAGTTCTGTTTCAGATGGGGAAAAAATATCGTAAACATGACGAACAACAAGTTTGAATATCGGATGACAATTGGCGAGTCATTGCGTCTCGGATCAACACATGAAGACATCAGAAAATGTTGTACCAAACGGTGGCAATATATATAAACAGTTCATTTGTTCGAAGAATAAACCACTGAAAGTAAAGAACGAGTTCTTAGGGCGTAGTTTAAAATTTTATAAAACAATTAAAATAAAGACGAATGACACGAGAGCTAAGAGCCTTCAATAACTGCCAAAGCACATATCTATGGCTTTATTCACGGATTTTCAAATGAGGTTGTATCTTTGCATAAAGCTTCCTGGCTGTCAGAAACAATGGCGAGAGGGCAAAATTTAGCAAAAAAATGAAAATAACAAATTATATACTCCTTGAAAGTCAACTGGTTTATGATGAGAAATACAGCATTTGGCTAAGGCAAAACCAGAAGTCTAGTAAAATGCAAAAATAGTTTTACAAGGGAAGTTGTCGCTAAAGGTTTGTTTTTAATTTCAGAAAACATTTCATCACTCCGGGGCTCGGACCTGAACAGTATATAAGGAGTGATTTTTCAATGTGGGTCCTAAAGGAATATTCAATAACTGTCACCGTGTTTTCTGGGCGAACTCTTAAAAGGAACATTTTACTGAGATAAATCTGTCTATAAATCTGACTCGTTCAAGGCTTCCATCGAAATTGGAAATCGAGCGCTTTGAAAGAGATCTCTCAGCGCGTAATGAAGACCAGACCCAGCGTTATGAACCAGATCTCTCAGCGCGTGATGAAGACCAGATCCAGCGTTATGAACCAGATCTCTCAGCGCGTAATGAAGACCAGATCCAGCGTTATGAACCAGATCTCTCAGCGCGTAATGAAGACCAGATCCAGCGTTATGAACCAGATCTCTCAGCGCGTAATGAAGACCAGATCCAGCGTTATGAACCAGATCTCTCAGCGCGTAATGAAGACCAGATCCAGCGTTATGAACCAGATCTCTCAGCGCGTAATGAAGACCAGATCCAGCGTTATGAACCAGATCTCTCAGCGCGTAATGAAGACCAGATCCAGCGTTATGAACCGGATCTCTCAGCGCGTAATGAAGACCAGATCCAGCGTTATGAACCAGATCTCTCAGCGCGTAATGAAGACCAGATCCAGCGTTATGAACCAGATCTCTCAGCGCGTAATGAAGACCAGATCCAGCGTTATGAACCAGATCTCTCAGCGCGTAATGAAGACCAGATCCAGCGTTAAGTACCAGATCTCTCAGCGCGTAATGAAGACCAGATCCAGCGTTATGAACCAGATCTCTCAGCGCGTAATGAAGACCAGATCCAGCGTTATGAACCAGATCTCTCAGCGCGTAATGAAGACAAGATCCAGGGTTATGAACCAGATCTCTCAGCGCGTAATGAAGACCAGATCCAGCGTTATGAACCAGATCTCTCAGTACGTAATGAAGACCAGATCCAGCGTTATGAACCAGATCTCTCAGCGCGTAATGAAGACCAGATCCAGCGTTATGAACCAGATCTCTCAGCTCGTAATGAAGATCAGATCCAGCGTTATGAACCAGATCTCTCAGCGCGTAATGAAGACCAGATCCAGCGTTATGAACCAGATCTCTCAGCGCGTAATGAAGACCAGATCCAGCGTTATGAACCAGATCTCTCAGCGCGTAATGAAGACCAGATCCAGCGTTATGAAACAGATCTCTCAGCGCCTAATGAAGACCAGATCCAGCGTTATGAACCAGATCTCTCAGCGCGTAATGAAGACCAGATCCAGCGTTATGAACCAGATCTCTCAGCGCGTGATGAAGACCAGATCCAGCGTTATGAACCAGATCTCTCAGCGCGTAATGAAGACCAGATCCAGCGTTATGAACCAGATCTCTCAGCGCGTAATGAAGACCAGATCCAGCGTTATGAACCAGATCTCTCAGCGCGTAATGAAGACCAGATCCAGCGTTATGAACCAGATCTCTCAGCGCGTAATGAAGACCAGATCCAGCGTTATGAACCAGATCTCTCAGCGCGTAATGAAGACCCGATCCAGCGTTATGAACCAGATCTCTCAGCGCGTAATGAAGACCAGATCCAGCGTTATGAACCAGACCTCTCAGCGCGTAATGAAGACCAGATCCAGCGTTATGAACCAGATCTCTCAGCGCGTAATGAAGATCAGATCCAGCGATATGAACCAGATCTCTCAGCGCGTAATGAAGACCAGATCCAGCGTTATGAACCAGATCTCTCAGCGCGTAATGAAGACCAGATCCAGCGTTATGAACCAGATCTCTCAGCGCGTAATGAAGACCAGTTCCAGCGTTATGAACCAGATCTCTCAGCGCGTAATGAAGACCAGATCCAGCGTTATGAACCAGATCTCTCAGCGCGTAATAAAGACCAGATCCAGCGTTATGAACCAGATCTCTCAGCGCGTAATGAAGACCAGACCCAGCGTTATGAACCAGATCTCTCAGCGCGTAATGAAGACCAGATCCAGCGTTATGAACCAGATCTCTCAGCGCGTAATGAAGACCAGATCCAGCGTTATGAACCAGACCTCTCAGCACGTAATGAAGACCAGATCCTGCGTTATGAACCAGATCTCTCAGCGCGTAATGAAGACCAGATCCAGCGTTATGAACCAGATCTCTCAGCGCGTAATGAAGACCAGATCCAGCGTTATGAACCAGATCTTTCAGCGCGTAATGAAGACCAGATCCAGCGTTATGAACCAGAACTCTCAGCGCGTAATGAAGACCAGATCCAGAGTTATGAACCAGATCTCTCAGTGCGTAATGAAGACCAGATCCAGCGTTATGAACCAGATCTCTCAGTGCGTAATGAAGACCAGATCCAGCGTTATGAACCAGATCTCTCAGCGCGTAATGAAGACCAGATCCAGCGTTATGAACCAGATCTCTCAGCGCGTAATGAAGACCAGATCCAGCGTTATGAACCAGATTTCTCAGTGCGTAATGAAGACGAGATCCAGCGTTATGAACCAGATCTCTCAGCGCGTAATGAAGACCAGATCCAGCGTTATGAAAAAGATCTCTCAGTGCGTAATGAAGACCAGATCCAGCGTTATGAACCAGATCTCTCAGCGCGTAATGAAGACCAGATCCAGCGTTATGAACCAGATCTCTCAGCGCGTAATGAAGACCAGATCCAGCGTTATGAACGAGATCTCTCAGCGCGTAATGAAGACCAGATCCAGCGTTATGAACCAGACCTCTCAGCGCGTAATGAAGACCAGATCCAGCGTTATGAACCAGATCTCTCAGCGCGTAATGAAGACCAGATACAGCGTTATGAACCAGATCTCTCAGCGCGTAATGAAGACCAGATCCAGCGTTATGAACCAGATCTCTCAGCGCGTAATGAAGACCAGATCCAGCGTTATGAACCAAATCTCTTAGCGCGTAATGAAGACCAGATCCAGCGTTATGAACCAGATCTCTCAGCGCGTAATGAAGACCAGATCCTGCGTAATGAACCAGATCTCTCAGCGCGTAATGAAGACCAGATCCAGCGTTATGAACCAGATCTCTCAGAGCGTAATGAAGACCAGATCCAGCGTTATGAACCAGATCTCTCAGCGCGTAATGAAGACCAGACCCAGCGTTATGAACCAGATCTCTCAGCGCGTAATGAAGACCAGATCCAGCGTTATGAACCAGATCTCTCAGCGCGTAATGAAGACCAGATCCAGCGTTATGAACCAGACCTCTCAGCGCGTAATGAAGACCAGATCCAGCGTTATGAACCAGATCTCTCAGCGCGCAATGAAGACCAGATCCAGCGTTATGAACCAGATCTCTCAGCGCGTAATGAAGACCAGATCCAGCGTTATGAACCAGATCTCGCAGCGCGTAATGAAGACCAGATCCAGCGTTATGAACCAGATCTCTCAGCGCGTAATGAAAACCAGATCCAGCGTTATGAACCAGATCTCTCAGCGCGCAATGAAGACCAGATCCAGCGTTATGAACCAGATCTCTCAGCGCGTAATGAAGACCAGATCCAGCGTTATGAACCAGATCTCTCAGCGCGTAATGAAGACCAGATCCAGGGTTATGAACCAGATCTCTCAGCGCCTAATGAAGACCAGATCTTACGTTATGAACCAGATCTCTCAGCACGTAATGAAGACCAGATCCAGCGTTATGAACCAGATCTCTCAGCGCGTAATGAAGACCAGATCCAGCGTTATGAACCAGATCTCTCAGCGCGTAATGAAGACCAGATCCAGCGTTATGAACCAGATCTCTCAGCGCGTAATGAAGACCAGATCCAGCGTTATGAACCAGATCTCTCAGCGCGTAATGAATACCAGATCCAGCGTTATGAACCAGATCTCTCAGCGCGTAATGAAGACCAGATCCAGCGTTATGAACCAGATCTCTCAGCGCGTAATGAAGACCAGATCCAGCGTTATGAACCAGATCTCTCAGCGCGTAATGAAGACCAGATCCTGCGTTATGAACCAGATCTCTCAGCGCGTAATGAAGACCAGATCCAGCGTTATGAACCAGATCTCTCAGTGCGTAATGAAGACCAGATCCAGCGTTATGAACCAGATCTCTCAGCGCGTAATGAAGACCAGATCCAGCGTTATGAACCAGATCTCTCAGCGCGTAATGAAGACCAGATCCAGCGTTATGAACAAGATCTCTCAGCGCGTAATGAAGACCAGATCCAGCGTTATGAACCAGATCTCTCAGCGCGTAATGAAGACCAGATCCAGCGTTATGAACCAGATCTCTCAGCGCGTAATGAAGACCAGATCCAGCGGTATGAACCAGATCTCTCAGCGCGTAATGAAGACCAGATCCAGCGTTATGAACCAGATCTCTCAGCGCGTAATAAAGACCAGATCCAGCGTTTTGAACCAGACCTCTCAGCGCGTAATGAAGACCAGATCCAGCGTTATGAACCAGATCTCTCAGCGCGTAATGAAGACCAGATCCAGCGTTATGAACCAGATCTCTCAGCGCGTAATGAAGACCAGATCCAGCGTTATGAACCAGATCTCTCAGCGCGTAATGAAGACCAGATCCAACGTTATGAACCAGATCTCTCAGCGCGTAATGAAGACCAGATCCAGCGTTATGAACCAGATCTCTCAGCGCGTAATGAAGACCAGATCCAGCGTTATGAACCAGATCTCTCAGCGCGTAATGAAGACCAGATCCAGCGTTATGAACCAGATCTCTCAGCGCGTAATGAAGACAAGACCCAGCGTTATGAACCAGATCTCTCAGCGCGTAATGAAGACCAGATTCAGCGTTATGAACCAGATCTCTCAGCGCGTAATGAAGACCAGATCCAGCGTTATGAACCAGATCTCTCAGCGCGTAATGAAGACCAGATACAGCGTTATGAACCAGATCTCTCAGCGCGTAATGAAGACCAGATCCTGCGTTATGAACCAGATCTCTCAGCGCGTAATGAAGACCAGATCCAGCGTTATGAACCAGATCTCTCAGCACGTAATGAAGACCAGATCCAGCGTTATGAACCAGATCTCTCAGTGCGTAATGAAGACCAGATCCAGCGTTATGAACCAGATCTCTCAGTGCGTAATGAAGACCAGATCCAGCGTTATGAACCAGATCTCTCAGCGCGTAATGAAGACCAGATCCAGCGTTATGAACCAGATCTCTCAGCGCGTAATGAAGACCAGATCCAGCGTTATGAACCAGATCTCTCAGCGCGTAATGAAGACCAGATCCAGCGTTATGAACCAGATCTCTCAGCGCGTAATGAAGACCAGATCCAGCGTTATGAACCAGATCTCTCAGCGCGTAATGAAGACCAGATCTAGCGTTATGAACCAGATCTCTCAGCGCGTAATGAAGACCAGAACCAGCGTTATGAACCAGATCTCTCAGCGCGTAATGAAGACCAGATCCAGCGTTATGAACCAGATCTCTCAGCGCGTAATGAAGACCAGATCCAGCGTTATGAACCAGATCTCCCAGCGCGTAATGAAGACCAGATCCAGCGTTATGAACCAGATCTCTCAGCGCGTAATGAAGACCAGATCCAGCGTTATGTACCAGATCTCTCAGCGCGTAATGAAGACCAGATCCAGCGTTATGAACCAGATCTCTCAGCGCGTAATGAAGACCAGATCCAGCGTTATGAACCAGATCTCTCAGCGCGTAATGAAGACCAGATCCAGCGTTATGAACCAGATCTCTCAGCGCGTAATGGAGACCAGACCCAGCGTTATGAACCGGATCTCTCAGCGCGTAATGAAGACCAGATCCAGCGTTATGAACCAGATCTCTCAGCGCGTAATGAAGACCAGATCCAGCGTTATGAACCAGATCTCTCAGCGCGTAATGAAGACCAGATCCAGCGTTATGAACCAGATCTCTCAGCGCGTAATGAAGACCAGATCCAGCGTTATGAACCCGATCTCTCAGCGCGTAATGAAGACCAGATCCAGCGTTATGAACCAGATCTCTCAGTGCGTAATGAAGACCAGATCCAGCGCTATGAACCAGATCTCTCAGTGCGTAATGAAGACCAGATCCAGCGTTATGAACCAGATCTCTCAGCGCGTAATGAAGACCAGATCCAGCGTTATGAACCAGATCTCTCAGAGCGTAATGAAGACCAGATCCAGCGTTATGTACCAGATCTCTCAGCGCGTAATGAAGACCAGATCCAGCGTTATGAACCAGATCTCTCAGCGCGTAATGAAGACCAGATCCAGCGTTATGAACCAGATCTCTCAGCGCGTAATGAAGACCAGATCCAGCGTTATGAACCAGATCTCTCAGCGCGTAATGAAGACCAGATCCAGCCTTATGAACCAGATCTCTCAGCGCGTAATGAAGACCAGATCCAGCGTTATGAACCAGATCTCTCAGCGCGTAATGAAGACCTGATCCAGCGTTATGAACCAGATCTCTCAGCGCGTAATGAAGACCAGATCCAGCGTTATGAACCAGATCTCTCAGCGCGTAATGAAGACCAGATCCAGCGTTATGAACCAGATCTCTCAGCGCGTAATGAAGACCAGACCCAGCGTTATGAACCAGATCTCTCAGCGCGTAATGAAGACCAGATCCAGCGTTATGAACCAGATCTCTCAGCGCGTAATGAAGACCAGATCCAGCGTTATGAACCAGATCTCTCAGCGCGTAATGAAGACCAGATCCAGCGTTAAGTACCAGATCTCTCCGCGCGTAATGAAGACCAGATCCAGCGTTATGAACCAGATCTCTCAGCGCGTGATGAAGACCAGATCCAGCGTTATGAACCAGATCTATCAGCGCGTAATGAAGACCAGATCCAGCGTTATGAACCAGATCTCTCAGCGCGTAATGAAGACCAGATCCAGCGTTATGAACCAGATCTCTCAGCGCGTAATGAAGACCAGAGCCAGCGTTATGAACCAGATCTCCCAGCGCGTAATGAAGACCAGATCCAGCGTTATGAACCAGATCTCTCAGCGCGTAATGAAGACCAGATCCAGCGTTATGAACCAGATCTCTCAGCGCGTAATGAAGACCAGATCCAGCGTTATGAACCAGATCTCTCAGCGCGTAATGAAGACCAGATCCAGCGTTATGAACCAGATCTCTCAGCGCGTAATGAAGACCAGATCCAGCGTTATGAACCAAATCTCTTAGCGCGTAATGAAGACCAGATCCAGCGTTATGAACCAGATCTCTCAGCGCGTAATGAAGACCAGATCCTGCGTAATGAACCAGATCTCTCAGCGCGTAATGAAGACCAGATCCAGCGTTATGAACCAGATCTCTCAGAGCGTAATGAAGACCAGATCCAGCGTTATGAACCAGATCTCTCAGCGCGTAATGAAGACCAGATCCAGCGTTATGAACCAGATCTCTCAGCGCGTAATGAAGACCAGATCCAGCGTTATGAACCAGATCTCTCAGCGCGTAATGAAGACCAGATCCAGCGTTATGAACCAGACCTCTCAGCGCGTAATGAAGACCAGATCCAGCGTTATGAACCAGATCTCAGCGCGCAATGAAGACCAGATCCAGCGTTATGAACCAGATCTTTCAGCGCGTAATGAAGACCAGAGCCAGCGTTATGAACCAGATCTCTCAGCGCGTAATGAAGACCAGATCCAGCGTTATGAACCAGATCTCTCAGCGCGTAATGAAAACCAGATCCAGCGTTATGAACCAGATCTCTCAGCGCGCAATGAAGACCAGATCCAGCGTTATGAACCAGATCTCTCAGCGCGTAATGAAGACCAGATCCAGCGTTATGAACCAGATCTCTCAGCGCGTAATGAAGACCAGATCCAGGGTTATGAACCAGATCTCTCAGCGCCTAATGAAGACCAGATCTTACGTTATGAACCAGATCTCTCAGCGCGTAATGAAGACCAGATCCAGCGTTATGAACCAGAACTCTCAGCGCGTAATGAAGACCAGATCCAGAGTTATGAACCAGATCTCTCAGTGCGTAATGAAGACCAGATCCAGCGTTATGAACCAGATCTCTCAGTGCGTAATGAAGACCAGATCCAGCGTTATGAACCAGATCTCTCAGCGCGTAATGAAGACCAGATCCAGCGTTATGAACCAGATCTCTCAGCGCGTAATGAAGACCAGATCCAGCGTTATGAACCAGATTTCTCAGTGCGTAATGAAGACCAGATCCAGCGTTATGAACCAGATCTCTCAGCGCGTAATGAAGACCAGATCCAGCGTTATGAAAAAGATCTCTCAGTGCGTAATGAAGACCAGATCCAGCGTTATGAACCAGATCTCTCAGCGCGTAATGAAGACCAGATCCAGCGTTATGAACCAGATCTCTCAGCGCGTAATGAAGACCAGATCCAGCGTTATGAACCAGATCTCTCAGCGCGTAATGAAGACCAGATCCAGCGTTATGAACCAGATCTCTCAGCGCGTAATGAAGACCAGATCCAGCGTTATGAACCAGATCTCTGAGCGCGTAATGAAGACCAGATCCAGCGTTATGAACCAGATCTCTCAGCGCGTAATGAAGACCAGATCCAGCGTTATGAACCAAATCTCTTAGCGCGTAATGAAGACCAGATCCAGCGTTATGAACCAGATCTCTCAGCGCGTAATGAAGACCAGATCCTGCGTAATGAACCAGATCTCTCAGCGCGTAATGAAGACCAGATCCAGCGTTATGAACCAGATCTCTCAGAGCGTAATGAAGACCAGATCCAGCGTTATGAACCAGATCTCTCAGCGCGTAATGAAGACCAGATCCAGCGTTATGAACCAGATCTCTCAGCGCGTAATGAAGACCAGATCCAGCGTTATGAACCAGATCTCTCAGCGCGTAATGAAGACCAGATCCAGCGTTATGAACCAGACCTCTCTGCGCGTAATGAAGACCAGATCCAGCGTTATGAACCAGATCTCTCAGCGCGCAATGAAGACCAGATCCAGCGTTATGAACCAGATCTCTCAGCGCGTAATGAAGACCAGATCCAGCGTTATGAACCAGATCTCTCAGCGCGTAATGAAGACCAGATCCAGCGTTATGAACCAGATCTCTCAGCGCGTAATGAAAACCAGATCCAGCGTTATGAACCAGATCTCTCAGCGCGCAATGAAGACCAGATCCAGCGTTATGAACCAGATCTCTCAGCGCGTAATGAAGACCAGATCCAGCGTTATGAACCAGATCTCTCAGCGCGTAATGAAGACCAGATCCAGGGTTATGAACCAGATCTCTCAGCGCCTAATGAAGACCAGATCTTACGTTATGAACCAGATCTCTCAGCGCGTAATGAAGACCAGATCCAGCGTTATGAACCAGATCTCTCAGCGCGTAATGAAGACCAGATCCAGCGTTATGAACCAGATCTCTCAGCGCGTAATGAAGACCAGATCCAGCGTTATGAACCAGATCTCTCAGCGCGTAATGAAGACCAGATCCAGCGTTATGAACCAGATCTCTCAGCGCGTAATGGAGACCAGACCCAGCGTTGTGAACCGGATCTCTCAGCGCGTAATGAAGACCAGATCCAGCGTTATGAACCAGATCTCTCAGCGCGTAATGAAGACCAGATCCAGCGTTATGAACCAGATCTCTCAGCGCGTAATGAAGACCAGATCCAGCGTTATGAACCAGATCTCTCAGCGCGTAATGAAGACCAGATCCAGCGTAATGAACCAGAACTCTCAGCGCGTAATGAAGACCAGATCCAGCGTTATGAACCAGATCTCTCAGTGCGTAATGAAGACCAGATCCAGTGCTATGAACCAGATCTCTCGGTGCGTAATGAAGACCAGATCCAGCGTTATGAACCAGATCTCTCAGCGCGTAATGAAGACCAGATCCAGCGTTATGAACCAGATCTCTCAGCGCGTAATGAAGACCAGATCCAGCGTTATGTACCAGATCTCTCAGCGCGTAATGAAGACCAGATCCAGCGTTATGAACCAGATCTCTCAGCGCGTAATGAAGACCAGATCCAGCGTTATGAACCAGATCTCTCAGCGCGTAATGATGACCAGATCCAGCGTTATGGACCAGATCTCTCAGCGCGTAATGAAGACCAGATCCAGCCTTATGAACCAGATCTCTCAGCGCGTAATGAAGACCAGATGCAGCGTTATGAACCAGATCTCTCAGCGCATAATGAAGACCAGATCCAGCGTTATGAACCAGATCTCTCAGCGCGTAATGAAGACCAGATCCAGCGTTATGAACCAGATCTCTCAGCGCGTAATGAAGACCAGATCCAGCGTTATGAACCAGATCTTTCAGCGCGTAATGAAGACCAGATCCAGCGTTATGAACCAGATCTCTCAGCGCGTAATGAAGACCAGATCCCGCGTTATGAACCAGATCTCTCAGCGCGTAATGAAGACCAGATCCTGCGTTATGAACCAGATCTCTCAGCGCGTAATGAAGACCAGATCCAGCGTTATGAACCAGATCTCTCAGCGCGTAATGAAGACCAGATCCAGCGGTATGAACCAGATCTCTCAGTGCGTAATGAAGACCAGATCCAGCGTTATGAACCAGATCTCTCAGCGCGTAATGAAGACCAGATCCAGCGTTATGAACCAGATGTCTCAGCGCGTAATGAAGGCCAGATCCAGCGTTATGAACCAGATCTCTCAGCGCGTGATGAGGACCAGATCCAGCGTTATGAACCAGATCTCTCAGCGCGTAATGAAGACCAGATCCAGCGTTATGAACCAGATCTCTCAGCGCGTAATGAAGACCAGATCCAGCGTTATGAACCAGATCTCTCAGCGCGTAATGAAGACCAGATCCAGCGTTATGGACCAGATCTCTCAGCGCGTAATGAAGACCAGATCCAGCCTTATGAACCAGATCTCTCAGCGCGTAATGAAGACCAGATGCAGCGTTATGAACCAGATCTCTCAGCGCGTAATGAAGACCAGATCCAGCGTTATGAACCAGATCTCTCAGCGCGTAATGAAGACCAGATCCAGCGTTATGAACCAGATCTCTCAGCGCGTAATGAAGACCAGATCCAGCGTTATGAACCAGATCTCTCAGCGCGTAATGAAGACCAGATCCAGCGTTATGAACCAGATCTCTCAGCGCGTAATGAAGACCAGATCCAGCGTTATGAACCAGATCTCTCAGCGCGTAATGAAGACCAGATCCTGCGTTATGAACCAGATCTCTCAGCGCGTAATGAAGACCAGATCCAGCGTTATGAACCAGATCTCTCAGCGCGTAATGAAGACCAGATCCAGCGTTATGAACCAGATCTCTCAGCGCGTGATGAAGACCAGATCCAGCGTTATGAACCAGATCTCTCAGCGCGTAATGAAGACCAGATCCAGCGTTATGAACCAGATGTCTCAGCGCGTAATGAAGGCCAGATCCAGCGTTATGAACCAGATCTCTCAGCGCGTGATGAGGACCAGATCCAGCGTTATGAACCAGATCTCTCACCGCGTAATGAAGACCAGATCCAGCGTTATGAACCAGATCTCTCAGCGCGTAATGAAGACCAGATCCAGCGTTATGAACCAAATCTCTCAGCGCGTAATGAAGACCAGATCCAGCGTTATGAACCAGATCTCTCAGCGCGTAATGAAGATAAGATCCAGCGTTATGAACCAGATCTCTCAGCGCGTAATGAAGACCAGATCCAGCGTTATGAACCAGATCTCTCAGTGCGTAATGAAGACCAGATCCAGCGTTATGAACCAGATCTCTCAGCGCGTAATGAAGACCAGATCCAGCGTCATGAACCAGATCTCTCAGCGCGTAATGAAGACCAGATCCAGCGTTATGAAGCAGAACTCTCAGCGCGTAATGAAGACCAGATCCAGCGTTATGAACCAGATCTCTCAGCGCTTAATGAAGACCACATCCAGCGTTATGAACCAGATCTCTCAGCGCGTAATGAAGACTAGATCCAGCGTTATGAACCAGATCTCTCAGCGCGTAATGAAGACCAGATCCAGCGTTATGAACCAGATCTCTCAGCGCGTAATGAAAACCAGATCCAGCGTTATGAACCAGATCTCTCAGCGCGTAATGAAGACCAGATCCAGCGTTATGAACCAGATCTCTCAGCGCGTAATGAAGACCAGATCAAGCGTTATGAACCAGATCTCTCAGCGCGTAATGAAGACCAGATCCAGCGTTATGTACCAGATCTCTCAGCGCGTAATGAAGACCAGATCCAGCGTTATGAACCAGATCTCTCAGCGCGTAATGAAGACCAGATCCAGCGTTATGAACCAGATCTCTCAGCGCGTAATGAAGACCAGATCCAGCGTTATGAACCAGATCTCTCAGCGCGTAATGAAGACCAGATCCAGCGTTATGAACCAGATCTCTCAGCGCGAAATGATGACCAGATCCAGCGTTATGAACCAGATCTCTCAGTGCGTAATGAAGACCAGATCAAGCGTTATGAACCAGATCTCTCAGTGCGTAATGAAGACCAGATCCGGCGTTATGAACCAGATCTCTCAGCGCGTAATGAAGACCAGATCCAGCGTCATGAACCAGATCTCTCAGCGCGTAATGAAGACCAGATCCAGCGTTATGAACCAGATCTCTCAGCGCGTAATGAAGACCAGATCCAGCGTTATGAACCAGATCTCTCAGCGCTTAATGAAGACCACATCCAGCGTTATGAACCAGATCTCTCAGCGCGTAATGAAGACTAGATCCAGCGTTATGAACCAGATCTCTCAGCGCGTAATGAAGACCAGATCCAGCGTTATGAACCAGATCTCTCAGCGCGTAATGAAAACCAGATCCAGCGTTATGAACCAGATCTCTCAGCGCGTAATGAAGACCAGATCCAGCGTTATGAACCAGATCTCTCAGCGCGTAATGAAGACCAGATCCAGCGTTATGAACCAGATCTCTCAGCGCGTCATGAAGACCAGATCCAGCGTTATGTACCAGATCTCTCAGCGCGTAATGAAGACCAGATCCAGCGTTATGAACCAAATCTCTCAGCGCGTAATGAAGTCCAGATCCAGCGTTATGAACCAGATCTCTCAGCGCGTAATGAAGACCAGATCCAGCGTTATGAACCAGATCTCTCAGCGCGTAATGAAGACCAGATCCAGCGTTATGAACCAGATCTCTCAGCGCGTAATGAAGACCAGATCCAGCGTTATGAACCAGATCTCTCAGTGCGTAATGAAGACCAGATCAAGCGTTATGAACCAGATCTCTCAGCGCGTAATGAAGACCAGATCCAGCGTTATGAACCAGATCTCTCAGAGCGTAATGAAGACCAGATCCAGCGTTATGAACCAGATCTCTAAGCGCGTAATGAAGACCAGATCCAGCGTTATGAACCAGATCTCTCAGCGCGTAATGAAAACCAGATCCAGCGTTATGACCCAGATCTCTCAGCGCGTAATGAAAACCAGATCCAGCGCTATGAACCAGATCTCTCAGCGCGTAATGAAGACCAGATCCAGCGTTATGAACCAGATCTCTCAACGCGTAATGAAAACCAGATCCAGCGTTATGAACCAGATCTCTCAGCGCGTAATGAAAACCAGATCCAGCGTTATGAACCAGATCTCTCAGCGCGTAATGAAGACCAGATCCAGCGTTATGAACCAGATCTCTCAGCGCGTAATGAAAACCAGATTCAGCGTTATGAACCAGATCTCTCAGCGCGTAATGAAGACCAGATCCAGCGTAATGAACCAGATCTCTCAGCGCGTAATGAAAACCAGATCCAGCGTTATGAACCAGATCTCTCAGCGCGTAATGAAGACCATATCCAGCGTTATGAACCAGATCTCTCAGTGCGTAATGAAGACCAGATCCAGCGTTATGAACCAGATCTCTCAGCGCGTAATGAAGACCAGATCCAGCGTTATGAACCAGATCTCTCAGCGCGTAATGAAGACCAGATCCAGCGTTATGAACCAGATCTCTCAGCGCGTAATGAAGACCAGATTCAGCGTTATGAACCAGATCTCTCAGCGCGTAATGAAGACCTGATCCAGCGTTATGAACCAGATCTCTCAGCGCGTAATGAAGACCAGATCCAGCGTTATGAACCAGATCTCTCAGCGCGTAATGAAGACCAGATCCAGCGTTATGACCCAGATCTCTCAGCGCGTAATGAAGACCAGATCCAGCGTTATGAACCAGATCTCTCAGCGCGTAATGAAGACCAGATCCAGCGTTATGAACCAGATCTCTCAGCGCGTAATGAAGACCAGATCCAGCGTTATGAACCAGATCTCTCAGCGCGTAATGAAGACCTGATCCAGCGTTATGAACCAGATCTCTCAGCGCGTAATGAAGACCAGATCCAGCATTATGAACCAGATCTCTCAGCACGTAATGAAGACCAGATCCAGCGTTATGAACCAGATCTCTTAGCGCGTAATGAAGACCAGATCCAGCGTTATGAACCAGATCTCTCAGCGCATAATGAAGACCAGATCCAGCGTTATGAACCAGATCTCTCAGCGCGTAATGAAGACCAGATCCAGCGTTATGAACCAGATCTCTCAGAGCGTAATGAAGACCAGAACCAGCGTTATGAACCAGATCTCTCAGCGCGTAATGAAGACCAGATCCAGCGTTATGAACCAGATCTCTCAGCGCGTAATGAAAACCAGATCCAGCGTTATGAACCAGATCTCTCAGCGCGTAATGAAAACCAGATCCAGCGTTATGAACCAGATCTCTCAGCGCGTAATGAAGACCAGATCCAGCGTTATGAACCAGATCTCTCAGCGCGTAATGAAAACCAGATCCAGCGTTATGAACCAGATCTCTCAGCGCGTAATGAAAACCAGATCCAGCGTTATGAACCAGATCTCTCAGCGCGTAATGATGACCAGATCCAGCGTTATGAACCAGATCTCTCAGCGCGTAATGAAAACCAGATCCAGCGTTATGAATTAGATCTCTCAGCGCGTAATGAAAACCAGATCCAGCGTTATGAACCAGATCTCTCAGCGCGTAATGAAGACCAGATCCAGCGTTATGAACCAGATCTCTCAGCGCGTAATGAAGACCAGATCCAGCGTTATGAACCAGATCTCTCAGCGCGTAATGAAGACCAGATCCAGCGTTATGAACCAGATCTCTCAGCGCGTAATGAAGACCAGATCCAGCGTTATGAACCAGATCTCTCAGCGCGTAATGAAGACCAGATCCAGCGTTATGAACCAGATCTCTCAGCGCGTAATGAAGACCAGATCCAGCGTTATGAACCAGATCTCTCAGCGCGTAATGAAGACCAGATCCAGCGTTATGAACCAGATCTCTCAGCGCGTAATGAAGACCAGATCCAGCGTTATGAACCAGATCTCTCAGCGCGTAATGAAGACCAGATCAACCGTTATGAACCAGATCTCTCAGCGCGTAATGAAGACCAGATCCAGCATTATGAACCAGATCTCTCAGCGCGTAATGAAGACCAGATCCAGCGTTATGAACCAGATCTCTCAGCGCGTAATGAAGACCCTTCTTAAGCATGCCGAGTCTAGTCTGCGCTCAGGGGGCTTGTCATATGTACAATTTTGAATTAAAAAAAGAATTAAAATAAAACTAGAATTTTTCAGTACTTTAATGCTTTGATTTTTAAAATCCATCTTATACTTTGGGAGTTATTAAAGGTTCTTTTAGGAGAGGTATTTCAAAATCACTTCTAATTTATTTCCTCGTAACTTCGTAAAGAAGTTTTGATCATCTCGACAAGCACAAGTAAGAGTGCATTTTTTTATTTTAAATTTTGTTTACAAATTTATGACCATGTACAGCAATGTCCTAAAATTTTAACCTAACGTTAAAGATTTTAACATAGCTTGCAACAAGCCTCTTTCTATCGGCTATAACTACAATTTTGCCCCTCTGTGAACAAGAAATGATTTTCACATTATTTCCTAAACTTATGAGCAATTTGGAATCGTTCTGAGAGATACAAGCTGAAAACATTTCTTCATTTCCTTCACTTTGTAACATGAAGCACCCGAGCATGTATGTTACATTGGAACGTGAATTAAGAACAAATAATCATCATTTCTTCATTTCCTTCACTTTGTAACATGAAGCACCCGAGCATGAATGTCACATTGGAACGTGAATTAAGAACAAATAATCATCATTTCTTCATTTCCTTCACTTTGTAACATGAAGCACCCGAGCATGAATGTCACGTTGGAACGTGAATTAACAACAAATAATCATCATTTCTTCATTTCCTTAACTTTGTAACATGAAGCACCCGAGCATGAATGTCACGTTGGAACGTGAATTAACAACAAATAATCATCATTTCTTCATTTCCTTCACTTTGTAACATGAAGCACCCTAGCATGAATATCACGTTGGAACGTAAATTAACAACAAATAATCATCATTTCTTCATTTCCTTCACTTTGTAACATGAAGCACCCTAGCATGAATGTCACGTTGGAACGTGAATTAACAACAAATAATCATCTTTTCTTCATTTCCTTCACTTTGTAACATGAAGCACCCGAGCATGAACGTCACGTTGGAACGTGAATTAACAACAAACAATCATCATTTCTTCATTTCCTTCACTTTGTAACATGAAGCACCCGAGCTTGAATGTCACGTTGGAACGTGAATTAACAACAAATAATCATAATTTCTTCATTTCGTTCACTTTGTAACATGAAGCACCCGAGCATGAATGTCACGTTGGAACGTGAATTAACAACAAATAATCATCATTTCTTCATTTCCTTCACTTTGTAACATGAAGCACCCGAGCATGAATGTCACGTTGGAACGTGAATTAACAACAAATAATCATCATTTCTTCATTTCCTTCACTTTGTAACATGAAGCACCCTAGCATGAATGTCACGTTGGAACGTGAATTAACAACAAATAATCATCATTTCTTCATTTCCTTCACTTTGTAACATGAAGCACCCTAGCATGAATGTCACGTTGGAACGTGAATTAACAACAAATAATCATCATTTCTTCATTTCCTTCACTTTGTAACATGAAGCACCCTAGCATGAATGTCACGTTGGAACGTGAATTAACAACAAATAATCATCATTTCTTCATTTCCTTCACTTTGTAACATGAAGCACCCGAGAATGAATGTCACGTTGGAACGTGAATTAACGACAAATAATCATCATTTCTTCATTTCCTTAACTTTGTAACATGAAGCACCCTAGAATGAATGTCACGTTGGAACGTGAATTAACAACAAATAATCATCATTTCTTCATTTCTTTCACTTTGTAACATGAAGCACCCTAGCATGAATGTCACGTTGGTACGTGAATTAACAACAAATATCATCATTTCTTCATTTCCTTCACTTTGTAACATGAAGCACCCTAGCATGAATGTCACGTTGGAACGTGAATAAACAACAAATAATCATCATTTCTTCATTTCCTTCACTTTGTAACATGAAGCACCCGAGCATGAATTTCACGTTGGAACGTGAATTAACAACAAATAATCATCATTTCTTCATTTCCTTCACTTTGTAACATGAAGCACCCGAGCATGAATGTCACGTTGGAACGTGAATTAACAACAAATAATCATCATTTCTTCATTTCCTTCACTTTGTAACATGACGCACCCGAGCATGAATGTCACGTTGGAACGTGAATTAACAACAAATAATCATCATTTCTTCATTTCCTTCACTTTGTAACATGAAGCACCCTAGCATGAATGTCACGTTGGAACGTGAATTAACAACAAATAATCATCATTTCTTCATTTCCTTCACTTTGTAACATGAAGCACACGAGCATGAATGTCACGTTGGAACGTGAATTAACAACAAATAATCATCATTACTTCATTTCCTTAACTTTGTAACATGAAGCACCCTAGAATGAATGTCACGTTGGAACGTGAATTAACAACAAATAATCATCATTTCTTCATTTCCTTCGCTTTGTAACATGAAGCACCCTAGCATGAATGTCACGTTGGAACGTGAATTAACAACAAATAATCATCATTTCTTCATTTCCTTCACTTTGTAACATGAAGCACCCGAGCATGAATGTCACGTTGGAACGTGAATTAACAACAAATAATCATCATTTCTTCATTTCCTTCACTTTGTAACATGAAGCACCCTAGCATGAATGTCACGTTGGAACGTGAATTAACAACAAATAATCATCTTTTCTTCATTTCCTTCACTTTGTAACATGAAGCACCCGAGCATGAATGTCACGTTGGAACGTGAATTAACAACAAATAATCATCATTTCTTCATTTCCTTCACTTTGTAACATGAAGCACCCGAGCATGAATGTCACGTTGGAACGTGAATTAACAACAAATAATCATCATTTCTTCATTTCCTTCACTCTGTAACATGAAGCACCCTAGCATGAATGTCACGTTGAAACGTGAGTTAGCAACAAATAATCATCATTTCTTCATTTCCTTCACTTTGTAACATGAAGCACCCTAGCATAAATGTCACGTTGGAAAGTGAATTAACAACAAATAATCATCATTTCTTCATTTCCTTCACTTTGTAACATGAAGCACCCGAGCATGAATGTCACGTTGGAACTTGAATTAACAACAAATAATCATCATTTCTTCATTTCCTTCACTTTGTAACATGAAGCACCCTAGCATGAATGTCACGTTGGAACGTGAATTAACAACAAATAATCATCATTTCTTCATTTCCTTCACTTTGTAACATGAAGCACCCGAGCATGAATGTCACGTTGGAACGTGAATTAACAACAAATAATCATCATTTCTTCATTTCCTTCACTTTGTAACATGAAGCACCCGAGCATGAATGTCACGTTGGAACGTGAATTAACAATAAATAATCATCTTTTCTTCATTTCCTTAACTTTGTAACATGAAGCACCCGAGCATGAATGTCACGTTGGAACGTGAATTAACAACAAATAATCATCATTTCTTCATTTCCTTCACTTTGTAACATGAAGCACCCGAGCATGAATGTCACGTTGGAACGTGAATTAACAACAAATATTCATCATTTCTTCATTTCCTTCACTTTGTAACATGAAGCACCCTAGCATGAATGTCACGTTGGAACGTGAATTA
Source organism: Morinoia aosen (assembly GCA_030386875.1). Taxonomy (NCBI): domain Eukaryota; kingdom Metazoa; phylum Arthropoda; class Malacostraca; order Amphipoda; family Talitridae; genus Morinoia; species Morinoia aosen. The sequence goes on along the minus strand of CM059562.1, from coordinate 89,916,455 downwards.
ACAACAATTAATCATCATTTCTTCATTTCCTTCACTTTGTAACATGAAGCACCCAAGCATGAATGTCACGTTGGAACGTGAATTAACAACAAATAATCATCATTTCTTCATTTCCTTCACTTTGTAACATGAAGCACCCGAGCATGAATGTCACGTTGGAACGTGAATTAACAATAAATAATCATCATTTCTTCATTTCCTTCACTTTGTAACATGAAGCACCCGAGCATGAATGTCACGTTGGAACGTGAATTAACAACAAATAATCATCATTTCTTCATTTCCTTCACTCTGTAACATGAGGCACCCGAGCATGAATGTCACGTTGGAACGTGAATTAACAACAAATAATCATCATTTCTTCATTTCCTTCACTTTGTAACATGAAGCACCCTAGCATGAATGTCACGTTGGAACGTGAATTAAAAACAAATAATCATCTTTTCTTCATTTCCTTCACTTTGTAACATGAAGCACCCGAGCATGAATGTCACGTTGGAACGTGAATTAACAACAAATAATCATCATTTCTTCATTTCCTTCACTTTGTAACATGAAGCACCCGAGCATGAATGTCACGTTGGAACGTGAATTAACAACAAATAATCATCATTTCTTCATTTCCTTCACTTTGTTACATGAAGCACCCTAGCATGAATGTCACGTTGGAACGTGAATTAAAAACAAATAATCATCATTTCTTCATTTCCTTCACTTTGTAACATGAAGCACCCTAGCATGAATGTCACGTTGGAACGTGAATTAACAACAAATAATCATCATTTCTTCATTTCCTTCACTTTGTAACATGAAGCACCCGAGCATGAATGTCACGTTGGAACGTGAATTAACAACAAATAATCATCATTTGTTCATTTCCTTAACTTTGTAACATGAAGCACCCTAGCATGAATGTCACGTTGGAACGTGAATTAACAACAAATAATCATCATTTCTTCATTTCCTTCACTTTGTAACATGAAGCACCCGAGCATGAATGTCACGTTGGAACTGGAATTAACAACAAATAATCATCATTTCTTCATTTCCTTAACTTTGTAACATGAAGCACCCTAGAATGAATGTCACGTTGGAACGTGAATTAACAACAAATAATCATCATTTCTTCATTTTCTTCACTTTGTAACATGAAGCACCCGAGCATGAATGTCACGTTGGAACGTGAATTAACAACAAATAATCATCTTTTCTTCATTTCCTTTACTTTGGAACATGAAGCACCCTAGCATGAATGTCACGTTGGAACGTGAATTAACAACAAATAATCATCATTTCTTCATTTCCTTCACTTTGTAACATGAAGCACCCGAGCATGAATGTCACGTTGGAACGTGAATTAAGAACAAATAATCATCATTTCTTCATTTCCTTCACTTTGTAACATGAAGCACCCTAGCATGAATGTCACGTTGGAACGTGAATTAACAACAAATAATCATCATTTCTTCATTTCCTTCACTTTGTAACATGAAGCACCCGAGCATGAATGTCACGTTGGAACGTGAATTAACAACAAATAATCATCATTTCTTCATTTCCTTCACTTTGTAACATGAAGCACCCTAGCATGAATGTCACGTTGGAACGTGAATTAACAACAAATAATCATCATTTCTTCATTTCCTTCACTTTGTAACATGAAGCACCCGAGCATGAATGTCACGTTGGAACTGGAATTAACAACAAATAATCATCATTTCTTCATTTCCTTAACTTTGTAACATGAAGCACCCTAGAATGAATGTCACGTTGGAACGTGAATTAACAGCAAATAATCATCATTTCTTCATTTCCGTCACTTTGTAACATGAAGCACCCTAGCATGAATGTCACGTTGGAACGTGAATTAACAACAAATAATCATCATTTCTTCATTTCCTTCACTTTGTAACATGAAGCACCCGAGCATGAATGTCACGTTGGAACGTGAATTAACACCAAATAATCATCATTTCTTCATTTCCTTCACTTTGTAACATGAAGCACCCTAGCATGAATGTCACGTTGGAACGTGAATTAACAACAAATAATCATCATTTCTTCATTTCCTTCACTTTGTAACATGAAGCACCCGAGCATGAATGTCACGTTGGAACGTGAATTAACAACAAATAATCATCATTTCTTCATTTTCTTCACTTTGTAACATGAAGCACCCGAGCATGAATGTCACGTTGGAACGTGAATTAACAACAAATAATAATCTTTTCTTCATTTCCTTTACTTTGTAACATGAAGCACCCTAGCATGAATGTCACGTTGGAACGTGAATTAACAACAAATAATCATCATTTCTTCATTTCCTTCACTTTGTAACATGAAGCACCCGAGCATGAATGTCACGTTGGAACGTGAATTAAGAACAAATAATCATCATTTCTTCATTTCCTTCACTTTGTAACATGAAGCACCCTAGCATGAATGTCACGTTGGAACGTGAATTAACAACAAATAATCATCATTTCTTCATTTCCTTCACTTTGTAACATGAAGCACCCGAGCATGAATGTCACGTTGGAACGTGAATTAACAACAAATAATCATCATTTGTTCATTTCCTTAACTTTGTAACATGAAGCACCCTAGAATGAATGTCACGTTGGAACGTGAATTAACAACAAATAATCATCATTTCTTCATTTCCTTCACTTTGTAACATGAAGCAACCTAGCATGAATGTCACGTTTGAACGTGAATTAACAACAAATAATCATCATTTCTTCATTTCCTTCACTTTGTAACATGAAGCACCCGAGCATGAATGTCACGTTGGAACGTGAAATAACAACAAATAATCATCATTTCTTCATTTCCTTCACTTTGTAACATGAAGCACCCTAGCATGAATGTCACGTTGGAACGTGAATTAACAACAAATAATCATCTTTTCTTCATTTCCTTCACTTTGTAACATGAAGCACCCGAGCATGAATGTCACGTTGGAACGTGAATTAACAACAAATAATCATCATTTCTTCATTTCCTTCACTTTGTAACATGAAGCACCCGAGCATGAATGTCACGTTGGAACGTGAATTAACAACAAATAATCATCATTTCTTCATTTCCTTCACTCTGTAACATGAAGCACCCTAGCATGAATGTCACGTTGAAACATGAGTTAACAACAAATAATCATCATTTCTTCATTTCCTTCACTTTGTAACATGAAGCACCCTAGCATGAATGTCACGTTGGAACGTGAATTAACAACAAATAATCATCATTTCTTCATTTCCTTCACTTCGTAACATGAAGCACCCGAGCATGAATGTCACGTTGGAACTGGAATTAACAACAAATAATCATCATTTCTTCATTTCCTTAACTTTGTAACATGAAGCACCCTAGAATGAATGTCACGTTGGAACGTGAATTAACAGCAAATAATCATCATTTCTTCATTTCCGTCACTTTGTAACATGAAGCACCCTAGCATGAATGTCACGTTGGAACGTGAATTAACAACAAATAATCATCATTTCTTCATTTCCTTCACTTTGTAACATGAAGCACCCGAGCATGAATGTCACGTTGGAACGTGAATTAACAACAAATAATCATCATTTCTTCATTTCCTTCACTTTGTAACATGAAGCACCCTAGCATGAATGTCACGTTGGAACGTGAATTAACAACAAATAATCATCATTTCTTCATTTCCTTCACTTTGTAACATGAAGCACCCGAGCATGAATGTCACGTTGGAACGTGAATTAACAACAAATAATCATCATTTCTTCATTTTCTTCACTTTGTAACATGAAGCACCCGAGCATGAATGTCACGTTGGAACGTGAATTAACAACAAATAATAATCTTTTCTTCATTTCCTTTACTTTGTAACATGAAGCACCCTAGCATGAATGTCACGTTGGAACGTGAATTAACAACAAATAATCATCATTTCTTCATTTCCTTCACTTTGTAACATGAAGCACCCGAGCATGAATGTCACGTTGGAACGTGAATTAAGAACAAATAATCATCATTTCTTCATTTCCTTCACTTTGTAACATGAAGCACCCTAGCATGAATGTCACGTTGGAACGTGAATTAACAACAAATAATCACCATTTCTTCATTTCCTTCACTTTGTAACATGAAGCACCCGAGCATGAATGTCACGTTGGAACGTGAATTAACAACAAATAATCATCATTTGTTCATTTCCTTAACTTTGTAACATGAAGCACCCTAGAATGAATGTCACGTTGGAACGTGAATTAACAACAAATAATCATCATTTCTTCATTTCCTTCACTTTGTAACATGAAGCAACCTAGCATGAATGTCACGTTTGAACGTGAATTAACAACAAATAATCATCATTTCTTCATTTCCTTCACTTTGTAACATGAAGCACCCGAGCATGAATGTCACGTTGGAACGTGAAATAACAACAAATAATCATCATTTCTTCATTTCCTTCACCTTGTAACATGAAGCACCCTAGCATGAATGTCACGTTGGAACGTGAATTAACAACAAATAATCATCTTTTCTTCATTTCCTTCACTTTGTAACATGAAGCACCCGAGCATGAATGTCACGTTGGAACGTGAATTAACAACAAATAATCATCATTTCTTCATTTCCTTCACTTTGTAACATGAAGCACCCGAGCATGAATGTCACGTTGGAACGTGAATTAACAACAAATAATCATCATTTCTTCATTTCCTTCACTCTGTAACATGAAGCACCCTAGCATGAATGTCACGTTGAAACATGAGTTAACAACAAATAATCATCATTTCTTCATTTCCTTCACTTTGTAACATGAAGCACCCTAGCATGAATGTCACGTTGGAACGTGAATTAACAACAAATAATCATCATTTCTTCATTTCCTTCACTTCGTAACATGAAGCACCCGAGCATGAATGTCACGTTGGAACTTGAATTAACAACAAATAATCATCATTTCTTCATTTCCTTCACTTTGTAACATGAAGCACCCTAGCATGAATGTCACGTTGGAACGTGAATTAACAACAAATAATCATCATTTCTTCATTTCCTTCACTTTGTAACATGAAGCACCCTAGCATGAATGTCACGTTGGAACGTGAATTAACAACAAATAATCATCATTTCTTCATTTCCTTCACTTTGTAACATGAAGCACCCGAGCATGAATGTCACGTTGGAACGTGAATTAACAACAAATAATCATCATTTCTTCATTTCCTTCACTTTGTTACATGAAGCACCCTAGCATGAATGTCACGTTGGAACGTGAATTAACAACAAATAATCATCATTTCTTCATTTCCTTCACTTTGTAACATGAAGCACCCGAGCATGAATGTCACGTTGGAACGTGAATTAACAACAAATAATCATCATTTCTTCATTTCCTTCACTTTGTAACATGAAGCACCCGAGCATGAATGTCACGTTGGAACGTGAATTAACAACAAATAATCATCTTTTCTTCATTTCCTTCACTATGTAACATGAAGCACCCGAGCATGAATGTCACGTTGGAACGTGAATTAACAACGAATAATCATCATTTCTTCATTTCCTTCACTTTGTAACATGAAGCACCCGAGCATGAATGTCACGTTGGAACGTGAATTAACAACAAATAATCATCATTTCTTCATTTCCTTCACTTTGTAACATGAAGCACCCGAGCATGAATGTCACGTTGGAACGTGAATTAACAACAAATAATCATCATTTCTTCATTTCCTTAACTTTGTAACATGAAGCACCCTAGAATGAATGTCACGTTGGAACGTGAATTAACAACAAATAATCATCATTTCTTCATTTCCTTCAATTTGTAACATGAAGCACCCTAGCATGAATGTCACGTTGGAACGTGAATTAACAACAAATAATCATCATTTCTTCATTTCCTTCACTTTGTAACATGAAGCACCCGAGCATGAATGTCACGTTGGAACGTGAATTAACAACAAATAATCATCATTTCTTCATTTCCTTCACTTTGTTACATGAAGCACCCTAGCATGAATGTCACGTTGGAACGTGAATTAACAACAAATAATCATCTTTTCTTCATTTCCTTCACTTTGTAACATGAAGCACCCGAGCATGAATGTCACGTTGGAACGTGAATTAACAACAAATAATCATCATTTCTTCATTTCCTTCACTCTGTAACATGAAGCACCCTAGCATGAATGTCACGTTGAAACGTGAGTTAACAACAAATAATCATCATTTCTTCATTTCCTTCACTTTGTAACATGAACCACTCTAGCATGAATGTCACGTTGGAACGTGAATTAACAACAAGTAATCATCATTTCTTCATTTCCTTCACTTCGTAACATGAAGCACCCGAGCATGAATGTCACGTTGGAACTTGAATTAACAACAAATAATCATCATTTCTTCATTTCCTTCACTTTGTAACATGAAGCACCCTAGCATGAATGTCACGTTGGAACGTGAATTAACAACAAATAATCATCATTTCTTCATTTCCTTCACTTTGTAACATGAAGCACCCTAGCATGAATGTCACGTTGGAACGTGAATTAACAGCAAATAATCATCTTATCTTCATTTCCTTCACTTTGTAACATGAAGCACCCGAGCATGAATGTCACGTTGGAACGTGAATTAACAACAAATAATCATCTTTTCTTCATTTCCTTCACTTTGTAACATGAAGCACCCGAGCATGAATGTCACGTTGGAACGTGAATTAACAACAAATAATCATCATTTCTTCATTTCCTTCACTTTGTAACATGAAGCACCCGAGTATGAATGTCACGTTGGAACGTGAATTAACAACAAATAATCATCATTTCTTCATTTCCTTCACTTTGTAACATGAAGCACCCTAGCATGAATGTCACGTTGGAACGTGAATTAACAACAAATAATCATCATTTCTTCATTTCCTTCACTTTGTAACATGAAGCACCCGAGCATGAATGTCACGTTGGAACGTGAATTAACAACAAATAATCATCATTTCTTCATTTCCTTCACTTTGTAACATGAAGCACCCGAGCATGAATGTCACGTTGGAACGTGAATTAACAACAAATAATCATCTTTTCTTCATTTCCTTCACTTTGTAACATGAAGCACCCGAGCATGAATGTCACGTTGGAACGTGAATTAACAACGAATAATCATCATTTCTTCATTTCCTTCACTTTGTAACATGAAGCACCCGAGCATGAATGTCACGTTGGAACGTGAATTAACAACAAATAATCATCATTTCTTCATTTCCTTCACTTTGTAACATGAAGCACCCTAGCATGAATGTCACGTTGGAACGTGAATTAACAACAAATAATCATCATTTCTTCATTTCCTTCACTTTGTAACATGAAGCACCCGAGCATGAATGTCACGTTGGAACGTGAATTAACAACAAATAATCATCATTTCTTCATTTCCTTAACTTTGTAACATGAAGCACCCAAGAATGAATGTCACGTTGGAACGTGAAATAACAACAAATAATCATCATTTCTTCATTTCCTTCACTTTGTAACATGAAGCACCCTAGCATGAATGTCACGTTGGAACGTGAATTAACAACAAATAATCATCATTTCTTCATTTCCTTCACTTTGTAACATGAAGCACCCGAGCATGAATGTCACGTTAGAACGTGAATTAACAACAAATAATCATTATTTCTTCATTTCCTTCACTTTGTAACATGAAGCACCCTAGCATGAATGTCACGTTGGAACGTGAATTAACAACAAATAATCATCTTTTCTTCATTTCCTTCACTTTGTAACATGAAGCACCCGAGCATGAATGTCACGTTGGAACGTGAATTAACAACAAATAATCATCATTTCTTCATTTCCTTCACTTTGTAACATGAAGCACCCGAGCATGAATGTCACGTTGGAACGTGAATTAACAACAAATAATCATCATTTCTTCATTTCCTTCACTCTGTAACATGAAGCACCCTAGCATGAATGTCACGTTGAAACGTGAGTTAACAACAAATAATCATCATTTCTTCATTTCCTTCACTTTGTAACATGAAGCACCCTAGCATGAATGTCACGTTGGAACGTGAATTAACAACAAATAATCATCATTTCTTCATTTCCTTCACTTTGTAACATGAAGCACCCGAGCATGAATGTCACGTTGGAACTTGAATTAACAACAAATAATCATCATTTCTTCATTTCCTTCACTTTGTAACATGAAGCACCCTAGCATGAATGTCACGTTGGAACGTGAATTAACAACAAATAATCATCATTTCTTCATATCCTTCACTTTGTAACATGAAGCATCCTAGCATGAATGTCATGTTGGAACGTGAATTAACAACAAATAATCATCATTTCTTCATTTCCTTCACTCTGTAACATGAAGCACCCGAGCATGAATGTCACGTTGGAACGTGAATTAACAACAAATAATCATCATTTCTTCATTTCCTTCACTTTGTAACATGAAGCACCCTAGCATGAATGTCACGTTGGAACGTGAATTAACAACAAATAATCATCATTTCTTCATTTCCTTCACTTTGTAACATGAAGCACCCGAGCATGAATGTCACGTTGGAACGTGAATTAACAACAAAGAATCATCATTTCTTCATTTCCTTCACTTTGTAACATGAAGCACCCGAGCATGAATATCACGTTGGAACGTGAATTAACAATAAATAATCATCATTTCTTCATTTCCTTCACTTTGTAACATGAAGCACCCGAGCATGAATGTCACGTTGGAACGTGAATTAACAACAAATAATCATCATTTCTTCATTTCCTTCACTCTGTAACATGAAGCACCCGAGCATGAATGTCACGTTGGAACGTGAATTAACAACAAATAATCAACATTTCTTCATTTCCTTCACTTTGTAACATGAAGCACCCGAGCATGAATGTCACGTTGGAACGTGAATTAACAACAAATAATCATCTTTTCTTCATTTCCTTCACTTTGTAACATGAAGCACCCGAGCACGAATGTCACGTTGGAACGTGAATTAACAACAAATAATCATCATTTCTTCATTTCCTTCACTTTGTAACATGAAGCACCCTAGCATGAATGTCACGTTGGAACGTGAATTAACAACAAATAATCATCATTTCTTCATTTCCTTCACTTTGTAACATGAAGCACCCTAGCATGAATGTCACGTTGGAACGTGAATTAACAACAAATAATCATCATTTCTTCATTTCCTTCACTTTGTAACATGAAGCACCCTAGCATGAATGTCACGTTGGAACGTGAATTAACAACAAATAATCATCATTTCTTCATTTCCTTCACTTTGTAACATGAAGCACTCTAGCATGAATGTCACGTTGGAACGTGAATTAACAACAAATAATCATCATTTCTTCATTTCCTTCACTTTGTAACATGAAGCACCCTAGCATGAATATCACGTTGGAACGTGAATTAACAACAAATAATCATCATTTCTTCATTTTCTTCACTTTGTAACATGAAGCACCCGAGCATGAATGTCACGTTGGAACGTGAATTAACAACAAATAATCATCATTTCTTCATTTCCTTCACTTTGTAACATGAAGCGCCCGAGCATGAATGTCACGTTGGAACGTGAATTAACAACAAATAATCATCATTTCTTCATTTCCTTCACTTTGTAACATGAAGCACCCTAACATGAATGTCACGTTGGAACGTGAATTAACAACAAATAATCATCTTTTCTTCATTTCCGTCACTTTGTAACATGAAGCACCCGAGCATGAATGTCACGTTGGAACGTGAATTAACAACAAATAATCATCATTTCTTCATTTCCTTCACTTTGTAACGTGAAGCACCCGAGCATGAATGCCACGTTGGAACGTGAATTAACAACAAATAATCATCATTTCATCATTTCCTTCACTTTGTAACATGAAGCACCCGAGCATGAGTGCCACGTTGGAACGTGAATTAACAACAAATAATCATCATTTCTTCATTTCCTTCACTATGTAACATGAAGCACCCGAGCATGAATGTCACGTTGGAACGTGAATTAACAACAAATAATCATCATTTCTTCATTTCCTTCACTTTGTGACATGAAGCACCCGAGCATGAATTTCACGTTGGAACGTGAATTAACAACAAATAATCATCATTTCTTCATTTCCTTCACTTTGTAACATGAAGCACCCGAGCATGAATGTCACGTTGGAACGTGAATTACCAACAAATAATCATCATTTCTTCATTTCCTTCACTTTGTAACATGAAGCACCCGAGCATGAATGTCACGTTGGAACGTGAATTAACAACAAATAATCATCATTTCTTCATTTCCTTCACTTTGTAACATGAAGCACCCTAGCATGAATGTCACGTCGGAACGTGAATTAACAACAAATAATCATCATTTCTTAATTTCCTTCACTTTGTAACATGAAGCACCCTAGCATGAATGTCACGTTGGAACGTGAATTAACAACAAATAATCATCATTTCTTCATTTCCTTCACTTTGTAACATGAAGCACCCGAGCATGAATGTCACGTTGGAACTTGAATTAACAACAAATAATCATCATTTCTTCATTTCCTTAACTTTGTAACATGAAGCACCACAGAATGAATGTCACGTTGGAACGTGAATTAACAGCAAATAATCATCATTTCTTCATTTCCGTCACTTTGTAACATGAAGCACCCTAGCATGAATGTCACGTTGGAACGTGAATTAACAACAAATAATCATCATTTCTTCATTTCCTTCACTTTGTAACATGAAGCACCCGAGCATGAATGTCACGTTGGAACGTGAATTAACAACAAATAATCATCATTTCTTCATTTCCTTCACTTTGTAACATGAAGCACCCTAGCATGAATGTCACGTTGGAACGTGAATTAACAACAAATAATCATCATTTCTTCATTTCCTTCACTCTGTAACATGAAGCACCCGAGCATGAATGTCACGTTGGAACGTGAATTAACAACAAATAATCATCATTTCTTCATTTCCTTCACTTTGTAACATGAAGCACCCGAGCATGAATGTCACGTTGGAACGTGAATTAACAACAAATAATCATCTTTTCTTCATTTCCTTTACTTTGTAACATGAAGCCTCCTAGCATGAATGTCACGTTGGAACGTGAATTAACAACAAATAATCATCATTTCTTCATTTCCTTCACTTTGTAACATGAACCACCCGAGCATGAATGTCACGTTGGAACGTGAATTAAGAACAAATAATCATCATTTCTTCATTTCCTTCACTTTGTAACATGAAGCACCCTAGCATGAATGTCACGTTGGAACGTGAATTAACAACAAATAATCATCATTTCTTCATTTCCTTCACTTTGTAACATGAAGCACCCGAGCATGAATGTCACGTTGGAACGTGAATTAACAACCAATAATCATCATTTCTTCATTTCCTTCACTTTGTAACATGAAGCACCCTAGCATGAATGTCACGTTGGAACGTGAATTAACAACAAATAATCATCATTTCTTCGTTTCCTTCACATTGTAACATGAAGCATCCTAGCATGAATGTCACGTTGGAACGTGAATTAACAACAAATAATCATCATTTCTTCATTTCCTTCACTTTGTAACATGAAGCACCCGAGCATGAATGTCACGTTGGAACTTGAATTAACCACAAATAATCATCATTTCTTCATTTCCTTAACTTTGTAACATGAAGCACCCTAGAATGAATGTCACGTTGGAACGTGAATTAACAACAAATAATCATCATTTCTTCATTTCCGTCACTTTGTAACATGAAGCACCCTAGCATGAATGTCACGTTGGAACGTGAATTAACAACAAATAATCATCATTTCTTCATTTCCTTCACTTTGTAACGTGAAGCACCCGAGCATGAATGTCACGTTGGAACTTGAATTAACAACAAATAATCATCATTTCTTCATTTCCTTCACTTTGTAACATGAAGCACCCTAGCATGAATGTCACGTTGGAACGTGAATTAACAACAAATAATCATCATTTCTTCATTTCCTTCACTTTGTAACATGAAGCATCCTAGCATGAATGTCATGTTGGAACGTGAATTAACAACAAATAATCATCATTTCTTCATTTCCTTCACTTTGTAACATGAAGCACCCGAGCATGAATGTCACGTTGGAACGTGAATTAACAACAAATAATCATCATTTCTTCATTTCCTTCACTTTGTAACATGAAGCACCCTAGCATGAATGTCACGTTGGAACGTGAATTAACAACAAATAATCATCATTTCTTCATTTCCTTCACTTTGTAACATGAAGCACCCGAGCATGAATGTCACGTTGGAACGTGAATTAACAACAAAGAATCATCATTTCTTCATTTCCTTCACTTTGTAACATGAAGCACCCGAGCATGAATATCACGTTGGAACGTGAATTAACAATAAATAATCATCATTTCTTCATTTCCTTCACTTTGTAACATGAAGCACCCGAGCATGAATGTCACGTTGGAACGTGAATTAACAACAAATAATCATCATTTCTTCATTTCCTTCACTCTGTAACATGAAGCACCCGTGCATGAATGTCACGTTGGAACGTGAATTAACAACAAATAATCATCATTTCTTCATTTCCTTCGCTTTGTAACATGAAGCACCCTAGCATGAATGTCACGTTGGAACGTGAATTAACAACAAATAATCATCTTTTCTTCATTTCCTTCACTTTGTAACATGAAGCACCCGAGCATGAATGTCACGTTGGAACGTGAATTAACAACAAATAATCATCTTTTCTTCATTTCCTTCACTTTGTAACATGAAGCACCCGAGCACGAATGTCACGTTGGAACGAGAATTAACAACAAATAATCATCATTTCTTCATTTCCTTCACTTTGTAACATGAAGCACCCGAGCATGAATGTCACGTTGGAACGTGAATTAACAACAAATAATCATCATTTCTTCATTTCCTTCACTTTGTAACATGAAGCGCCCGAGCATGAATGTCACGTTGGAACGTGAATTAACAACAAATAATCATCATTTCTTCATTTCCTTCACTTTGTAACATGAAGCACCCTAACATGAATGTCACGTTGGAACGTGAATTAACAACAAATAATCATCTTTTCTTCATTTCCGTCACTTTGTAACATGAAGCACCCGAGCATGAATGTCACGTTGGAACGTGAATTAACAACAAATAATCATCATTTCTTCATTTCCTTCACTTTGTAACGTGAAGCACCCGAGCATGAATGCCACGTTGGAACGTGAATTAACAACAAATAATCATCATTTCATCATTTCCTTCACTTTGTAACATGAAGCACCCGAGCATGAGTGCCACGTTGGAACGTGAATTAACAACAAATAATCATCATTTCTTCATTTCCTTCACTTTGTAACATGAAGCACCCGAGCATGAATGTCACGTTGGAACGTGAATTAACAACAAATAATCATCATTTCTTCATTTCCTTCACTTTGTAACATGAAGCACCCGAGCATGAATTTCACGTTGGAACGTGAATTAACAACAAATAATCATCATTTCTTCATTTCCTTCACTTTGTAACATGAAGCACCCGAGCATGAATGTCACGTTGGAACGTGAATTACCAACAAATAATCATCATTTCTTCATTTCCTTCACTTTGTAACATGAAGCACCCGAGCATGAATGTCACGTTGGAACGTGAATTAACAACAAATAATCATCATTTCTTCATTTCCTTCACTTTGTAACATGAAGCACCCTAGCATGAATGTCACGTCGGAACGTGAATTAACAACAAATAATCATCATTTCTTAATTTCCTTCACTTTGTAACATGAAGCACCCTAGCATGAATGTCACGTTGGAACGTGAATTAACAACAAATAATCATCATTTCTTCATTTCCTTCACTTTGTAACATGAAGCACCCGAGCATGAATGTCACGTTGGAACTTGAATTAACAACAAATAATCATCATTTCTTCATTTCCTTAACTTTGTAACATGAAGCACCCTAGAATGAATGTCACGTTGGAACGTGAATTAACAGCAAATAATCATCATTTCTTCATTTCCGTCACTTTGTAACATGAAGCACCCTAGCATGAATGTCACGTTGGAACGTGAATTAACAACAAATAATCATCATTTCTTCATTTCCTTCACTTTGTAACATGAAGCACCCGAGCATGAATGTCACGTTGGAACGTGAATTAACAACAAATAATCATCATTTCTTCATTTCCTTCACTTTGTAACATGAAGCACCCTAGCATGAATGTCACGTTGGAACGTGAATTAACAACAAATAATCATCATTTCTTCATTTCCTTCACTCTGTAACATGAAGCACCCGAGCATGAATGTCACGTTGGAACGTGAATTAACAACAAATAATCATCATTTCTTCATTTCCTTCACTTTGTAACATGAAGCACCCGAGCATGAATGTCACGTTGGAACGTGAATTAACAACAAATAATCATCTTTTCTTCATTTCCTTTACTTTGTAACATGAAGCCTCCTAGCATGAATGTCACGTTGGAACGTGAATTAACAAAAATAATCATCATTTCTTCATTTCCTTCACTTTGTAACATGAAGCACCCGAGCATGAATGTCACGTTGGAACGTGAATTAAGAACAAATAATCATCATTTCTTCATTTCCTTCACTTTGTAACATGAAGCACCCTAGCATGAATGTCACGTTGGAACGTGAATTAACAACAAATAATCATCATTTCTTCATTTCCTTCACTTTGTAACATGAAGCACCCGAGCATGAATGTCACGTTGGAACGTGAATTAACAACCAATAATCATCATTTCTTCATTTCCTTCACTTTGTAACATGAAGCACCCTAGCATGAATGTCACGTTGGAACGTGAATTAACAACAAATAATCATCATTTCTTCGTTTCCTTCACATTGTAACATGAAGCATCCTAGCATGAATGTCACGTTGGAACGTGAATTAACAACAAATAATCATCATTTCTTCATTTCCTTCACTTTGTAACATGAAGCACCCGAGCATGAATGTCACGTTGGAACTTGAATTAACCACAAATAATCATCATTTCTTCATTTCCTTAACTTTGTAACATGAAGCACCCTAGAATGAATGTCACGTTGGAACGTGAATTAACAACAAATAATCATCATTTCTTCATTTCCGTCACTTTGTAACATGAAGCACCCTAGCATGAATGTCACGTTGGAACGTGAATTAACAACAAATAATCATCATTTCTTCATTTCCTTCACTTTGTAACATGAAGCACCCGAGCATGGATGTCACGTTGGAACGTGAATTAACAACAAATAATCATCATTTCTTCATTTCCTTCACTTTGTAACATGAAGCCCCCGAGCATGAATTTCACGTTGGAACGTGAAATAACAACAAATAATCATCATTTCTTCATTTCCTTCACTTTGTAACATGAAGCACCCGAGCATGAATGTCACGTTGGAACGTGAATTAACAACAAATAATCATCATTTCTTCATTTCCTTCACTTTGTAACATGAAGCACCCTAGCATGAATGTCACGTTGGAACGTGAATTAACAACAAATAATCATCATTTCTTCATTTCCTTCACTTTGTAACATGAAGCACCCGAGCATAAATGTCACGTTGGAACGTGAATTAACAACAAATAATCATCATTTCTTCATTTCCTTCACTTTGTAACATGAAGCACCCTAGCATGAATGTCACGTTGGAACGTGAAATAACAACAAATAATCATCATTTCTTCATTTCCTTCACTTTGTAACATGAAGCACCCGAGCATGAATATCACGTTGGAACGTGAATTAACAACAAATAATCATCATTTCTTCATTTCCTTCACTTTGTAACATGAAGCACCCGAGCATGAGTTTCACGTTGGAACGTGAATTAACAACAAATAATCATCATTTCTTCATTTCCTTCACTTTGTAACATGAAGCACCCGAGCATGAATGTCACGTTGGAACGTGAATTAACAACAAATAATCATCATTTCTTCATTTCCTTCACTTTGTAACATGAAGCACCCGAGCATGAATGTCACGTTGGAACGTGAATTAACAACAAATAATCATCATTTCTTCATTTCCTTCACTTTGTAACATGAAGCACCCTAGCATGAATGTCACGTTGGAACGTGAATTAACAACAAATAATCATCATTTCTTCATTTCCTTCACTTTGTAACATGAAGCATCCTAGCATGAATGTCACGTTGGAACGTGAATTAACAACAAATAATCATCATTTCTTCATTTCCTTCACTTTGTAACATGAAGCACCCGAGCATGAATGTCACGTTGGAACTTGAATTAACAACAAATAATCATCATTTCTTCATTTCCTTAACTTTGTAACATGAAGCACCCTAGAATGAATGTCACGTTGGAACGTGAATTAACAACAAATAATCATCATTTCTTCATTTCCGTCACTTTGTAACATGAAGCACCCTAGCATGAATGTCACGTTGAAACGTGAATTAACAACAAATAATCATCATTTCTTCATTTCCTTCACTTTGTAACATGAAGCACCCGAGCATGAATGTCACGTTGGAACGTGAATTAACAACAAATAATCATCATTTCTTCATTTCCTTCACTTTGTAACATGAAGCACCCGAGCATGAATTTCACGTTGGAACGTGAAATAACAACAATTAATCATCATTTCTTCATTTCCTTCACTTTGAAACATGAAGCACCCGAGCATGAATGTCACGTTGGAACGTGAATTAACAACAAATAATCATCATTTCTTCATTTCCTCCACTTTGTAACATGAAGCACCCGAGCATGAATGTCACGTTGGAACGTGAATTAACAACAAATAATCATCATCATTTCTTCATTTCCTTCACTTTGTAACATGAAACACCCTAGCATGAATGTCACGTTGGAACGTGAATTAACAACAAATAATCATCATTTCTTCATTTCCTTCACTTTGTAACATGAAGCACCCTAGCATGAATGTCACGTTGGAACGTGAATTAACAACAAATAATCATCATTTCTTCATTTCCTTCACTTTGTAACATGAAGCACCCGAGCATGAATGTCACGTTGGAACGTGAATTAACAACAAATAATCATCATTTCTTCATTTCCTTGACTTTGTAACATGAAGCACCCTAGAATGAATGTCACGTTGGAACGTGAATTAACAACAAATAATCATCATTTCTTCACTTCCTTCACTTTGTAACATGAAGCACCCTAGCATGAATGTCACGTTGGAACGTGAATTAACAACAAATAATCATCATTTCTTCATTTCCTTCACTTTGTAACATGAAGCACCCGAGCATGAATGTCACGTTGGAACGTGAATTAACAACAAATAATCATCATTTCTTCATTTCCTTCACTTTGTAACATGAAGCACCCTAGCATGAATGTCACGTTGGAACGTGAATTAACAACAAATAATCATCTTTTCTTCATTTCCTTCACTTTGTAACATGAAGCACCCGAGCATGAATGTCACGTTGGAACGTGAATTAACAACAAATAATCATCATTTCTTCATTTCCTTCACTTTGTAACATGAAGCACCCGAGCATGAATGTCACGTTGGAACGTGAATTAACAACAAATAATCATCATTTCTTCATTTCCTTCACTTTGTAACATGAAGCACCCGAGCATGAGTTTCACGTTGGAACGTGAATTAACAACAAATAATCATCATTTCTTCATTTCCTTCACTTTGTAACATGAAGCACCCGAGCATGAATGTCACGTTGGAACGTGAATTAACAACAAATAATCATCATTTCTTCATTTCCTTCACTTTGTAACATGAAGCACCCGAGCATGAATGTCACGTTGGAACGTGAATTAACAACAAATAATCATCATTTCTTCATTTCCTTCACTTTGTAACATGAAGCACCCTAGCATGAATGTCACGTTGGAACGTGAATTAACAACAAATAATCATCATTTCTTCATTTCCTTCACTTTGTAACATGAAGCATCCTAGCATGAATGTCACGTTGGAACGTGAATTAACAACAAATAATCATCATTTCTTCATTTCCTTCACTTTGTAACATGAAGCACCCGAGCATGAATGTCACGTTGGAACTTGAATTAACAACAAATAATCATCATTTCTTCATTTCCTTAACTTTGTAACATGAAGCACCCTAGAATGAATGTCACGTTGGAACGTGAATTAACAACAAATAATCATCATTTCTTCATTTCCGTCACTTTGTAACATGAAGCACCCTAGCATGAATGTCACGTTGAAACGTGAATTAACAACAAATAATCATCATTTCTTCATTTCCTTCACTTTGTAACATGAAGCACCCGAGCATGAATGTCACGTTGGAACGTGAATTAACAACAAATAATCATCATTTCTTCATTTCCTTCACTTTGTAACATGAAGCACCCGAGCATGAATTTCACGTTGGAACGTGAAATAACAACAATTAATCATCATTTCTTCATTTCCTTCACTTTGAAACATGAAGCACCCGAGCATGAATGTCACGTTGGAACGTGAATTAACAACAAATAATCATCATTTCTTCATTTCCTCCACTTTGTAACATGAAGCACCCGAGCATGAATGTCACGTTGGAACGTGAATTAACAACAAATAATCATCATCATTTCTTCATTTCCTTCACTTTGTAACATGAAACACCCTAGCATGAATGTCACGTTGGAACGTGAATTAACAACAAATAATCATCATTTCTTCATTTCCTTCACTTTGTAACATGAAGCACCCTAGCATGAATGTCACGTTGGAACGTGAATTAACAACAAATAATCATCATTTCTTCATTTCCTTCACTTTGTAACATGAAGCACCCGAGCATGAATGTCACGTTGGAACGTGAATTAACAACAAATAATCATCATTTCTTCATTTCCTTGACTTTGTAACATGAAGCACCCTAGAATGAATGTCACGTTGGAACGTGAATTAACAACAAATAATCATCATTTCTTCACTTCCTTCACTTTGTAACATGAAGCACCCTAGCATGAATGTCACGTTGGAACGTGAATTAACAACAAATAATCATCATTTCTTCATTTCCTTCACTTTGTAACATGAAGCACCCGAGCATGAATGTCACGTTGGAACGTGAATTAACAACAAATAATCATCATTTCTTCATTTCCTTCACTTTGTAACATGAAGCACCCTAGCATGAATGTCACGTTGGAACGTGAATTAACAACAAATAATCATCTTTTCTTCATTTCCTTCACTTTGTAACATGAAGCACCCGAGCATGAATGTCACGTTGGAACGTGAATTAACAACAAATAATCATCATTTCTTCATTTCCTTCACTTTGTAACATGAAGCACCCGAGCATGAATGTCACGTTGGAACGTGAATTAACAACAAATAATCATCATTTCTTCATTTCCTTCACTCTGTAACATGAAGCACCCTAGCATGAATGTCACGTTGAAACGTGAGTTAACAACAAATAATCATCATTTCTTCATTTCCTTCACTTTGTAACATGAAGCACCCTAGCATGAATGTCACGTTGGAACGTGAATTAACAACAAATAATCATCATTTCTTCATTTCCTTCACTTTGTAACATGAAGCACCCTAGCATGAATGTCACGTTGGAACGTGAATTAACAACAAATAATCATCATTTCATTTCCTTCACTTCGTAACATGAAGCACCCGAGCATGAATGTCACGTTGGAACGTGAATTAACAACAAATAATCATCATTTCTTCATTTCCTTCACTTTGTAACATGAATCACCCTAGCATGAATGTCACGTTGGAACGTGAATTAACAACAAATAATCATCATTTCATTTCCTTCACTTTGTAACATGAAGCACCCTAGCATGAATGTCACGTTGGAACGTGAATTAACAACAAATAATCATCATTTCATTTCCTTCACTTTGTAACATGAAGCACCCGAGCATGAATGTCACGTTGGAACTTGAATCAACAACAAATAATCATCATTTCTTCATTTCCTTCACTTTGTAACATGAATCACCCTAGCATGAATGTCACGTTGGAACGTGAAATAACAACAAATAATCATCCTTTCTTCATTTCCTTCACTTTGTAACATGAAGCACCCTAGCATGAATGTCACGTTGGAACGTGAATTAACTGCAAATAATCATCTTATCTTCATTTCCTTCACTTTGTAACATGAAGCACCCTAGCATGAATGTCACGTTGGAACGTGAATTAACAGCAAATAATCATCTTATCTTCATTTCCTTCACTTTGTAACATGAAGCACCCGAGCATGAATGTCACGTTGGAACGTGAATTAACAACAAATAATCATCACTTCTTCATTTCCTTCACTTTGTAACATGAAGCACCCGAGCATGAATGTCACGTTGGAACGTGAATTAACAACAAATAATCATCATTTCTTCATTTCCTTCACTTTGTAACATGAAGCACCCTAGCATGAATGTCACGTTGGAACGTGAATTAACAAAAAATAATCATCATTTCTTCATTTCCTTTACTTTGTAACATGAAGCACCCGAGCATGAATGTCACGTTGGAACGTGAATTAACAACAAATAATCATTATTTCTTCATTTCCTTCACTTTGTAACATGAAGCACCCGAGCATGAATGTCACGTTGGAACGTGAATTAACAACAAATAATCATCTTTTCTTCATTTCCTTCACTTTGTAACATGAAGCACCCGAGCATGAATGTCACGTTGGAACGTGAATTAACAACAAATAATCATCATTTCTTCATTTCCTTCACTTTGTAACATGAAGCACCCTAGCATGAATGTCACGTTGGAACGTGAATTAACAACAAATAATCATCATTTCTTCATTTCCTTCACTTTGTAACATGAAGCACCCGAGCATGAATGTCACGTTGGAACGTGAATTAACAACAAATAATCATCTTTTCTTCATTTCCTTCACTTTGTAACATGAAGCACCCGAGCATGAATGTCACGTTGGAACGTGAATTAACAACAAATAATCATCATTTCTTCATTTCCTTCACTTTGTAACATGAAGCACCCGAGCATGAATGTCACGTTGGAACGTGAATTAACAACAAATAATCATCATTTCTTCATTTCCTTCACTTTGTAACATGAAGCACCCTAGCATGAATGTCACGTTGGAACGTGAATTAACAACAAATAATCATCATTTCTTCATTTCCTTCACTTTGTAACATGAAGCACCCTAGCATGAATGTCACGTTGGAACGTGAATTAACAACAAATAATCGTCATTTCTTCATTTCCTTCACTTTGTAACATGAAGCACCCGAGCATGAATGTCACGTTGGAACGTGAATTAACAACAAATAATCATCTTTTCTTCATTTCCTTCACTTTGTAACATGAAGCACCCGAGCATGAATGTCACGTTGGAACGTGAATTAACAACAAATAATCATCTTTTCTTCATTTCCTTCACTTTGTAACATGAAGCACCCGAGCATGAATGTCACGTTGGAACGTGAATTAACAACAAATAACCATCATTTCTTCATTTCCTTCACTTTGTAACGTGAAGCACCCGAGCATGAATGTCACGTTGGAACGTGAATTAACAACAAATAATCATCATTTCTTCATTTCCTTCACTTTGTAACATGAAGCACCCTAGCATGAATGTCACGTTGGAACGTGAATTAACAACAAATAATCATCTTTTCTTCATTTCCTTCACTTTGTAACATGAAGCGGTCGAGCATGAATGTCACGTTGGAACGTGAATTAACAACAAATAATCATCATTTCTTCATTTCCTTCACTTTGTAACATGAAGCGGTCGAGCATGAATGTCACGTTGGAACGTGAATTAACATCAAATAATCATCATTTCTTCATTTCCTTCACTTTGTAACATGAAGCACCCTAGCATGAATGTCACGTTGGAACGTGAATTAACAACAAATAATCATCATTTCTTCATTTCCTTCACTTTGTAACATGAAGCACCCTAGCATGAATGTCACGTTGGAACGTGAATTAACAACAAATAATCATCATTTCTTCATTTCCTTCACTTTGTAACATGAAGCACCCGAGCATGAATGTCACGTTGGAACGTGAATTAACAACAAATAATCATCTTTTCTTCATTTCCTTCACTTTGTAACATGAAGCACCCGAGCATGAATGTCACGTTGGAACGTGAATTAACAACAAATAATCATCTTTTCTTCATTTTCTTCACTTTGTAACATGAAGCATCCGAGCATGAATGTCACGTTGGAACGTGAATTAACAACAAATAACCATCATTTCTTCATTTCCTTCACTTTGTAACATGAAGCACCCGAGCATGAATGTCACGTTGGAACGTGAATTAACAACAAATAATCATCATTTCTTCATTTCCTTCACTTTGTAACATGAAGCACCCTAGCATGAATGTCACGTTGGAACGTGAATTAACAACAAATAATCATCATTTCTTCATTTCCTTCACTTTGTAACATGAAGCACCCGAGCATGAATGTCACGTTGGAACGTGAATTAACAACAAATAATCATCATTTCTTCATTTCCTTCACTTTGTAACATGAAGCACCCGAGCATGAATGTCACGTTGGAACGTGAATTAACAACAAATAACCATCATTTCTTCATTTCCTTCACTTTGTAACATGAAGCACCCGAGCATGAATGTCACGTTGGAACGTGAATTAACAACAAATAATCATCATTTCTTCATTTCCTTCACTTTGTAACATGAAGCACCCTAGCATGAATGTCACGTTGGAACGTGAATTAACAACAAATAATCATCATTTCTTCATTTCCTTCACTTTGTAACATGAAGCACCCGAGCATGAATGTCACGTTGGAACGTGAATTAACAACAAATAATCATCTTTTCTTCATTTCCTTCACTTTGTAACATGAAGCACCCTAGCATGAATGTCACGTTGGAACGTGAATTAACAACAAATAATCATCTTTTCTTCATTTCCTTCACTTTGTAACATGAAGCACCCGAACATGAATGTCACGTTGGAACGTGAATTAACAACAAATAATCATCTTTTCTTCATTTCCTTCACTTTGTAACATGAAGCACCCGAGCACGAATGTCACGTTGGAACGTGAATTAACAACAAATAATCATCATTTCTTCATTTCCTTCACTTTGTAACATGAAGCACCCTAGCATGAATGTCACGTTGGAACGTGAATTAACAACAAATAATCATCATTTCTTCATTTCCTTCACTTTGTAACATGAAGCACCCGAGCATGAATGTCACGTTGGAACGTGAATCAACAACAAATAATCATCATTTCTTCATTTCCTTCACTTTGTAACATGAAGCACCCTAACATGAATGTCACGTTGGAACGTGAATTAACAACAAATAATCATCTTTTCTTCATTTCCGTCACTTTGTAACATGAAGCACCCGAGCATGAATGTCACGTTGGAACGTGAATTAACAACAAATAATCATCATTTCTTCATTTCCTTCACTTTGTAACATGAAGCACCCGAGCATGAATGCCACGTTGGAACGTGAATTAACAACAAATAATCATCATTTCTTCATTTCCTTCACTTTGTAACATGAAGCACCCGAGCATGAATGTCACGTTGGAACGTGAATTAACAACAAATAATCATCTTTTCTTCATTTCCTTCACTTTGTAACATGAAGCACCCGAGCATGAATGTCACGTTGGAACGTGAATTAACAACAAATAATCATCATTTCTTCATTTCCTTCACTTTGTAACATGAAGCACCCTAACATGAATGTCACGTTGGAACGTGAATTAACAACAAATAATCATCATTTCTTCATTTCCTTCACTTTGTAACATGAAGCACCCTAGCATGAATGTCACGTTGGAACGTGAATTAACAACAAATAATCATCATTTCTTCATTTCCTTCACTTTGTAACATGAAGCACCCTAACATGAATGTCACGTTGGAACGTGAATTAACAACAAATAATCATCATTTCTTAATTTCCTTCACTTTGTAACATGAAGCACCCTAGCATGAATGTCACGTTGGAACGTGAATTAACAACAAATAATCATCATTTCTTCATTTCCTTCACTTTGTAACATGAAGCACCCGAGCATGAATGTCACGTTGGAACTTGAATTAACAACAAATAATCATCATTTCTTCATTTCCTTAACTTTGTAACATGAAGCACCCTAGAATGAATGTCACGTTGGAACGTGAATTAACAACAAATAATCATCATTTCTTCATTTCCGTCACTTTGTAACATGAAGCACCCTAGCATGAATGTCACGTTGGAACGTGAATTAACAACAAATAATCATCATTTCTTCATTTCCTTCACTTTGTAACATGAAGCACCCTAGCATGAATGTCACGTTGGAACGTGAATTAACAACAAATAATCATCATTTCTTCATTTCCTTCACTTTGTAACATGAAGCACCCGAGCATGAATGTCACGTTGGTACGTGAATTAACAACAAATAATCATCATTTCTTCATTTCCTTCACTTTGTAACATGAAGCACCCTAGCATGAATGTCACGTTGGAACGTGAATTAACAACAAATAATCATCATTTCTTCATTTCCTTCACTCTGTAACATGAAGCACCCGAGCATGAATGTCACGTTGGAACGTGAATTAACAACAAATAATCATCATTTCTTCATTTCCTTCACTTTGTAACATAAAGCACCCTAGCATGAATGTCACGTTGGAACGTGAATTAACAACAAATAATCATCATTTCTTCATTTCCTTCACTTTGTAACATGAAGCACCCTAACATGAATGTCACGTTGGAACGTGAATTAACAACAAATAATCATCTTTTCTTCATTTCCTTCACTCTGTAACATGAAGCACCCGAGCATGAATGTCACGTTGGAACGTGAATTAACAACAAATAATCATCTTTTCTTCATTTCCTTCACTTTGTAACATGAAGCACCCTAGCATGAATGTCACGTTGGAACGTGAATTAACAACAAATAATCATCATTTCTTCATTTCCTTCACTTTGTAACATGAAGCACCCGAGCATGAATGTCACGTTGGAACGTGAATTAACAACAAATAATCATCATTTCTTCATTTCCTTCACTTTGTAACATGAAGCACCCGAGCATGAATTTCACGTTGGAACGTGAATTAACATCAAATAATCATTTCTTCATTTCCTTCACTTTGTAACATGAAGCACCCGAGCATGAATTTCACGTTGGAACGTGAATTAACAACAAATAATCATCATCACGTAAAATCCATTCCACTAACCCTTTCGCCTGCATAGACTTTACTGTGATAGACTGCAAGTGGAATTAAATAAACTTCTCACACAATTTTGTCTCGCTACAAATTCCACATCAAACTGGTGAACAGATTTACTGCTAGAAGAAGATGCTTTCCTTCCTTATGTGATCCTGTGCAATCCATGAATAGCTTCTCAGGTGCGCATACGAGCAGCACAGAGGCCTTCGTGTCTAGCTAGCGGCTCACTTAATGCGCCTTGGTAGATGTGTTGCATTACCAAACAGCCGAGGTAGCGCAACACATGTACCAAACAATCGAGGTATCACTACACATCTACCTAAACACAGCAGAAGCAGTGCAACGCAACTATGATACCTTACAACCAAGACTGTGCAACGCGTTTAACAACCCGAACAAAGGGAATATGGTAAAAGTGTAAACAAATTTTTCTCGAAAAAATTATTCCAAAGTATTTATTTTGACATTCGTTCACGAAACACGTTCATTGTATATCCGTTTGGAAAACGTTAGGACGGAAGCTTCAGTCTTCCCGAAGTCAATTTCAAGGCTTCAGTCTGCAAACATCACCTTCATTGACGCATTTTCAAACCACGATCAGCCGAGAGGAGCCGGCGGTATTATTGGAGGATTTCGTGAGATGAGAGGGTGACAGGGCAGATTTATGGAGCCCTCGAGCTGCCCTCGTACGTCACTGGCCCTCACATTCGAGAGGAGCGCACGCACAGCATACTATAGCAAAGAGTCCGCGCTGGCACGCGCGAGTGTCTGGGCAGAGATTCTCTCAAGGCCATCAGTCTTTTGGAGATCTTCTTTGTCACATTAACCCTGCTAAGCCTCCAAAAGTGTTCTAAATATTAAATAAATATTCTAAATTCTCTCAAGGCCATCAGTCTTTTGGAGATCTTCTTTGTCACATTAACCCTGCTAAGCTCCAAAAGTGTTCTAAATATTAAATAAATATTCTAAATTCTCTCAAAGCCATCAGTCTTTTGGAGATCTTCTTTGTCACATTAACCCTGCTAAGCCTCCAAAAGTGTTCTAAATATTAAATAAATTTTAGTCTGAGTCTGAGTTCACTCATTCGATCAAAACGAATGCTTTGTTAAGGCAGTGAAAAATTCTGTTTTTAAATTCAATACTTATATCCAAGGCAGTTTTAAATAATTCATCGCCAATAGATGAAAAAACGTGAAGCCGTGAAAAGCTGTCTTGCTAATGAACTTCAAATGTGAATAACTGCTCGTTTATTTTTTTAAATAAATTAATGATAACATATTTTTCAAATGGGAGTCGGAGATTCTCGCTCGCAGCGTTTTGAGTGTTGCATATTTTTACGCAAGTGTATAGCCCCGCAATTGTTGAGAATGCAAGGACATGAATACATTTTGTAACAATAATCATCACACCGATGCCTAAAATTTTCCTTGGTATGAGTAACATCTTTTGGGGAAGTGGGTAAATATATGCACGTCAGTAAACAATCTCACGTGCAGCATCAATTACTCACCAAATATCTACATCTAATACTCATCAGCCATACGTGGATGAATAGAAAATTATTCCCGCTTTCGCCTTCTCATGCAGTAAAGTGTATTCTAGTGACGCCTTCTGATGCATGCAGTAAGTTGGTGCTCATATGGTCACGGTCGTGAAAGTTTACCATAATGTAGCCATTGACCTCCAAGCTCCAGCTAAGTGAACTCGTCCGCTGCTCTGTAAGCTTAGGTCAGATGGGATCAACGAGCCACGATCAACTTTTGTCGTCGGAGAGTGAGGAATGATGAATTTATCGAGGGCTTATATCACAATACGAAGACGATGATTTGTTTTGTAAAAGCGTTATTTTGTGGGTTGAAGACTCCTAAAGTTAGTGGATAAGTGCAACTCGCAAACAGAGACTTACGTCTATTTCTCCAAGGCTAGGTAATATTGTACAAACTGAAGAGGAAGTGACAGCAGATGGACGAGTTACAAAACGTGAGGTTGACCCTTTTTTAAATAGCCAAGTACGTCAAATATGTTATTGAAGGCTTAACCTTCAACTCTCAGATTAAGAAATCTTCCTCATAAACATGAATCACAATACACTTAGCTGTATATACACTCCCGATCACAAGTCAGAGATCAGTTTTAAAACTAAAAAATTACTTAAAGCCTGGATACACTGGGAAAATTTTCTAAACTGAGTTTATTCAATAGTTAAGAAAATGAACGAAGAAGGCAATCGATTTCTGCCGAACCAATTTCATTTGAAGATCCTATACTAAGTAAATTAGCTAGTTTTAAACTTTTTAAATTCTAGAACAAGTTATTCGAAAGTCTCAATGAAAATAAATTCATGGATTCCCCAAAGTAGGAGGTCGTAACCCAAGATGTGAAGATGTCACTCTGTCCAAGGACAGCAAACCATAATTATATAAATGTGTGATCACATACTTGAAGAGCGAGTCTCAACGTGATCTTCTCTGTGCTGCCTCGCAGGCCACAATCCTGATCCTGACCATCTGGGGCTACAGCCTCACCTTCGGCAGCCTGCCTCTGCTCGGCATCCCTGGTATCCTGTACACGCCCGAGGGCTTCATCACCAGCTGCAGGTGAGGCAGACGCAGCACGCGGCGTGTAGCGCGTGCGATCAGGCTCGGGTTCAGGGCACACCTCACCTGGTGTGACGTATAGATCTGGATCTTCTTAATCATACAAATGTACAGAATCCTTCAGATAAATCAGTAAAAACTCTCTAGCTATACTTAAGAGAGTCATCTGAGGCCCCTTTCGGCCCGATGGGCCGTTTTTTTTTTAAAGGATCCTTAGGTGATGGGCTATTGTGTCCTAAAATATTATGGGGCTACGGGCATTAGATCCCCCTCTCCATGGGGAGTATAAGGGAACCAAAAATCATGAATTTTTGACCCCATATAAAAAGAAAAAAAACGAAAAATAAGAATTCTGGAACTATCAGATTGTTTGCAATTGTACGAGGATTTCAAAACTTTTTTTGAATTTGTTTTAACATAAAACTAAATGATTACTTTTCCTTTGAAATATCTATAAAATGAACTAAATAACTAATATTTCAATTTTTTCAAAAAACTAAGGCCTAAATCGGAAAAATGAATGAAATAAGATAAGAAACTTTTTAAAAATTACATACAATGGTCAAATTTCAGAAGAAAAAGACCACAAATAAAGAAATTCACCACTCTTCAAGAAATGAATAATTTTTTCTTATTTATTTTATTTTTTTTTAACTTGTAATTTACAATTCACAGTGTAAATATGAAATTATGCATGGAAATTATAAAAAACATGAAAACAGCATTCAAGTACAAAAATTATCCATTATATAATATTTAAACAAAAAATTTTGTTCATGCTTTATACCCAAAATCCCTCATTTTCAATATTCAAAAGAATAGAAGTCAGTGAGTTTTCATGTTAGGAAAAACACAAAGACAGTCTTAGAATCCTTGAAACATTTCTAATAAGCTGACATTCTTCGATTTTCCAATTTGTACATTGACTTTGTTTTATCATAGTTCAAAATCAAAAATTTGGTATAAGTACACGTTAGTTAGTGTTAGTGTTAGTGATCAAATATCGAAATAAAAAGAAAACGAAAAGTTTCGAGTAAAAATTCGGGAATGTCAGTTTGTTCGCCATATCGCGAGGATTTCAAAACTTTCTTTGAATTTACTCTAGCATAAAAGCTCAATGACTTCTATTCTTTCGAAATATCCATTAAATGAACCAAAAAATTAGTTTGTCCAATTTTTTCAAAAAACTAAGGCCTTAATCGAAAAAGTTTCTTGATTAAAATATGTTTTATTTTCAAATTAGTTTGTCCAATTTTTTCAAAAAACTAAGGCCTTAATCGAAAAAGTTTCTTGATTAAAATATGTTTTATTTTCAAATTAGTTTGTCCAATTTTTTCAAAAAACTAAGGCCTTAATCGAAAAAGTTTCTTGATTAAAATATGTTTTATTTTCAAACATACATATACTGGCCAAATTTCAGACGAATCTAATCAATATTTAAAATTCGCCGGATGACCCCCTTAAATCCTAATAACTCAAGGAAAAACTAGCATAATGTTTTGAAATTTTGACGGTTTATTTTTCAGACCAGAAGGACAAATATTGTATTCGATATGACTGCCTTCAGCCATGACGACGAGTTAGACAGCCATTCGAAAGCTGGATATGTCGCGAATTACTTTGGCCGTTTCCAACGACTCCGCGGCATTTTTGACATCTCTCATCCGTGTTGTGATGCTGGTGTGGGGCGTTGCGCATGCTTAGACCTCAATATACGATTACAATTTATAGTCCAACTGGTTCATGTGAAGCGAGTTAGAAGGCCAAAAATCTTTCTCCCAGGATCGCACACGTGGCTTCTTGAGCGAGTTAACGGTTTTACTCACCGTATGGGCAGGAGATGAGTCCTGTTCAAACATGACCTTATATGGCCTCGATTTTCATCCGTGAAAGGATTTCTGTTTCCGAAAACTTTCAGAAAGATTCGGCATTCACTTTTTCATTTTCGGCAAAGAAGAAGAGTCATTTTCGGCTAAGAAGGTAAAAACGCCACTGTCGCACGAAGTCACGTGGAGGGTTATGACACTAGTCGCTTTCTTCGTGGTAGTTGTCGATTGAACGTCAGTGCTCGAAGAGACACTCCAGGGGTCGTTACGTGGGTTACAATGCCGATTTTTACACTTTTGAATTGGACTTGACGCTTCTTATGAAGCCGGGCTAGGAAGCAAGGCTTGTGAATATTATCATTTTTTGCCTTGTGGGCGGCTTTGCAATCTTAACCAGCTTTTTAAAACTCCCATAAACATTGCAAACTGTCTGTCTAGGATACTGGAGGGATTTTCCAGTAGAGGCTCGGCTTCAGCCTGCGCGACGAAGATTACAGATAGCTAAACATTTACTCTGCTTCATTGCGTAATATTTGTGTAACGAACTCTATTTTTTAACTGCCGGGCTTTTTAGATAACTGACCATGATTAACGCAGTTTAGTGCGGCCAACTTTTCGAGGGGTCAGAATCACCAACGTTTTTGAATTTTTAAGGATTCATGTAAAAACTCTTGACATGGAACTGCTCGAAGAGAAGCTTTCTGGCGTATCTATCTGGCTTACGTGACGGGCTGACATGGCCTCGGCTGCTCAGGGCACCCATAGTACATACTGCAATAAAACATTTTGTCTTGTATTTTTAACGCCCTGAAAACTACAGAATAGTAATAAGCCAGCAGAAAAATTAAAAATAGGAGGTGCCTCTGTTTGGAAAACTCAGTTCACATAATTTTAGCTGTGTGAGTTTGGGGCAAATCTGAAGTTTTAGTAAAATGTTAGCCAATCTAATCGAAAAGTTGAAAAGGCCCAAAACGCGTGTCTCAGTTCAGACAAAGAAATGATAAAAGGAAAGTTAAAGTAACGCAGCAGCATTACATGGCTAATACAATTAATTCTCGATAAATCAATAACCTACTTAAATGTGAGAATATGAACCGTGTGTAAATGTTTTATTTGAGTGAGCGACAGAGAAAAGCGTTCAGAAGACGGACCTCACGTGCCACTCCGCAGACGACTGTGGACCAGCATCCCAGACTTCTGTCAAGCACGTGTAGAAAATCTG
Source organism: Morinoia aosen (assembly GCA_030386875.1). Lineage (NCBI taxonomy): Eukaryota > Metazoa > Arthropoda > Malacostraca > Amphipoda > Talitridae > Morinoia > Morinoia aosen. The sequence goes on along the minus strand of CM059562.1, from coordinate 89,885,537 downwards.
CTAACACTTTTTCTTTTAGGAAACTTACTCTCGATTTTTGCATCGAAACGTATTTATTTAAGTATGTTCGCTCAATTTTTGAAATTTATGAACAAGTTGCTGCGAACTTTCTTAAATAATGTGCGGAGCAATTTTGTTGTCAAGTGTATTTTATAATATGTTGCTCTAAACTACCACTACCATCAAACAACAAATCAAATGAGTGAGATTAGGTACACTTAATCTGTAACAATAAATTTACTTATGACAATCTGACGAAATGCTCGCTTTAATGTGCGCAGTTTCGACTACCTGTCGAAGGATCGCAACAATACGATCTTTATCTGGTCCTTCTTCGTGGCGGCGTGGGTGGTGCCGCTGTGCACCATCTCCTGCAGCTACACCACCATCGTCCGCATCGTCTCGCAAAACCTGCCTCAGGAGGGAGCGCTCAGCGAACTCCGCAAATCTACTCCTAGCAGGAAAGAAAGCAAAACAGAAACTACAAAGTACGAATGCAAACCCTTCAGTGTGAGTGCCTACCACACTCGAGAGAATGGAGTCCGTTGCAGCTCGTATCAGATGACCAGGAAGTGCTCTACCGCCGTTTTGAAGAAGATGTCTTCGTTTAACTCAGATTTAAGTGCCAGTAAACGCGCTTATCAAACCACAAGTTTCAGCCCTGGAGGAACGGAAAACATGCTCGCCCAACGATGCGATGATGCACCTGGCCATGCGGTGGCAGACAACGAGAGGAGACCGCCTCAATCCCAAGGAGTCTCTTTTATCTACAAGCAACAATTCATCTCAAAGAAGCCAACTCCTGTGGCACCTCTGAGCTCCCACGACAGGTCCCACCGAACTGCTATGGGCCTCCGTAGTGAGAAGATCAAGAGGCGGCAAACGTCTGAGGTGAGAATTGTAATTGGATTCAGCTATGTGCTTATTCCTTCGCTTTTTGTCTTTGTCGTTTGAGGATAAATGAAGTATGATTGCTGATTAACTGAAGGCGGCAGGCATCAGTACAATGAAGCTTTAGTTGGCTGTTGGCTCAAATCAGCTGAATATTTCACGAGTAAAAAAGAAATACAATGCGAGTCAGGTAACGCGGCACCCAATACCTTCACTCATCACAAAACATTACCTTGCATTGCTCCATAGTACGCATTTATTAGTACGTGTTCGCTTTAGTTCTGTCTCCAATATAATTCTATTTTAAGTTCGGTCGACCACTTGATTTAATACTGTCTCTTGATGTTATAGGTTGTTACTTGCCATTTCATCAATATTTCAACATTTTCGTCGATATTTATTAGTCCGATTTGGTCCAATCAAGAGCATGGAGTCCCTTAATATTTCCCTCAATATTTCCCTTAATATTTCCCTTAATATTTCCCTTAATATTTTCCTTAATATTTCTTAGTATGATTTTTTCTTATAATACGGTCTTACATCAATATTTTTCTGTTTGATTTTTTCCAACATTTCAGACTTTCAACCGTATTTTTCTACACGATTTTCTCCAATAATACAACTTTTCAACATGTTTTTATGTTGTTTGCGTTCATAGCAACGAATATGTAGTCCATTTCTGCGACAGAGAATTGGTAACAATAAATATATATATTTATATATATATATATAAGTGCTCCATCTATACTATATATATATATATATATATATATATACACATAACATATATAACATATGCTGATTGAGGACACTGAAATGAAAACTGTACATAAGAAAAAAGGTGGAAACTAACGCAGTGAACACAACAAAAATTCACAAAATACTGTAGATTTTTAACAATAAATTTTGTAAATTTTTGGGCATCTCTCTCAGTTCATTCGCCGAGTAGTAAATTAGTGTCAAAAAATTCAAATGTCTCTAACATGTTCGGTGGCGAGTTGAACAGTGAAGTAAAAATAAGCGTAAGCGAATATATATTAATAAGCGAATATATATTATTTCAATACACGTTATACACGTAACAGTTTGGCTACGTAGAGTTCCAAATCTAAGTTCACATTAGTCATCAGAACTGAACACAAATAATCTAAATAAATACCGAATTAAAACATAAGCACATTCAAGCTACGCTGTATGTATTAAACAAGCTCTCTAAAACCGAAATTTATCAAATTCTTGAATCTTGAACATGCCGTGAGGTAAAACAAGCTATTAGTGAAGGAGTCTAGACACATAGGAAGAGGGCCAAGTATCAACTTAGATTATAACGGCATAGATGTGCCCGAAGCTACCTGCACTACACTTTGATAGAGGTAACAACAGGCTCATTCAATTATTGTAAGATGCAGACATTTTGTCTTTTGATGCGATAGAACTGCTGGCAATTTTTGTATCCCTATAAAGAGAACGAAATTAGCAAACTGTTAATGAACAAAATTCAGTGAGTAATCTGATAAAATAAATCCACAATGCTACTCAATATAATGAAAACAAACATTTTGGATTACAAGCAATCTATCGCCTGTGTCTAGGAGTGCAAATTTGTGTGTTAAAAGCGTCAGAAATTAGTCACTTTATTAGGATATCCGCAGAAAGCTTGTTAGGAAAAGACAACAACATAAAAAACAAATGAGATTCTGATGTGCGTTACTAATTTTCACTTTCGAATTATATTCCTTTATTGACAGACGGGTTCTGAAATGAGCATAGCTTCTCAATTTTAAAGATTGGAAGAATTAGGAATGAATTCAGAATTTTAAAGCTTGAGCGTTCAAAAATAAGGTCCGTATGAAACAGAACAGCGTTCTTTAATGGATGAGGTGGATATTTCGGAAAGACAATTACCGATACGATCAGAGACTGTTGTGGGCAGAGTGGCCGAACGCAGCGTTGCCAGCGCGTGGTACCTAGCTTGATACACCATAAGGTGGGCGACGTTACAGCTGTATCGAGTTTTCTTTCGTTCAAAGAGTAAACCAATATTGTTTTTATTTTTAAGAAGAAACGCTTGTTAATTCGTGGAAACTGTTGTACAATTTACTGTGCAAACGTAGTTTGCTTTACTGAATATTATTTCGAATATTTACGATTTCTCATCAACTCATTTTGTCACGGGTTTTATTTAACAAGGCTTAAATGCAGAACGAACTTCATTGTTATCCTTTATGAAAAACAGTCAGTATTTCTGCTCGCTAGGAATAACGGAGGAACAATGGTAATAACAGCTCATGTGTGTTTCGTTCAAATATATTTTCCTGAGTAATTTTCGTAATACAGTTTCCAGTTATTGAGCATACTTGTCTCAGTTCGTTTCAAAGCAAATTTATATCAAGCATGTTTCATGAAATCAAGAGGAGCAAAAAATTAATAACTCTTCATTCCATGCCGATCTTGTACCGTTGATGGTTTAGAAAACGGTAATTGGCGTTTGAGGGTAAAATACCGCGATTCATGCAGCATTTTACCCTGAAAACTGCGGGACATTTTTACCGTGTACTCTCAGCACCTATACCAAAAGACTTCCGTTGGCTCACATATTAATTTCGGTTCAATTATTTCAATAAGGGTAACCCAACCACCTGAAAGTACGAAAACGATAGTCTTGTGTAAGATTTTCATTTTACTTTCCATTCCATTAATATGTATGTATGGTACTTCAAGAAAAAAATACTCTATTTGAACGGCCATAGAAAATATATTTTCGAGCCTGCAAGGTTAGATTTTCAGGAAAAGTAGAAGCAAAATCCAATAAGAAAAATATATTGGCACTTTTGGTCAAATGAAGTGGTCCCAACCGGTGAGCTTCAGTATCAATACACTCGTGAGGACAAATCACAACAGAGTCCGTGCCTCGCAGCGAAGTTGTACAACGAGGCAGCAGCTGCCGCGAAACCCTCCCTCCTCATCCCCGAAGTTCTTGTGTCTCCTCTCACCTCCTGTCCCAGGCGTGGGAGCTCGTAAGTTCCACCAGACCGCTCTTCTCTGCTACAATCCCAAACATAACTTCTGAGCTCATACAGAACGGCTTCACTTGGCATGTTTATTTTAACTCGAGTTCTGACCGCGTACAGAAGCTTTTCATGACTTGCAATAAGCTCATCTCCAAACTGTAATCCGAAAAGGTACACTCGGTCTTCTAAAATCACGCCGTCTCCAATTTTTTTTTTTTTTTCACTCGACGGCCAAATCGAGAACATCCATCAACACGTTAACTGCAATGGGAATCAGGATTTCAATAATCAACTCAAATTTTAAGTAAAAAATTGTTAGCAATATTATAAATATCAAATATTAACTGAGACCATTGAAGACTATTAATTTCAAAATACTGTTAAAATTTTTCAAATGACTTATCGATGGGTCGTGTCGCAAGCAACGTCTTTAAGCTTTTGTCACGGAGTCGTCATTTCATGACCGGAGCGAGGTGCCGCAGATGCGGCTGACGAGGGTGGCGGCTGGCATCGTGCTGCTGTGGTTCGCCGCCTGGACGCCCTACGCCGTGGTGGCCCTCCTGGGGGTCCTGGGCTACGAGAGGGTCCTCAGCCCCCTCGGCTCCCTCGTGCCCGCCCTCGCCTGCAAGCTCGCCGCCTGCATCGACCCCTACGTCTACGCCCTCTCCCATCCGCGGTGCAAGGTGCGTCTCATGTAGTGATGGCGTCCTGTGATATATGTCTGACTTGGTAATGGCGTCCTGTACGGTACTTGTGCTATATGTGTGACTTGGTAATGGCGTCCTGTGCGGTACTTGTGCTATATGTGTGACTTGGTAATGGCGTCCTGTACGGTACTTGTGCTATATGTGTGACTTGGTAATGGCGTCCTGTGCGGTACTTGTGCTATATGTCTGACTTGGTAATGGCGTCCTGTGCGGTACTTGTGCTATATATCTGACTTGGTAATGGCGTCCTGTACGGTACTTGTGCTATATGTGTGACTTGGTAATGGCGTCCTGTACGGTACTTGCACTATATGTCTGACTTGGTAATGGCGTCCTGTATGGTACTTGTGCCATATGTCTGACTTGGTAATGGCGTCCTGTACGGTACTTGTGCTATATGTGTGACTTGGTAATGGCGTCCTGTACGGAACTTGCGCTATATGTCTGACTTGGTAATGGAATCTTGTACGGTACTTATGCTATACTCGTATACCTGAGTTGGTAAGGGCGTCCTGTATCTTACTTGTGCTATATGTTTGACGTGGTAATGGCGTCTTGCACGCCACTTTCGCGGTAGCTGTCACACTCTAGTAAACATATTATTGGAACATAAAAGAAAAAAAAATAAACCATTCCACTCGTTTTGTTTCCTTTTTTTTTGGTACGAGGGTAAAACATCGTTAGCCCAGTCTGAGCACCTCGGTAACACAATGTGTTGTACACGTTGCAAGCACTCAGTTTTAAATTTTTGCAAATGTATTATCCGTAGAACTCAGTTCCGTAGTTGCATCACTAAGTCTTCCAACGAGTATTTGCACCCTGCAAATAAGAGCGTCGCCGAACAACGAGTAATAACATTTCCCCTGCCCCCCTCTCAGCGCGCCCTGTACCGCCAGTACTTGAAGCTGACTCAGCGTGAGCGGCTGCGCAGAGACCGCTCAGCCCTGCGCAGCTGGCGGCAAGCAACCCGCCCGCGCCACTCGGCGAGTCTGGACAACACTGTGGTGCCCACCGCAGTGTATCATGACCCCAGGCAGCTCCGTCACCATGTTAGTGCTGTGTTTACGTTCAAACTTTGATTTTTGAAAGTTCTGCTCACTAGAGGCTGGCAACACCTTAATCATCAGCTAAGAGCTTCATCATTGGATAACGGTCGCGCTAATTCCCTGCGTAGTGCTTCATTATTATAACATGTTCACTCATGTTCTTCATGCCTGAGAAGCATTGTCTTGCCAGAAAAGCGTACCGTTTTTCAGAAGCATTCCCGAAGCTCCATCTAACACCTGTATTCCAAATCACCCAAAAGGAACAAAATTGATATTTGACATTATATGAAATTGTGTACAAATGCACTGCTCAAAACTTGACCAGTTCATAATAGAATTTTTTCCTTATTTTCGGTGAAAACTTCCTGCAAACGAACCCTAGAATTTTTTACTTCGTTTGTTTTATGCAGCCCTCAAATAAAATATTCATGAATACCTTACACACCTGAAATTGATTTGTTGCATTGTTGTGCCCTTACGTACTAATTTTTCACCTAAACTCCAACTCTGTAAGTATGTACCCTCAAAAAAAAATCATGAGGCGGCAGGTATGCAAATGTAGTATGCAATGGTTGTGCTCACACACAGTTTCTCCCAAAAAGAAGTCAGAATGTGGTGCTCAAGTTGCACTTTCCCCTCTGTAGAGAGGGAGGTGGTGGTTGCAAAGTCGAAGTGCTCCACACAGTGCCTCCATATCATGGTGCTAACTTTACAGTGCTCTACACAGTGCCTCCATATCATTGTACTAACTTTATAGGTTTATTTTGACATGATAATTTTTCCTTATGCATCACAGTGATTTTAGCCTACGTAAATTGCTTGGCAATGAGAAAAAGATATTTTTACTCCTTTAAACTCTCTCTGTACAAGGTTTCAGTACGTGAAAAATTGATCAAATTATACCTTTCTATTTATGATCTGAAAAATAAATCGGTCAAATTGTTTTTGAAACAGTATTTCCCACAATATTTTGGGTAAATCATTCTCCTTCTGCAAGACATTTTCTGACGAAACAACGATACTGTTGCTGCTAACTGAGCATGAATGGAGGCACTGTGTGGAGAACTGTAAAGTTAGCACCATGATATGGAGGCACTGTGTGGAGCACTGCAAAGTTAGCACAATGATATGGAAGCACTGTGTGGAGCACTGTAAAGTTAGCACAATGATATGGAAGCACTGTGTGGAGCACTGCAAAGTTAGCACAATGATATGGAAGCACTGTGTGGAGCACTGTAAAGTTAGCACAATGATATGGAAGCACTGTGTGGAGCACTGCAAAGTTAGCACAATGATATGGAGTGCTCCACACAGTGCCTCCATTCATGCTCAGTTAGCAGCAACAGTATCGTTGTTTCGTCAGAAAATGTCTTGCAGAAGGAGAATGATTTACCCAAAATATTGTGGGAAATACTGTTTCAAAAACAATTTGACCGATTTATTTTTCAGATCATAAATAGAAAGGTATAATTTGATCAATTTTTCACGTACTGAAACCTTGTACAGAGAGAGTTTATAGGAGTAAAAATATCATTTTCTCATTGCCAAGCAATTTACGTAGGCTAAAATCACTGTGACGCATAAGGAAAAATTGTCATGTCTTATTTTGGTGAGTTTTTATGAGTTGTTTGAAGTCATGTAACTTCACACATTTACATTCAGCAAATATTAGAATCATACACTGGTGCTCAACAAATATTTTGAAAATACATTTAAAATATTACGATCACACATTTTTATTCATAAATATTGAAATTTTTAATCTTCTACCTTCAATTTAAATTCAACGCATCAATGTGCAATACATTGCTTTATCAGTGTTCTATGAAATAAAACGTAATTGCGCCTCCCTCTAATTCCGCAGCAAATCCCACGAAGCTCGACTAGCAGAAGAACGTTGTCCATGAGTGAACATTCGTATGATTTTATGCACTCAACTTTGTCGCATCTTGACGATGACGGACAGCAAGACTCTGGCCACAACCAAGGCTGCCAAGCCGCTGATGTGTCGTTACATTCACAGTTGAAGTTCAAGTCTTTAAAACGAGACAAGGCTTCAAAATATGGTATTTCCTTAAAAAAAGGTTACACTTTTCATGAAGCGTCACGTGTGCGGAAAAATTCTATCACTCACTCACTACACAAACTATCGTTGTCTTTTGATAAACTTGAATGTCCCTACAAAACGTCAGTAAACCCAGCTTTAAGTATTCAAAGCTGCAACTCAATTTACTGTAGTACGCATAAGGCGGTGACTTTTGCAAAATTATCTAGAATCAGTAGACGGATTTCCCTTGGAGATTTGAATTTAGAATCACAAAAACATGATAGGACAAATATTTACAAAAAACAGCAGCAATTTCTGAAAAAGAATCCAAAAACAAAACGGGAGAAAGATAGTCACGCTCTTTCTTCTTACGACTTGTATTCGTGCTCTGTCGAGGAATTTTCCGCGCGCCCCTCTACTGAAGAGCTGTCACCTCACGTGGAAGAAATGGCATCGCTCCGTAACTCACGACAAGACTCGTCTATTTGGGCGAGTAAAGATCCAAGACCTCATTTGCTGCGGGATGAGAACCGGTCCCTCCAGCGGCGCCACTCAGATCCGCAGGCCACAGGAAGGCGCGGGCTGCGGAGGTGCCGAGCGCGCAGCTGGCCAGGCAACAGAGAGCCGTGGACGAAACTGAGCCTACGCCTCCTGGACTTGCATGCTTCAAATATACTCAATGACCGTCACGTCAATTAAGGATGGTTCATGCCCAGTGTACACTGGCTGTTGGTTGCAGTAGGGCACCAGAGAGCGGTGGCACGGAATCGAGTCTACGGCTCCTAGACTTGCAGTAAAACCTGGCTCTGTTGGTCAGTGGTAGGGACGGTAGGTGTGAGTACGTATTTGTTCACTAGCGCCCCAGAGATTCAGACTATTCAACACCGGATGTCTCACAATGCAATTTGATTAATGCTGAGTGATGATTGTGAGGAATTCGTTAAATTGAGCATTCATGATATCCAACCAAAAATTCCCGTGAAATAAAGAAAAATTATGTACTTGAAAAAATTGCGAACTTGGAATAAAGTTGTGAGAAAGCTTCAGTTTCTTCAAATTAGTTTTTGATATTTTTAAACGCTCTCTGTAACGCGTTTCTTAGCTGCCAGTGATTTAGTTCAAATAAATGAGTAAATAAGAGAAAAATTTAGCAGGGGATAGTTTTTTGCAGCAATGAGTTTACAACACCATTTGGTACGTTTTTATTTATTGGACTAATTTTATAACACAATCTCCAGCTTACCAATATGACGAGTAATTGTTGGTAATGATGCTGACAGTCCTTTTGTTTTCTGATTTCTTCTAACTTTCCCTTCTGCTGTACTCCTACTCCCGGGCTCCTGCGGGATTAGCGACTGACGAAGTGTGGCTTATGAAGCGCTTCAATTTGAGTCATCAATCTCATTCCTGTTCCAACATTGTTCTATTCCTCTCCAGGGTCCGAGACAACTGACTTGGCTTACTGACAGACTTTTGAAAAGAACTATATTAATACCAATGAAAATTTGAATTTCCCGTGCAACTGTTGATAACTCAAACCGTCAGCCGTGCTGGCGCGGAAAACAAGAGTTCCAATAAATATTAACGTACTCAAACACAAAACAAATTAACTGATTGTCTAATTCATGCTTGGCATACAACATTTTTTAAATTAAGTGAAATGCCAAAGCTTCACGAGCAAGAAATTAGTCAGATATTGTCAATGCGGCTTAAGACTCAGTAGAATGACAACGCATTCATAAATGAATTTATCTTTACTAGCCAAATCACTTACGAAAATGCACGACTAAAAGCGTTAGTAAGTGCACATTTGCAAATTATGACCGAGTATTCCAATTCTAAAAATTGTAATGTGTAGTTTCATGAATGTGAAATTAAACAGAATCTCCGAAATCTAAAAATACGAATACGTGCAGTTTTGCGAATGTGATAGTAAACTGCGCATCCATGACCAGGCACTCAGCAGGGGCGGAATATAATTTTTGAACTTTGCAGGGCGACCAGCACATGTAGGGGTAACAAACACTTCCTGGCTTTGTTATCTGTTGAAATGATCTCCTGGTAAAACGTGTAGCCATAAAATCCATAGCATGTTAGGGCATTGATGTTGATGTAAAATGGATGTGTAGTTCCGAATCCTATTGCGATAATTCCTTACCTTAGAGGCTTCATATTTTTTTAAACCTCTGGTTTTTCATGTCATTCGTAACAAAAAATCCAATGAAATATACGGATATATCAGCAGTCACTGAATTACTAAGCCAAATACGTTCATTCGTTATTCAAATGTAGAAGTTGTGAAGTTATTTGTCTGTTTCAAACAAAACATCTGTCATCCATAGGGATTTCATTTGATCTTACACACCAATGCCTGTATATTTTTAGATCTAACGAGTGAATGAGAAACCTGAAACTTATGTGCTCGGATATTAATTGGAATTTTCCGATGTTTTCATCCGGAAATTAAAATCTAGATCATTTTTGTGTTTTCAATTCAAGCCCGGTGTTTCTTATGTACACTTATAGCATAGTCGTTAATTTCGTGTAGCAAAATGAATTGTTTCATTTAATGTAAATGAATGGCTATCCGGATGATTAAAAGATAACATAATTTACACAGGACTTGGGGCTGATAACTCACTCACCTGACCTGTGCTCGTGTAATGTGTGCTATGCTGCGCCGAAATTTATTTTACCACAAATGTTTGTTTATTTATTTTGCATTAGTGCAATGCTTGTGTAACTCACGTTGGCCAAATCTTTTTCATTTTTTTCGAAATCATGCACCCCGGTAGTGCTTGGGTGGGATATTTTTAAATTAGCCGTGCGGCAACTGCGTTCCCTCCAGCTGGTACACGCCGTATTGCCTCGGTCAAATGACTGGACATAAAACTTTTTCATTTACAATTCCCATATTTATTTTTACATATGATGCCCTCATAAACACTAGCCAGCCTTGTGCAGTCGTGCAGGCTCATGTATCGTTAGGAAGGCTGTGTGCTTCCGGCGTTTTGCTCCTGCGTCCCGACGTTCCCTCTTCCACTTCTCAGTTGCGCTCAGTTTTTGGACCAACCTTTTTTCTAGCTTAATTAAAGCAAACTTGAGGAGGAGGTTCTCCCTGTCTTGCTCTTAGTTTATTTGAACTTATTCATAGATATTAAAATAATTCTTGTGACTTTCATACTGTTCAGATTTATAGATTTTGCATTGAAAAGTTTTGAATCCAATGTACTGAACATTTTTCTTATATTTTTGAAAATATACCGTTTTTTCTTTCTTTACCGTCCGCTGAAAGTTAGTCTCAAATTTCCGAGGAGTCAGTTTCCTCGTACGTTTCTCTTATATGTGCAATGTGTTGTTTACTTTCAACGACATCGGTGCTTATCCCAGAATTCGGTGATCTCATGCGTCGGTGTGATGAGAGCGCCGTCCTCCACAACCTGCCTCGGCAACGTAGCACCACGCTCATTTGTGGACAGGATTGGAGTCTAATCTAACCTAGAACAAAATATTCATGAGAATGAATTATTCATTTCTTCTCTTGACTATTCATTTCATCATTGACATTATCTACTCCTACTGACAACTTCCCATGGTTTTCTAATCCCTGTAAAACCTTTATGCTAAAAATATTATGTTTATAATTCAATGGGTTGTAATGCATTTAGTGTATCAACTTTTTCGCAAATAAACTGTTTTTCTTTTTCTGATTTTAATTTTCCTTGATCTCAAAAACTAGCATGGCCAGAAATCTCTGAAAGATAGCGCTGAGCTGATTCTTTTTCAAGCGGTACTAATCAAAGACTGACTCAAGAACTCTCCAGGGCTTCAATTTAAGACACCTACTGCATACTTTATGAACTGTGGTCGGGGCTCATCCCTGAGAGATACGAAAGGACTATTCTTACATGCGTAAGCCCCGCGGAGGTACGGAGGAGGTGAGGGGGGAGGGAGGGTGATCACGAGCGTATCATGGTGACTTTGGAGACACTGTATGTTGGACTCATGAGCTGCACTTCATGGTCTCCAGTGGTCATAGTTGTTCCAGGCTCAATTATTACCATGATAGGGACCTAAATGCATTGAATAGTTCCACATAGGTTCTTTTGAGACAGGCTGTACAAAACTAGGCTTCATGAAATAAGCAATATAAAACTAGACATTGTTCAATCAGTTGACGCCATCAAAATCTCACCTCCAACAGCATTCTAGCGACTCAGATATCTAAGAACGCTCGAAGTTGCTTTAGCAATTTTTCGTTGATGTCAAAAGGCTGCCAGCGATGTTGATGGAGGTCGTACTTCAGCTGCAAACAATTGAACTCGAGCTTTCTATGAAAATATTTGCTACTACTGACTGTGTACGGTATTTAGAGCGATAAACGTTTGACGGACGCATTGATTAGAGACAGTTCGTGGACTAGAAAAAGTATCGAGCAAAATGGGCTCGTGGATTCGCGAAAAATATGTTGTTCGATGACAGGACAGGTTTTTCGAAATGATTAACGAAGCAGATTGAAAAATTGGAGAGACCTGAAGAAAAAAAGCATAACGATCGCGCCTTAACGAGGTCTTGTCAAACGTAGAGCAGCGACGGCTGATGCAGCGCCGTTGAAGGCGAATTTTTAAAATCATTCTTTTTCAGTTTGTGAGCCCTCATGTGAAATCGAGTTAGGTTCTTGAAAAACTGAGCCCTTTTTGAAGAAACTAGACTCTCAATGCTATTGGTGAGAGACGTTAAACTAAGAAATCTCGACATTACTAAATTTACTCGAACATTCATGAATCATGGATTTTGTTTCAGTTGTACAATAACTTAAACGTTGGAACAGCCATCCATTCATGCTGTGATGATATTTTCTTTCGCACCTGACTGACACAAAGTTTGCTCTGTACAATCTTACTTAGTTTTTCAGTATCAACAATACATTCCTTGTGAGCTTTCCAACATTTGTAAGTTACATGCAATCACCATTTCCTCCACACTGACACACAACTCATCACCTAAATATACACATTTCCATTACTGATATTTTCTCTGGCAGTTCATTTTCCATGTCGATGAGGAAGCCTAAAGCTGTTCATTTTTTTGTAATGAAATCCTAACCTAAATTTTAAAGCTCAGAGTATTCCGAAATGAGCGTTCGTTGGATAGATGCCAAGAAATATATTTCTACAGCACTTTTATTTCGATTGACGACCTGGCGGCGTGTGAGCTGTGGCCGCCGATTATTTATGGCCGCAGAGTCTCCTCCCGACCAGTTGTCTACTGAGTGCGCCAAGTTAGGAAGATGCTCGTTCTTTGCTTGTCACAACTATTCTAATACCGAGCGCAACTAAGCTAAAAACCTAGTTTGTTTCCTGTCACACACTGGGGAAATTTTCCATAATATTTAATTTTTGATCAACTCTTCAGGAGGGAAAGTTTTGACGTGTTCATCCTGTGATCCTCCGATACGTTGCTGTGGTGTGATGCACCGGTACGTTGCTGTGGTGTGACGCACCTGTACGTTGCTGTGGTGTGACGCACCGGTACGTTGCTGTGGTGTGATGCACTGGTACGTTGCTGTGGTGTGATGCACCGGTACGTTGCTGTGGTGTGATGCACCGGTACGTTGCTGTGGTGTGATGCACCGGTACGTTGCTGTGGTGTGATGCACCGGTACGTTGCTGTGGTGTGATGCACCGGTACGTTGCTGTGGTGTGATGCACCGGTACGTTGCTGTGGTGTGATGCACCGGTACGTTGCTGTGGTGTGATGCACCGGTACGTTGCTGTGGTGTGATGCACCGGTACGTTGCAGCGGTGTGATGCACCGGTACGTTGCTGTGGTGTGATGCACCGGTACGTTGCTGTGGTGTGATGCACCGGTACGTTGCTGTGGTGTGATGCACCGGTACGTTGCTGTGGTGTGATGCACCGGTACGTTGCTGTGGTGTGATGCACCGGTACGTTGCAGCGGTGTGATGCACCGGTACGTTGCTGTGGTGTGATGCACCGGTACGTTGCTGTGGTGTGATGCACCGGTACGTTGCTGTGGTGTGATGCACCGGTACGTTGCAGCGGTGTGATGCACCGGTACGTTGCTGTGGTGTGATGCACCGGTACGTTGCTGTGGTGTGATGCACCGGTACGTTGCTGTGGTGTGATGCACCGGTACGTTGCTGTGGTGTGATGCACCGGTAAGTTGCAGCGGTGTGATGCACCGGTACGTTGCTGTGGTGTGATTCACCGGTACGTTGCTGTGGTGTGATGCACCGGTACGTTGCTGTGGTGTGATGCACCGGTACGTTGCTGTGGTGTGATGCACCGGTACGTTGCTGTGGTGTGATGCACGGTACGTTGCTGTGGTGTGATGCACCGGTACGTTGCTGTGGTGTGATGCACCGGTACGTTGCTGTGGTGTGATGCACCGGTACGTTGCTGTGGTGTGATGCACCGGTACGTTGCTGTGGTGTGACGCACCGGTACGTTGCTGTGGTGTGACGCACCTGTACGTTGCTGTGGTGTGACGCACCGGTACGTTGCTGTGGTGTGATGCACTGGTACGTTGCTGTGGTGTGATGCACCGGTACGTTGCTGTGGTGTGATGCACCGGTACGTTGCTGTGGTGTGACGCACCGGTACGTTGCTGTGGTGTGATTCACCGGTACGTTGTTGTGGTGTGATGCACCGGTACGTTGCTGTGGTGTGATGCACCGGTACGTTGCTGTGGTGTGATGCACCGGTACGTTGCTGTGGTGTGATGCACCGGTACGTTGCTGTGGTGTGATGCACCGGTACGTTGCTGTGGTGTGATGCACCGGTACGTTGCTGTGGTGTGATGCACCGGTACGTTGCTGTGGTGTGATGCACCGGTACGTTGCTGTGGTGTGACGCACCGGTACGTTGCTGTGGTGTGATTCACCGGTACGTTGTTGTGGTGTGATGCACCGGTACGTTGCTGTGGTGTGATGCACGGTACGTTGCTGTGGTGTGATGCACCGGTACGTTGCTGTGGTGTGATGCACCGGTACGTTGCTGTGGTGTGATGCACCGGTACGTTGCTGTGGTGTGATGCACCGGTACGTTGCTGTGGTGTGACGCACCGGTACGTTGCTGTGGTGTGATTCACCGGTACGTTGTTGTGGTGTGATGCACCGGTACGTTGCTGTGGTGTGATGCACCGGTACGTTGCTGTGGTGTGATGCACCGGTACGTTGCTGTGGTGTGATGCACCGGTACGTTGCTGTTGTGTGATGCACCGGTACGTTGCTGTGGTGTGATGCACCGGTACGTTGCTGTGGTGTGATGCACCGGTACGTTGCTGTGGTGTGATGCACCGGTACGTTGCTGTGGTGTGATGCACCGGTAGGTAGCTGTGGTGTGATGCACCGGTACGTTGCTGTGGTGTGATGCACCGGTACGTTGCTGTGGTGTGATGCACCGGCACGTTCCTGTGGTGTGATGCACCGGCACGTTGCTGTGGTGTGATGCACCGGTACGTTGCTGTGATGTGATGCACCGGTACGTTGCTGTGGTTTGATGCACCGGTACGTTGCTGTGGTGTGATGCACCAGTACGTTGCTATGATGTGATGCACTGGTACGTTGCTGTGGTGTGATGCACCGGTACGTTGCTGTGGTGTGATGCACCGGTACGTGGCTGTGGTGTGATGCACCGGTACGTTGTTGTGGTGTGATGCACCGGTGCGTTGCTGTGGTGTGATGCACCGGTACGTTGCTGTGATGTGATGCACCGGTACGTTGCTGTGGTGTGATGCACCGGTACGTTGCTGTGGGGTGATGCACCGGTACGTTGCTGTGGTGTGATGCACCGGCACGTTGCTGTGGTGTGATGCACCGGTACGTTGCTGTGTTGTGATGCACCGGTACGTTGCTGTGGTGTGATGCACCGGTACGTTGCTGTGGTGTGATGCACCGGTACGTTGCAGCGGTGTGATGCACCGAAACGTTGCTGTGGTGTGACGCACCGGTACGTTGCTGTGATGTGATGCACCGGTACGTTGCAGCGGTGTGAAGCACCGGTACGTTGCGGCAGTGTGATGCACCGGTACGTTGCTGTGGTGTGATGCACCGGTACGTTGCTGTGGTGTGATGCACCGGTATGTTGCTGTGGTGTGATGCACCGGTACGTTGCTGTGGTGTGATGCACCGGTACGTTGCTGTGGTGTGATGCACCGGTACGTTGCTGTGGTGTGATGCACCGGTACGTTGCAGCGGTGTGATGCACCGGTAAGTTGCTGTGGTGTGATGCACCGGTACGTTGCAGCGGTGTGATGCACCGGTACGTTGCTGTGGTGTGATGCACCGGTACGTTGCTGTGGTGCGATGCACCGGTACGTTGCTGTGGTGTGATGCACCGGTACGTTGCAGCGATGTGATGCACCGGTACGTTGCTGTGGTGTGATGCACCGGTACGTTGCTGTGGTGTGATGCACCGGTACGTTGCTGTGGTGTGATGCACCGGCACGTTGCTGTGGTGTGATACACCGGTACGTTGCTGTGGTGTGATGCACCGGTACGTTGCTGTGGTGTGATGCAACGGTACGTTGCTATGGTGTGATGCACCGGTACGTTGCTGTGGTGTGATGCACCGGTACGTTGCTGTGAAGTGATGCACCGGTACGTTGCTGTGGTGTGATGCACCGGTATGTTGCAGCGGTGTGAAGCACCGGTACGTTGCTGTGATGTGATGCACCGGTACGTTCCTGTGGTGTGATGCACCGGTACGTTACTGTGGAGTGATGCACCGGTACGTTGCTGTGGTGTGATGCACCGGTACGTTGCTGTGGTGTGATGCACCGGTACGTTGCAGCGGTGTGATGCACCGATACGTTGCTGTGGTGTGATGCACCGATACGTTGCTGTGATGTAATGCACCGGTACGTTGCAGCGGTGTGAAGCACCGGTACGTTGCGGCAGTGTGATGCACCAGTACTTTGCTGTGGTGTGATGCACTGGTACGTTGCTGTGGTGTGATGCACCGGTACGTTGCTGTGGTGTGATGCACCGGTACGTTGCTGTGGTGTGATGCACCGGTACGTTGCAGCGGTGTGATGCACCGGTACGTTGCTGTGGTGTGATGCACCGGTACGTTGCAGCGGTGTGATGCACCGGTACGTTGCTGTGGTGTGATGCACTGGTACGTTGCTGTGGTGTGATGCACTGGTACGTTGTTGTGGTGTGATGCACCGGTACGTTGCTGTGGTGTGATGCACCGGTACGTTACTGTGGTGTGATGCACCGGTACGTTGCAGCGGTGTGATGCACCGGTACGTTACTGTGGTGTGATGCAGCGGTACGTTGCTGTGGTGTGACGCACCGGTACGTTGCTGTGGTGTGATGCACCGGTACGTTGCTGTGGTGTGATGCACCGGTTCGTTGCTGTGGTGTGATGCACCGGTACGTTGCTGTGGTGTGACGCACCGGTACGTTGCTGTGGTGTGACGCACCGGTACGTTGCTGTGGTGTGATGCACCGGTACGTTGCTGTGGTGTGACGCACCGGTACGTTGCTGTGGTGTGATGCACCGGTACGTTGCTGCGGTGTGATGCACCGGTTCGTTGCTGTGGTGTGATGCACCGGTACGTTGCTGTGGTGTGATGCACCGGTTCGTTGCTGTGGTGTGATGCACCGGTACGTTGCAGCGATGTGATGCACCGGTACGTTGCAGTGGTGTGATGCACCGGTACGTTGCTGTGGTGTGACGCACCGGTACGTTGCTGTGGTGTGATGCACCGGTACGTTGCTGCGGTGTGATGCACCGGTTCGTTGCTGTGGTGTGATGCACCGGTACGTTGCTGTGGTGTGATGCACCGGTTCGTTGCTGTGGTCTGATGCACCGGTACGTTGCTGTGGTGTGATGCACCGGTACGTTGCTGTGGTGTGATGCACCGGTTCGTTGCTGTGGTGTGATGCACCGGTACGTTGCTGTGGTGTGATGCACCGGTACGTTGCTGTGGTGTGATGCACCGGTACGTTGCTGTGGTGTGACGTACCGGTACGTTGCTGTGGTGTGATGCACCAGTACGTTGCTGCGGTGTGATGCATCGGTACGTTGCTGTGGTGTGATGCACCGGTACGTTGCTGTGGTGTGACGCACCGGTACGTTGCTGTGGTGTGACGCACCGGTACGTTGCTGTGGTGTGATGCACCGGTACGTTGCTGTGGTGTGATGCACCGGTACGTTGCTGTGGTGTGATGCACCGGTACGTTGCTGTGGTGTGATGCACCGGTACGTTGCTGTGATGTGATGCACCGGTACGTTGCTGTGGTGTGACGCACCGGCACGTTGCTGTGGTGTGATGCACCGGTACGTTGCTGCGGTGTGATGCACCGGTTCGTTGCTGTGATGTGATGCACCGGTACGTTGCTGTGGTGTGACGCACCGGTACGTTGCTGTGGTGTGATGCACCGGTACGTTGCTGTGGTGTGATGCACCGGTACGTTGCTGTGGTGTGATGCACCGGTACGTTGCTGTGGTGTGATGCACCGGTACGTTGCTGTGGTGTGATGCACCGGGTCGTTGCTGTGGTGTGATGCACCGGTACGTTGCAGCGATGTGATGCACCGGTACGTTGCAGCGATGTGATGCACCAGTGGTAACTGACGGGATTTCCATTGCACGACAGATTGCCAATGAGCAGAAATTGTTCTTTAATGAGCACAATCAGAATAAAATGGCGTCGAGATCCGATCCATCTTTTGTCCATTTGAATGGACTTCAAACGGAGTTGTTAATGGGCTCAGATTATAATCCTCGTGCAAGACTTTTCCTGTTTTCGCCCATAGCTGACGGAGCCCATCTTGCCTGACAAATTCCTGAACATTGAGCCTTCCAGGGACGGAAGTGATGTCGTGAAGCTTCCGAGCGTCTCCGCTGCGACGAAGCCGGTCAGGGAACAAAGCTTGCAGCAACACAGGCCGCCGTTCAAAGGAATTCTTGGACTCCCGTAATGCGGTTCCCAGACGCGTTATTGATTCCCGCGAGTTTTTATGGGAGGAAAGTTATCAGAGAGAATCGTAAGTTTGCGCTAAGTTCAAGAGGTAAATAGCGCGTTGGTCGGACATTACAGAAATTCCCAGATGACGCGTCATTCAAACACTTCAGTTAACAACGAAACAGAAATTTTATTTAGAAGGAAAGTTTTTAGAGTTCTCAGTCATATTTTTCAAAGCATCATATTGATAATATAGTGTGACAACCATCAAATTTTATAAACATCAAATTGGTAATATAATGTAATAAACATCATATTTCATGAACATCAAATTAGGAATATAGCGAAATAAGATTTCCATCAAATCGCATCAAAGATAACTTCTCTCTTCTGCTTCTTTTTTACGATGAATACTTAATTTTTAAGCTAAATTACTATGGTGAAAGCCTTCATGGAAGAGTGAAATTTCGTTTTTTATTCAACATTAAATTCCTTCGAGTGCCAGCATTGAGAGCTAAAGTTTAAGCGAAAATTTCCCCTGTCAACGCTAAGAAAATATTGGAAACAAGCTGTTAAAATCTACAGTAACAAGTTACTTCATTTTTTAGTAAAATTTATTTCAACAGTTACACGAGGGTACATTTCAACAGTTTCAACAGTTACGCTAGAGTATATTTCATAAAGTTTTCATAAATACATTACTTCATTGTGTATATCGTATGTCTAGTACTTTTGAAATATTCCACCTTGAAATTGAATTTATTAGGAAACTGTTGATTATCAATAAGTATTCTAAATTATCACTGATAATTCCGTCCGAAAATTTCTAGATAGAAAAAGCACTGTCCCTCTTTTGTCACCTCGAGCGTAGCAAAGCACACAACGTACGTCAAACCACCTTTTGTTATTTAAACTCAAAACTGAAAAGCGAAGTCAGTCGTATGTCTGGCCAGTAGGTTTTTTACTTCAGTTGACGTCAGAGTGTTTTATAGAAATACTTTCAAAATCGATTCCTTTTTTGTGAGGAAAGAACGTCTGGAAGAGTGCCTGTGGAGTGCATGTGTTTATTTCCATAAGTGTGGCTGCTGCATGCAGACTTATGTTGGTAGTACCAAACTTCAACAATTTATTAGACACAGCCAACATTCCAGAATTTCCCATAGAACTGGCCGCATATTTTCCTCTCCTTCTCATTCAGCAATTCGAGATGAATGTCAGCTATTCAATTATTCTTTCGAAATAAATTATTTCTCTACACTGTGTACCACAACTAACGAACAAGATCTTCGTATTGTAAAATCTTTATTCATATCCGCCCATAAGCTCAACTTAAATAAAGACTTATCAACCTGAACATCGAGTCAAGCTACTGACATATTTCTGTGTGTGTGTTTGGTGTTTGAGCGCGTCTGTATATGTGAGGTTCCCGAGTGTATGTGTATGATTGTGTTTGTCCCTGTGTGCGTCAGTAATCCCGTGAGAGTGGTCAGTTCTACTGCTCTTGAATGAGGATTAAGATCCAAGTCTTAATAAATGTTTGTTTACTTATTTCATTGAATTTATCCGTATTTCTCATGTTTGATCCTGTTTTATGTTCCAGCACTGAAAATGGAACCATTATATTCCGAAGCGTTTGCCTGAAAAATTTCATTGTATTTATTCGTATTTCTCATGTTTGATCCTGTTTTATGTTCCAGCACTGAAAATGGAACCATTATATTCCGAAGCGTTTGCATGAAAAATTTCATTGAATTTATCCGTATATCTCATGTTTGATCCTGTTTTATGTTTCAGCACTGAAAATGGAACTATTATATTCCGAAGCATTTTGCCTGAAAAATTTCATTGAATTTATCCGTATTTCTCATGTTTAATCCTGTTTTATGTTTCAGCACTGAAAATGGAACTATTATATTCCGAAGCGTTTGCCTGAAAAATACTAAAAATGTTCATTTTCCATGGGTTCTTCTTTTTTTTATCGATAGAAAATTTGGCGATCCCTAGAACTCCAGAGTCTGGCGGTCCGTGGAACATTCAATGACCGGGAGCTGTTCCAGACCAAGTCTGCGCTCCGAGTCCAGGCAAGTGCGTGCAGCCGCAGCGCGTGACGGTGGGCAGAAATGACTTGCTGACAGGCCCGTAATTTGAAGGCTACGCCCCAGGGGGGAGGGAGGTTCAGGGTTCAATTTTCTGACTAGGCCAGCGAAGAGAGAAAATAGGACTTAGGTTCTTGTTCTGCTTATGGGTTTATTTCGAAATGTGTTGGAGGGCTTTTTGAAGAATTGGTTCACTAAGGTAGACTATCAGAAAGTTCTTATTTTTTTCAACTAAAAGGTACAAGATGTGCTGTGAATCAATTAATAAATGAACTTTACTTTAGGCAAGCAGACCAAGTTTCGCAGTATAGTTTTGTGTAGTTTACTGGTTCGTATTTTAAATAATTATTTGGGATTGGCTAAAGGTCAAAAGTTAATTAATTTCCGATGCTGCCACCAAAAACTCACCGAACCAAAGCTTTGCTAAGAATAAGTGAGGTAGTAACTCAACAGTTTCCGAGTCGCTACATCAACGTAAGTTCAGGGCGTTGGGACGTAGACTGACGCCAGTGCGCCAGGCCATCGTCTTACCTCTCATCAAATGCAAAATGTACGGAAGCCACCGCTCGTTTTCCAGGGCGAAGCGATTATTTGCCTAATGAAATCTTGTTTCAAATTCTCTCCGACGTTCATTTCGCGCGCCATGATTCTCTCTCATTTCGTGCGCCATGATTCTCTCTCATTTCGTGCGCCATGATTCTCTCTCATTTCGTGCGCCATGATTCTCTCTCATTTCGCGCGCCATGATTCTCTCTCATTTCGTGCGCCATGATTCTCTCTCATTTCGTGCGCCATGATTCTCTCTCATTTCGTGCGCCATGATTCTCTCTCATTTCGTGCGCCATGATTCTCTCTCATTTCGTGCGCCATGATTCTCTCTCATTTCGTGCGCCATGATTCTCTCTCATTTCGTGCGCCATGATTCTCTCTCATTTCGTGCGCCATGATTCTCTCTCATTTCGTGCGCCATGATTCTCTCTCATTTCGCGCGCCATGATTCTCTCTCATTTCGTGCGCCATGATTCTCTCTCATTTCGTGCGCCATGATTCTCTCTCATTTCGTGCGCCATGATTCTCTCTCATTTCGTGCGCCATGATTCTCTCTCATTTCGTGCGCCATGATTCTCTCTCATTTCGTGCGCCATGATTCTCTCTCATTTCGTGCGCCATGATTCTCTCTCATTTCGCGCGCCATGATTCTCTCTCATTTCGTGCGCCATGATTCTCTCTCATTTCGTGCGCCATGATTCTCTCTCATTTCGTGCGCCATGATTCTCTCTCATTTCGTGCGCCATGATTCTCTCTCATTTCGCGCGCCATGATTCTCTCTCATTTCGCGCGCCATGATTCTCTCTCATTTCGCGCGCCATGATTCTCTCTCATTTCGTGCGCCATGATTCTCTCTCATTTCGCGCGCCATGATTCTCTCTCATTTCGTGCGCCATGATTCTCTCGGCAAATGAGCTGCTGCTTGCCGCCTTCATTCCTGCCCGGGCAGGAAGGAACCAAAGGGCGTAAGCTGCGGAGTCATCTCCTGCGGGACTGCTATCCAAGAATTGTTCCTTCCTTTCATTTTTATACCGAGTCTCAAGAGATTTATCTGTACCTAAGCGCTTCTCTGGTCTTTGAGTGTCATAATTGGAGTATTTTTAGAATGAATGCTCAACAAAGTTCAGTAAAATACAATTTAACAGCTTCTTTCTTATAATTCTGATAATGTTATGATTAAATAAGATGTTTGAACTTGGTGAGGGGAAATTAGGCTTAGTTGAATTATTTCAAATTAGTCCACGGGTCATGGAAGCGCCACATCGCCTTTGAAATGCAGTATACCGCGTCTGACACCACAGTATACCGCGTCCGACACCACAGTATACCGCGTCTGACACCACAGTATACCGCGTCTGACACCACAGTATACCGCGTCCGACACCACAGTATACCGCGTCTGACACCACAGTATACCGCGTCTGACACCACAGTATACCGCGTCTGAAACCACAGTATACCACGTCTGACACCATAGTATACCGCGTCCGACACCACAGTATACCGCGTCTGACACCACAGTATACCGCGTCCGACACCACAGTATACCGCGTCCGACACCCCAGTATACCGCGTCTGACACCACAGTATACCGCGTCTGACACCACAGTATTCCGCGTCCGACACCACAGTATACCGCGTCTGACACCACAGTATACCTCGTCTGACACCACAGTATACCGCGTCTGACACCACAGTATACCGCGTCAGACACCACAGTATACCGCGTCTGACATCACAGTATACCGCGTCAGACACCACAGTATACCGCGTCTGACACACAGTATACCGCGTCCGGCACCACAGTATACCGCGTCTGACACCACAGTATACCGCGTCTGACACCACAGTATACCGCGTCTGACATCACAGTATACCGCCTCTGACACCACAGTATATCGCGTCTGACACCACAGTATACCGCGTCTGACACCACAGTATACCTCGTCTGACACCACAGTATACCGCGTCTGACATCACAGTATACCGCCTCTGACACGCAGTATACCGCGTCCGGCACCACAGTATACCGCGTCTGACACCACAGTATACCGCGTCTGACACCACAGTATACCGCGTCTGACGCTACAGTATACCGCGTCTGACACCACAGTATACCGCGTCCGACACCACAGTATACCGCGTCCGACACCATAGTATACCGCGTCTGACACCACAGCATACCGCGTCTGACACCACAGTATACCGCGTCCGACACCACAGTATACCGCGTCTGACACCACAGTATACCGCGTCCGACACCACAGTATACCACGTCTGACACCATAGTATACCGCGTCCGACACCACAGCATACCGCGTCCGACATCACAGTATACCGCGTCCGACACCGCAGCATACCGCGTCCGACACCGATGGAAACGCGTATAATGCTTCGTTTGCTGTGGTAGCATCTGATGCTGGTGCTGGT
Organism: Morinoia aosen; assembly: GCA_030386875.1. Taxonomy (NCBI): domain Eukaryota; kingdom Metazoa; phylum Arthropoda; class Malacostraca; order Amphipoda; family Talitridae; genus Morinoia; species Morinoia aosen. The sequence continues at coordinate 89,861,819 of CM059562.1, read as the reverse complement.
GCTGGAGATAATGATGAATCGGCGGAGTGAAGAAGTACCTTAACTGCAGGAAAAAAGAAAAGAGGTTGAAATATTTTTGAATAGGATGCTTAGTTCTTCAAAAAATCAGAACAGACTAGAAACTAAAACCTTAAGAATAGACTTCTGATAAAACCAATTCAAAAATGCTTTCGCCTCAATCCCTAAGTTCACTTTATCAAGCCACCAGACAGTGCCCGCCATCAAGCCACAAGACAGTGCCCGCCACCAAGCCACAAGACAGTGCCCGCCATCAAGCCACAAGACAGTGCCCGCCATCAAGCCACAAGACAGAGCGCACATCAACACAACACAGCAGGCAGGAACTAAGCCAGCACCCGCGCTGTGTGGGCGAGTCGAGGGGCCTCAAAAGGCGCGCTTTAGTTCCTTCATTTTAGATTAAGCAAAGCTCAGCACATTCTATTCGTTAAGCTTTATAACTTAGCAGGCCTTGTTATACAATCTGTGTACCTCCTCAGCGTTGGTCTTCACTTGATGAAGAAAATGAATTACTCAAACTTTAAGGAAGATATTCAACATGGTCTTGAGTATTTGGGAAGATGTACACAAGAATATAATTAAGTGATGCATAAAGTTGAATAATATGCATGGCTTGTATTCATATTTTGATATTAAACCGTTTCAAGATTCAGGCAGACCGTACAAGACGCGTGTGCAGTTCACGCGCATAAAATGTCGCATTTTGTGATTGTAGGAAAGTTGCCTGCGCTGCGCGTGCGACGTGCGCTGGCTGCACGTGCGAACACGCGTAACCGTCCCTCCTGTTGTTGTCGTGTTATGCTGCCGTGGCAGCCGTGTTCTGCTGCCGTGGCCGTTGTGTTCTGCTGCCGTGGCCGTTGTGTTCTGCTGCTGTGGCCGTTGTGTTCTGCTGCCGTGGCTGTTGTGTTCTGCTGCCGTGGCAGTTGTGTTCTGCTGCCGTGGCCGTTGTGTTCTGCTGCCGTGGCCGTTGTGTTCTGCTGCCGTGGCCGTTGTGTTCTGCTGCCGTGGCAGTTGTGTTCTGCTGCCGTGGCAGTTGTGTTCTGCTGCCGTGGCAGTTGTGTTCTGCTGCCGTGGCCGTTGTGTTCTGCTGCCGTGGCAGTTGTGTTCTGCTGCCGTGGCCGTTGTGTTCTGCTGCCGTGGCAGTTGTGTTCTGCTGCCGTGGCCGTTGTGTTCTGCTGCCGTGGCCGTTGTGTTCTGCTGCCGTGGCCGTTGTGTTCTGCTGCTGTGGCCGTTGTGTTCTGCTGCCGTGGCTGCTGTGTTCTGCTGCCGTGGCAGCCGTGTTCTGCTGCCGTGGCCGTTGTGTTCTGCTGCCGTGGCTGTTGTGTTCTGCTGCCGTGGCTGTTGTGTTCTGCTGCCGTGGCTGTTGTGTTCTGCTGCCGTGGCTGTTGTGTTCTGCTGCCGTGGCTGTTGTGTTCTGCTGCCGTGGCAGTTGTGTTCTGCTGCTGTGGCTGTTGTGTTCTGCTGCCGTGGCTGTTGTGTTCTGCCGCTGTGGCTGTCGTGTTCTGCTGCTGTGGCTGTTGTGTTCTGCTGCCGTGGCTGTTGTGTTCTGCTGCCGTGGCTGTTGTGTTCTGCTGCCGTGGCTGTTGTGTTCTGCCGCTGTGGCTGTTGTGTTCTGCTGCCGTGGCCACCGTGTTCTGCTGCCGTGGCTGTTGTGTTCTGCTGCCGTGGCTGTTATGTTCTGCTGCCGTGGCTGTTGTGTTCTGCTGCCGTGGCTGTTGTGTTCTGCTGCCGTGGCTGTTGTGTTCTGCTGCTGTGGCAGTTGTGTTCTGCTGCTGTGGCAGTTGTGTTCTGCTGCTGTGGCAGTTGTGTTCTGCTGCTGTGGCAGTTGTGTTCTGCTGCTGTGGCTGTTGTGTTCTGCTGCCGTGGCTGTTGTGTTCTGCTGCTGTGGCAGTTGTGTTCTGCTGCTGTGGCTGTTGTGTTCTGCTGCTGTGGCCGTTGTGTTCTGCTGCCGTGGCTGCTGTGTTCTGCTGCCGTGGCAGCCGTGTTCTGCTGCCGTGGCCGTTGTGTTCTGCTGCCGTGGCTGTTGTGTTCTGCTGCCGTGGCTGTTGTGTTCTGCTGCCGTGGCTGTTGTGTTCTGCTGCCGTGGCTGTTGTGTTCTGCTGCCGTGGCTGTTGTGTTCTGCTGCCGTGGCAGTTGTGTTCTGCTGCTGTGGCTGTTGTGTTCTGCTGCCGTGGCTGTTGTGTTCTGCCGCTGTGGCTGTCGTGTTCTGCTGCTGTGGCTGTTGTGTTCTGCTGCCGTGGCTGTTGTGTTCTGCTGCCGTGGCTGTTGTGTTCTGCTGCCGTGGCTGTTGTGTTCTGCCGCTGTGGCTGTTGTGTTCTGCTGCCGTGGCCACCGTGTTCTGCTGCCGTGGCTGTTGTGTTCTGCTGCCGTGGCTGTTATGTTCTGCTGCCGTGGCTGTTGTGTTCTGCTGCCGTGGCTGTTGTGTTCTGCTGCCGTGGCTGTTGTGTTCTGCTGCTGTGGCAGTTGTGTTCTGCTGCTGTGGCAGTTGTGTTCTGCTGCTGTGGCAGTTGTGTTCTGCTGCTGTGGCAGTTGTGTTCTGCTGCTGTGGCTGTTGTGTTCTGCTGCCGTGGCTGTTGTGTTCTGCTGCTGTGGCAGTTGTGTTCTGCTGCTGTGGCTGTTGTGTTCTGCTGCTGTGGCTGTTGTGTTCTGCTGCTGTGGCAGTTGTGTTCTGCTGCTGTGGCTGTTGTGTTCTGCTGCCGTGGCTGTTGTGTTCTGCTGCTGTGGCAGTTGTGTTCTGCTGCTGTGGCTGTTGTGTTCTGCTGCCGTGGCTGTTGTGTTCTGCTGTTGTGGCTGTTGTGTTCTGCTGCTGTGGCTGTTGTGTTCTGCTGCCGTGGCTGTTGTGTTCTGCTGCTGTGGCTGTTGTGTTCTGCTGCTGTGGCTGTTGTGTTCTGCTGCTGTGGCTGTTGTGTTCTGCTGCCGTGGCAGTTGTGTTCTGCTGCCGTGGCTGTTATGTTCTGCTGCCGTGGCTGTTGTGTTCTGCTGCTGTGGCTGCTGTGTTCTGCTGCCGTGGCTGTTGTGTTCTGCTGCTGTGGCTGCTGTGTTCTGCTGCCGTGGCTGTTATGTTCTGCGGCCGTGGCTGTTGTGTTCTGCTGCCGTGGCTGTTATGTTCTGCGGCCGTGGCTGTTGTGTTCTGCTGCCGTGGCAGTTGTGTTCTGCTGCCGTGGCTGTTATGTTCTGCTGCCGTGGCTGTTGTGTTCTGCTGCTGTGGCTGTTATGTTCTGCGGCCGTGGCTGTTGTGTTCTGCTGCCGTGGCAGTTGTGTTCTGCTGCCGTGGCTGTTATGTTCTGCTGCCGTGGCTGTTGTGTTCTGCTGCTGTGGCTGCTGTGTTCTGCTGCCGTGGCAGTTGTGTTCTGCTGCCGTGGCTGTTGTGTTCTGCTGCCGTGGCAGTTGTGTTCTGCTGCCGTGGCTGTTATGTTCTGCTGCCGTGGCAGTTGTGTTCTGCTGCTGTGGCTGCTGTGTTCTGCTGCCGTGGCAGTTGTGTTCTGCTGCTGTGGCTGCTGTGTTCTGCTGCCGTGGCAGTTGTGTTCTGCTGCTGTGGCTGTTGTGTTCTGCTGCCGTGGCTGTTATGTTCTGCTGCTGTGGCTGCTGTGTTCTGCTGCCGTGGCAGTTGTGTTCTGCTGCTGTGGCTGCTGTGTTCTGCTGCCGTGGCAGTTGTGTTCTGCTGCTGTGGCTGCTGTGTTCTGCTGCCGTGGCTGTTGTGTTCTGCTGCCGTGGCAGTTGTGTTCTGCTGCCGTGGCTGTTATGTTCTGCTGCCGTGGCTGTTGTGTTCTGCTGCTGTGGCTGCTGTGTTCTGCGGCCGTGGCTGTTGTGTTCTGCTGCCGTGGCTGTTGTGTTCTGCTGCTGTGGCTGTTGTGTTCTGCTGCTGTGGCTGTTGTGTTCTGCTGCTGTGGCAGTTGTGTTCTGCTGCTGTGGCAGTTGTGTTCTGCTGCCGTGGCTGTTGTGTTCTGCTGCCGTGGCTGTTGTGTTCTGCTGCTGTGGCAGTTGTGTTCTGCTGCTGTGGCTGTTGTGTTCTGCTGCCGTGGCTGTTATGTTCTGCTGCTGTGGCAGTTGTGTTCTGCTGCTGTGGCAGTTGTGTTCTGCTGCTGTGGCTGTTGTGTTCTGCTGCTGTGGCAGTTGTGTTCTGCTGCTGTGGCAGTTGTGTTCTGCTGCCGTGGCTGTTGTGTTCTGCTGCTGTGGCAGTTGTGTTCTGCTGCTGTGGCAGTTGTGTTCTGCTGCTGTGGCAGTTGTGTTCTGCTGCTGTGGCAGTTGTGTTCTGCTGCTGTGGCAGTTGTGTTCTGCTGCTGTGGCAGTTGTGTTCTGCTGCTGTGGCAGTTGTGTTCTGCTGCCGTGGCTGTTGTGTTCTGCTGCCGTGGCTGTTGTGTTCTGCTGCCGTGGCTGTTGTGTTCTGCTGCTGTGGCAGTTGTGTTCTGCTGCCGTGGCTGTTGTGTTCTGCTGCTGTGGCTGTTGTGTTCTGCTGCCGTGGCAGTTGTGTTCTGCTGCTGTGGCAGTTGTGTTCTGCTGCCGTGGCTGTTGTGTTCTGCTGCCGTGGCTGTTGTGTTCTGCTGCTGTGGCAGTTGTGTTCTGCTGCCGTGGCAGTTGTGTTCTGCTGCTGTGGCTGTTGTGTTCTGCTGCTGTGGCTGTTGTGTTCTGCTGCTGTGGCAGTTGTGTTCTGCTGCCGTGGCTGTTGTGTTCTGCTGCCGTGGCAGTTGTGTTCTGCTGCCGTGGCTGTTGTGTTCTGCTGCTGTGGCAGTTGTGTTCTGCTGCCGTGGCAGTTGTGTTCTGCTGCCGTGGCTGTTGTGTTCTGCTGCTGTGGCAGTTGTGTTCTGCTGCCGTGGCTGTTGTGTTCTGCTGCCGTGGCTGTTGTGTTCTGCTGCCGTGGCAGTTGTGTTCTGCTGCTGTGGCAGTTGTGTTCTGCTGCTGTGGCAGTTGTGTTCTGCTGCTGTGGCAGTTGTGTTCTGCTGCTGTGGCAGTTGTGTTCTGCTGCTGTGGCAGTTGTGTTCTGCTGCCGTGGCTGTTGTGTTCTGCTGCTGTGGCAGTTGTGTTCTGCTGCTGTGGCAGTTGTGTTCTGCTGCTGTGGCAGTTGTGTTCTGCTGCTGTGGCAGTTGTGTTCTGCTGCTGTGGCAGTTGTGTTCTGCTGCCGTGGCTGTTGTGTTCTGCTGCTGTGGCAGTTGTGTTCTGCTGCTGTGGCTGTTGTGTTCTGCTGCCGTGGCTGTTATGTTCTGCTGCTGTGGCAGTTGTGTTCTGCTGCTGTGGCTGTTGTGTTCTGCTGCTGTGGCAGTTGTGTTCTGCTGCCGTGGCTGTTGTGTTCTGCTGCCGTGGCTGTTGTGTTCTGCTGCTGTGGCAGTTGTGTTCTGCTGCTGTGGCTGTTGTGTTCTGCTGCTGTGGCAGTTGTGTTCTGCTGCTGTGGCAGTTGTGTTCTGCTGCTGTGGCTGTTGTGTTCTGCTGCTGTGGCAGTTGTGTTCTGCTGCTGTGGCTGTTGTGTTCTGCTGCCGTGGCTGTTATGTTCTGCTGCTGTGGCAGTTGTGTTCTGCTGCTGTGGCTGTTGTGTTCTGCTGCCGTGGCTGTTGTGTTCTGCTGTTGTGGCTGTTGTGTTCTGCTGCTGTGGCTGTTGTGTTCTGCTGTTGTGGCTGTTGTGTTCTGCTGCCGTGGCTGCCGTGTTCTGCTATTGTGGCTGTTGTGTTCTGCTGCCGTGGCTGCCGTGTTCTGCTGTTGTGGCTGTTGTGTTCTGCTGCTGTGGCTGTTGTGTTCTGCTGCCGTAGCTGTTGTGTTTTGCTGCCGTGGCTGTTGTGTTCTGCTGCCGTGGCTGCTGTGTTCTGCTGCCGTGGCTGTTGTGTTCTGCGGCCGTGGCTGTTGTGTTCTGCGGCCGTGGCTGTTGTGTTCTGCTGCCGTGGCTGTTGTGTTCTGCTGCCGTGGCTGTTGTGTTCTGCTGCCGTGGCTGCTGTGTTCTGCTGCTGTGGCAGTTGTGTTCTGCTGCTGTGGCAGTTGTGTTCTGCTGTTGTGGCTGTTGTGTTCTGCTGCTGTGGCTGTTGTGTTCTGCTGCCGTGGCTGTTGTGTTCTGCTGCCGTGGCTGTTGTGTTCTGCTGCTGTGGCTGTTGTGTTCTGCTGCCGTAGCTGTTGTGTTCTGCTGCCGTGGCTGTTGTGTTCTGCTGCCGTGGCTGCTGTGTTCTGCTGCCGTGGCTGTAGTGTTCTGCTGCCGTGGCTGCCATGTTCTGCTGCCGTGGCTGTTGTGTTCTGCTGCCGTGGCTGTCGTGTTCTGCTGCCGTGGCCGCCGTGTTCTGCTGCCGTGGCTGCCGTGTTCTGCTGCCGGGGCTGTTGTGTTCTGCTGCCGTGGCTGTTGTGTTCTGCTGCCGTGGCTGTTGTGTTCTGCTGCTGTGGCTGCCGTGTTCTGCTGCCGTGGCTGTTGTGTTCTGCTGCCGTGGCTGTTGTGTTCTGCTGCCGTAGCTGCCGTGTTCTGCTGCCGTGGCTGTTGTGTTCTGCTGCTGTGGCTGTTGTGTTCTGCTGCCGTGGCTGTTGTGTTCTGCTGCCGTGGCTGTTGTGTTCTGCTGCCGTGGCTGCCGTGTTCTGCTGTTGTGGCTGTTGTGTCCTGCTGCTGTGGCTGTTGTGTTCTGCTGCCGTGGCTGTTGTGTTCTGCTGCCGTGGCTGTTGTGTTCTGCTGCCGTGGCTGCCGTGTTCTGCTGCCGTGGCTGTAGTGTTCTGCTGCCGTGGCTGCCGTGTTCTGCTGCCGTGGCTGTAGTGTTCTGCTGCCGTGGCTGCTGTGTTCTGCTGCCGTGGCTGTTGTGTTCTGCTGCCGTGGCTGTTGTGTTCTGCTGCCGTGGCTGTCGTGTTCTGCTGCCGTGGCTGCCGTGTTCTACTGCCGTGGCTGCCGTGTTCTGCTGCCGTGGCTGTTGTGTTTTGCTGCCGTGGCTGCCGTGTTCTACTGCCGTGGCTGTTGTGTTCTGCTGCAGTGGCTGTTGTGTTCTGCTGCCGTGTTCTGCTGCCGTGGCTAAGGAGATTTGGCGTCAAAACAAATGTGGCAGCTGCACAATGTTGGCTTCAGTTTTCGATGTAAGGAAAATGCTGACTGCGCGCTAAATAGTCCTCGATTGCCCCTGTTCCACCCCCTCATTCCCGCCCCGGAAGTGCGGCTGCTGCGACAACACGACGATCACGTGCTGGGACGAGGAGGGGGTGGGGGAGGGGGTTTATTTTGGTGCTGCGTTGTAGGGAATGTGGTTAGTGTTGGTGCCGCGTGCCTCGAGTTGTGGGGCGTTGTGTTCAGAGAGCAGGCAGGGAAGGACCATGGCACCATGAAGGCTTGGGGACGTCGCTTCCACTTGCTTCATTTCGCGAGATGTAAGGGCTCGATGCCGACGAACTATACAAGTGAAATATTTGTTTTTTTTCAGAAAAATGAACATTATAACTGCTTTAATAACTAAGCTAGAAAAATAATAGCAGATTTTTAACTGGAGAAGTTATTTGGAAACCAGCAATTTCTTAAATTTTTCGAAAATAAATAAGGGATTAAATTGTAGAGTATTAAACAGGCCTTCACTGATGTGCCCCGGCCTGCAGCGATGTGCCCCGTCCTGCAGGGATATGCCCTGGCCTGCAGGGATGTGCCCCGGCCTGCAGGGATGTGCCCCGGCCTGCAGGGATGTGCCCCGGCCTGCAGGGATGTGCCCCGGCCTGCAGGGATGTACCCCGGCCTGCAAGAATGTGCCCCGGCCTGCAGGGATGTGCCCCTTCCTGCAGGGATGTGCCCCGTCCTGCAGGGATGTGCCCCGGCCTGCAGGAATGTGCCCCGGCCTGCAGGGATGTGCCCCGGCCTGCAGGGATGTGCCCCGGCCTGCAGGGATGTACCCCGGACTGCAGGGATGTGCCCCTTCCTGCAGGGATGTGCCCCGGCCTGCAGGGATGTGCCCCGTCCTGCAGGGATGTGCCCCGGCCTGCAGGGATGTGTACCAGCTTTCCAAAATTCTGCATCCATATCCTGTATTTGCAGACAATTTTTTTTTGTTTAATCTCTCATTCAATTGACCTTCTGTGATCTATTTGGCGACAGAGTCAGTATTTATAATTTTAATTTCTATTTTTTCGAAAATCTGACCTAACTCAGCTGCCTTTACAATCTTTCCAAACTAAATTGTTCGTTTTTGTTTTAGTTGGATCCATTTATGCGAACTCCAACGACTTCCGTTGAATGTGCAAACACAGATCTATGTAAACATCTAGAATATGAACAGTTCAACTTTATTTAGATCAAATAATATCAGGTATGGTAAAAAATCGTAAAAGTGGCAAGCAACCTACAGTGTAAATAATGCGGGCATTCAGCAGCAGGAGCTGGTACTCTCAGAATGAAGTCCAACACTGCAGGCAGTTACTGCATTGCTCAGGCAAGCAGAATTACAAGGTTAACCTTGTTTGGCTCAAACTTGTGTTTTTTCAGTTGAAATGTGTTCATGTATCTATTAGGATCTGAAGTTACTTGATGCTAAATAAGTGTTATGACCCTATTATATTAAAAACAAAATTCAAGGATATGGTCTAGAAAAAAGTGAGTCTGGCAGCCTTAGAACGCGCTTCCCTCTCCTAAGGAGCGTTTGTTACTTCATAACCAATCGCAGGGTCAGTGTTCTCTCTTTTCCTTTAAACGATTCAAGCCGTCTTCGAGCTCAATTTCCTAATCTGAAGAATTTAGCCTCGAGAATGAAAAAAATAAAATTAAATCTTGGAAAACCTCGTTTGGTTGCAAATTCACGTTTTGTATTGACATCGTCAATATTTTCATATTGACATCGTCTCGTCATCTTTTCGATCTCATATTGACAATATATACGACCAACAGAAGTGACGGTTAAACGGCTTAGAAAACGATGCTCTGAAACTTTCACTTGCTATTTCAAAAAATTTCTTAGGGCTTCTAGCATAAATCACGTATGAAACAAACATATTTACCATCGCCATCTTTTGATCTCTTACGTACAACCCCGTAACAGGATCATTTTACAGCTTTTTATCTGTTTCCGAAGGTTCAATTTAATCTAAGGAGGAGGAGTGAAGTGCTAACTCTACGAGGAACTTAGTTTCCCAAAATTCGATTGAACCTGACTTTTGCGCGCCCTCTAACCCCAGACGGCAGCGTTTACCGTAATGAGACTAACGCAGTCTCGGAGCTCGTCCAGCAGGAGGGCTTCCTCAGTGCGATGTTCACGCAGCCAGGAGGAAGACAAACGGTAGGAGCGTTGGGGGACGAATGGATAGAGAGGAAGACTTTCGTGAGGGGGTTCATGAGCGTACTTTTAAAATGAGGAAAATTTATAGAGTTTACACTTTCCTCAGTGAACGGGTTCCTCCTTTTCACTATCGTTGAGAAATATTTCATTAAAAAAGGTTTTCAATGCTCGAATACGAATTCAAAATTTTTCCTCGACGCGTACGGGCCTCTAAATTTGGTCCATATTTTGAGGCTACAGCCGTGACTCGTTTGATGGACAGAGATTCACAAATTCTGAAGGTCACTTCTTCTTTCCAGATTAGAAAATAGAGCGTTTAAATTTCCACCAAAACTTTGAGACCACGGCTGCCAAACTGAAATTTTCGAGCAGAATTGCGACTGCGAGCGGCGGGCGTCGCTGCTGACAAGCCTAACGGACTGAATATTCAGTACTGACATCCTCAAAAATTCGCATCTCAAAGCCAGACCGGACCCTCAACTCACGAGTAACGAATTAATTCAATCAACCTTGGCGTCTCTTTAACTCGGGGACTATCTCCTGATGTACGGAGCTCACACTCATGTGGAGCTCTGCTTAGTTCAACGAATGCGAGTAGAGTGTTGGAGGAATGTTAAACACATGCGATGGAATAGGGAGCCTCGAAAGCGCACCTCCATTAAAAGTGATGTATAGTGAAGGGAAGGATATTGCACAACATCGGCGGGCCCGAAACTGAGAGTTGTCCAGCAGCAAGCGAGGCTGTGGCGGCCAGAGTGAAGCATCGAATGAGCCGCGCTGCCCGCCCCTGGGCCGCTGTGCTGTGCGGGCCGTTTGGTGACGACATTAACTCTTTCTAAAGGGGTCCTCAAAATGAGGAATTGGAATAATAGGCAAATTGAACATTTTGGTGATATCTGCACCCATGAGGTTATTACCTAGATCAAAAATTTGCTAAATTTTAAGTATCTATATTCGATGTTGATGATATGATCAGTACTGTAGCGCCTATCAAGTTCTGCGAAACTTATGATGAGAATCACCCGTCACATCGAAAGGCTGAAATTAGAAAAGCCATAACTTTGGATACGGAGACTTCTCTTTTGTTCCGTTATTCATTTCTGAGCCATTCCAAAATCTTAAATAAATATTCAGAACCGATTTCAAACCTCAGTCTAGATAATATCGAGTGCATCACCACCTGCAAGTCTACGCGAGGCAGGAGACCAGAAATAACCACAGATGCCCTATCCTGTTCACCAGCCACGAATTGAGCTTCGAGGCACAGGATTCAAAACTTTTGGTGCATGGAAAGTATTTTTTTTGTTACGCTAATTGTCTCGCAAAAGTTCCACTTCATTTCAAAGAAAATAGCACACCCTTGAGCACGTGTTCTATGAATCACGTGGCGCCATTAGTAAGGACGTTCAGCCGCTCTCCTGCGCTGACGACAGAAGTCTCACGTCCGTAAATAACGCAGCCAGGGGTCGTGCACAATGAGCTCCAGAGCCGGAGTCTTTGAATAAAAGTCTGTATTACAATTCTGGAGTCAGAGTCGTACAGTTGGAGTCGAGGAATAGCTTAGCTGGAGTCCAAGCGGAGGTACTCGAGGTGTAAGCGCTCAGAGGAGAAGCTCCAGAGTGCTGCAAGTCCTACTGTCACAGTTGTAGATTTGGAACCGTGAATTTGATGTTGAAATGCTGCAAGTTTATCTAGTTTCGGACAGCTAGTCCGAAGCCTTCAGATTTATTTGATAATTTTCAATGAAAATGACTTTACGTGAAGTGATTTTCGCCTTGCTATTTATTCTCAAGCTTAGAAGCATCAACGCTAGTGTTATTTTAGTTTAACTATCTCACTCTGTGACAGAATGAGGAAATCAGTTTGCACTTTAATTAGAAGCTCAAGAGTCGAAAAAGCGCTTTTTTCTTAGATCAGAGTCCAATGACCAAGTAAACTTTGCGTCAGAATTGGAAGCTCATTTCATAACTCAGCAGCGCTGTGCTGCATCTCTTTCTGCTTTATAAAAACCAAATGCCTGAACTTGCTGTATTTATTCAGGAAAACCGTATTTACAAGAACACTTTACGAAATCATGATTACTTTCTTACGGTGAGCTTTGTTCCCATATCGCGTTCTTTTCAAACTAAAATAATTACACCTCAGCTAATTTTACTGGACAATTTACTCCAAACATCCGCACCAAGATGTATACCTAGCAATTAATCATGATGCACATTTTAGCCTTTTTTCTTAAACTAAGCTCTTGATTTGATTCTCACCATTTTGTATAATTTTTAAATTTTGTCCGGTCAGAAAGAATGATGCTTATTATTCCACTTCTTAATGTTCATTTACAACATGATGCAATTATGAAACAGGGCTCTCCCCAGACTTGCAACGTCCACACAGCGCCAGGTAACGCAAAGAAGGCCTGATAACGTGTAAAAGTTCGGTCTGCGTCGCTCACATCATCACGGCGTCACCATTAATTTTTGTCTCGATGTTGGAGCTTCAAAAACACGCTGCGCTCAGCCATTGAAGATCTAATTAATGCATTGAAGAGCAGCGTCCGCCGAGTTAGTAAAGTTTTTGACATATTTCATCGACTGATTTCGTGGAACTGGTGGCGTCCAATCATTTTTTTAATTATGCGACGCTGATCCCATTATTTTAACTGGCAACCCCAACGTAACAACTTTATTGATCATTCTAATTTAAAACTGCGTTTCTGTTCGCTTTCAAAATACTTTTTCAGATCTTAATTTAGATGGGAAAGAGTGGAGTGCAAGCTCATTTGGTAATGGAGTTTTCTTCATTCCGCCGCTTCGTTCCTCTACTTGAGCAGAGAAGGCACTCGAGCTGCCACAAGCCCTGTGCCACTGTAGGGAATACAAGCTGCAGAGATGCCGGGCTGTGCACCTGCATTGAAGATAAGAGAAGAGTTAGTGAATGTTAGGGTGTAGGATTGTTTTAGTCAAGTCAATTTCACACATGTCATACCAAACATTGGTCATCGTGGCTCAAAGCTAATAAAATAAGCCTAAATATCGATAAAACCAATTATATTACTTTCTCATACAAGAAAGATGTATCTCTCCCATGCATTAAAATTGGCGAAGGTGAAATCGAAGAAACCAACTCATGTAAGTTTCTGGGCATCATAATAGATAAACATCTGACCTTCAAAGAGCACATCACTCATATTAGTTCTAAATTATCAAAATCCATCGGAATCCTAAATAAAGTTAAAAATTTTCTGCCTGAAACAGCTTTACAAATGCTCTACCAAACGCTCATTTCACCATACTTGCAATACGGAATAGAAGCATGGCACGGAACTGATAAAAATAAAACCAACAAAATTTTTACTCTGCAGAAAAGGGCTGTCAGAGCGGTAAAGAACCTAGAATATAATGCTCACACAAATGATTCTTTCAAAAATTTACAAATACTTAAACTTTCGGATCTCTACAAAATCTCCATCTGTAATTTCATTTACAAAACATTAAGAAATGATGGCGACAATAGCCTAAGACAATTATTGACTGCGCAAACTGGTCATCACGACCATTTAACCCGAAATAGAAGTAAATTCATGCTTCCTTATTATTCAAAGGCCAGGTCGCAACACAGTATTCTCTTCGTTGGAACCAAAACTTGGAACTCTATACCTGCAGAGATCCGTGAATGTAATTCGTACAAAGTATTCAAAAGACATCTTGAGTCTCACTTCCTATCAGAATACTAGTCGTGTAAGATCACCGTGTCAAAATCTTGCCTCCTACATGTAACTAATAATAATGTCATAATGTAACTTGCCTTGTGTACCATAACCAATCTTCTCTCTGCTCTTGAATCGTTTTATCGAACATACTGTTAAATATAGCCGACTTGACCTATATTGTAAAATACAGCATAAAATATCGAGTTAATTATCTCAATGATCAGTCTAATGCGAAACTAGGTTAAGTGAACTAGGTTAAACTTTTTTGTACACCCTAGAATAACGTGATGGTAGGATGCCCTAGAAGTCGCTGAACTTATTCGGGCCCACAGGTAGCTATACTCAAATTTGACCATTGTACTAGACTTAAGTAAAATTCTACCTCTGTATCACCTGTGGTAAATAAATTGTTGTTTAAATTGTTGTTTAAATTGTTGTTTTTCAAATGCCTTTCACTTAGCGTCTGAACGCAATGACTGTTTCCGACCGTCGAGCTCGTACCCGCTTCATACACCGAAGTGTGAGGTCCTTTCGAAAGTATTGGTTAATATTTCCCTAACGTGATAATTAACGGCCCTTTTCTGCGCATGCGACACAAGAACCGCTCGTGAAGGCTTGAGTGTTGACATTGAGCCCACGCTCGTCAGATTATCGATATAATGCTACGTGTCGGCGCGCATCGCACGAGGTGTTGAATTCATTTCTGCCGGAAGTTTGGTGGCGCACAAGTGCCAACTGTGCATCGTATTTAACAAACCTTTAAGGGGGAAAAGCACATATAAAGGAATGCCATGACCACTTCAAGCGAAGACAAACCTCGGTCGAGAGCAATCCACCGTCCTGTGGGTTATTTGTCAGCAGGAACGAAGAATTCAACCTGAACGTTCATCGAATTGTTACAAAAGACCATCGAGCAGCCATTGAAGAGATTGGCGAAGAAGTCGAGATGTAACCATTAGAGATGTTTCTATCAGTGGCGGCACCGCTGGGAGAAGGGAATGAACTCCTAAGGTCAATACTCTCAAGATGATTAAATAAAATTTATGAAATGGGCAAAATTCTTTTCTTTACATACCAATGTTAATTACTATTAAAACGGGCCTCGTCGAGGAGAGAATTGTGGCTAAATTCTTATTTTTCCAACAGAAAGTAGCACCGAGCTTGCAGTGCGGGGTAAAATTTGGTAGTCGAAGGGTAGTCCAGGGTAGTAGATCCCCTTAAGGAAACCATCTTACTCTTTCAACTTTTTCCGTCCGATGCGTTTGAAAGTTGGCCAGTATATGTATTTTGTAAAAGTAAACCTTTTTTACTCTTGTCATTTTTTCGATTTAGGCCTTACTTTTTTATTTTTTGACGAAAAATGTGTTTTTGGTATATTTTTATTGAAATTTCAGATTATGACTCCTCCTTCAGTTTTGATGCTAGAACAAAAGCAAAGACAGTTTTAGAATCCTTGGAACATTTCTAACAAACTCACATTGAGCTTTTTTTCCATTTCCTATTTGTTCTCTTTTTATATGGGGTCAAAATCGGGGAAAAATTTAAAATTTTGGGTGCTTTTCATTTATATTGATATTTCAAAATGTAACTCCTCCTTCAGTTTTGATGCTAGAACAAAAGCAAAGACAGTTTTAGAATCCTTGGAACATTTCTAACAAACTCACATTGAGCTTTTTTTCCATTTCCTATTTGTTCTCTTTTTATGTGGGGTCAAAATCGGAAAAATTGAAAAAGTTTGGTCGCCTTACCCCCCCCGGGGGGGGTGAAATTATTTTCCGTAGCGCCATAAAATTTTAGGAACGAATAGTCTACCACCTAAGGGTCCTTTTACAACAAAAACATGAAAAATGACCATGGAATCGACAGCATCTGGCAAGGGCCTAAGATGGTCTCCTTAAGCAACCTCCTGACATCAGCACGTGACATGGAGCGTGTGCGCTGTCAGTTCCCTACGTTAAGCAACCTTGTAGCACACGTCAAAACATTTTCAAAGACTGAAACAAAACAGAAATGTACAATCAAAAAACAGCAGAAAGAGATAGATGCACGTCTCCCGTGTAGACCTCCAGGAAACGGAATGAAAATGAAAACTCAGTCGGACAACAATGTCCCGTGGTGATGGGAGAACTACCGCATTAGCTAGTCTGCAAGTGAGAACTGGCAGACCCTCGTTCAGAAGCTACTGAATGACCAAATCAACTCTACTAAAATGACTCTCACACCACTTCGGTTCTCCAACCTGCTGGAACAAAGGACAATATATTTATCATATGCATTACTTTCAAACGAAATCAGTCCGAAAGGATAAAAGAAATGTTTACTGTATGCGGTAAATTAACGGCTTTTTATTAGAAAGAACACGGAGCCCCCTCACGCGCAAGTCTGATGCTTCACGAAAAACGAAGAAATTTTACCCTTGCAAGATTGCAAACACCCACACCCTCGATGGAAACTTGGCCATTTTCTGCACAGAACCACAGAACAAAGGGCGAGAATTCAAGCAATCTACGCATCGATGAATCTGGACCGCACACCAACGGGTCCTAACCACTTAGTAAATAAAACTGCTAACAAAGTTTTTAATAATTTATTTGAAACTGTCAGACGCCAGTATTATCTAACTTTCCTGTTAGGCAATGTTTGCTTCTGACGTATTTTTTATGTATTTTAGGCCTTATACCACTGGTCACTTTAAATTTTTTCGTAATTTCTAAATGTTCTTATTTTAGATCTTCATAAGCTTTCATGTTTTAATCTTCTACATTGCTGTCTATCTTTTGTGCGGCATCCCAGTAGTTAAGATACGCACGTCTTCACTCGTGGGACGTGTGTGTGCAAAAAACTCTTCTTATAACTTTGTTTTGACACAAAATTTTACAGACGTATTGATAATCCTCTGACAGACGGATATTTCATCCTCTCTTTGCTTCTAGGATGTCATTTTAAATCAAATATTATTTGCAGTTTTCGCATTTTCTCATGATTATTTCAATTCGTTTACGTATTTTCAGGGCCATCTTTCATTTTAATGAAGTTTACTGACTGATCAGGATGATGTATTTGTAAAGATTGATCCAAATATCAATTATTTAACCCTTTACTCCCGCAACTAAATGATTCAATAAATTGAGCAAATGTCAATATTGAAAATTTCAACGAAATAATTTTGACATAAGCCAAAAATTCATAATGTTATGCTGGAACTGTACACGAATATATTTTGAAATTGGTGTATTGAATTCCTCTGCGTAACTGAACAAAACTGCAAATTTGAGAGCTTTAATTTCACTAAAAGTTAGCTTAAGGTTACATTAAAAAAGTAATTTAGTTGGAAAACTATACCGGCGACCACTCGCGCAAAAAAACTTGAAGGAAGCGTATACCAACGCATACACTCAGGATTAACAATGTTGCCATAAATCCTAGGTGTACAGAAGCCCTCTCTATTGAATCAACAACAAGCAGCAAACGTGATGTGTTGGCAACGGCTTACCCTCTACAGCCTGTCAACTGTCCTTCAGGAAGGAACTGAAAATTAATGTTAAACTTTTCAATAAGTCTCATCACTAGAATGTAATACTTTGTCATAATTTCCACCACGGTCTTCTCAAACATAAAACTCAACGTTAACGCGTTTGCCGTAAATCTGCTCACTGCTACTTTAATGCAAGAATTTCAAACTCTGTGTTGTGTTTCACTCAACTTCCTATATCGTATACAATAAATGCAGCGCTACAAGAGGATTACTTTTGGCCATCGAAATTTCTTCATTAGGCCTCGAATAGAAACAAATTGTCATCTCGAGAGAGATTTGCTCTTGTAGAGAAATCCAGCATTTTCTCAATCTACGATCCTCCGCTCAATCTCCTACTTATAATAACAAGAATAACCACCGCAATTCACGCCAGCACAGCTCAAGAGGCGCCGCTTGATGCTACTCTCTGCCCCCCGCACAGTAGAGAAAACAAGGTTGGGTCATTTCTACGGACGAAAAGACACCTCCTCTTGTTCGCTAGGCCAATAGAAAGGCTTTATTTCGGACAAACTTTATGACTTAAACAAAACGCCGTGTCGTTAGGCCAATAGTGGAGCCAGATTTGGGGGTAGCAGTGCTGCCAGATGCCATACGAGCGCTGCGATTGGTTCGTTGCCGTGACGTCAGCAAAATCCCACAGTCAGTGTAAAAAAGACTGGTCTGAACCTATTTTGTTTTCTCTACCGTGGCTTGAATGCTGCCCTCTGCCCCACGCCCCCATAAAAAAAAAGTTTACTTCCAAGTTGCCACATGAGATACATGCCAACAAAAGTTTCTTAATATAGGACATCCTAAAACAAATGTTCCATACGAGGAGTACTAATTGACAAACCATCCGAGGTGTACGAGTAGATAAGCCATACGAGGCATAATAATAGACAAACTATACGAGGTGTACTAATAGACAAACTATCAGAGGTGTACAAATAGATAGACCATACGAGGCATATGAATTGACAAAATATACAAGGCGTACTAATAGACAAACCATTCGTGGTGTGCTAATAGTCTAACAAAAGTTCTATACTAGGAGTACTAATTGACAAACCATCCGAGGTGTACAAATAGATAAGCCATACGAGGCATAATAATAGGCAAACTATACGAGGTGTACTAATAGATCGACAAGCTATCAGAGGTGTACAAACAGATAGACCATACGAGGCATATTAATAGACAAAATATACGAGGCGTACTAATAGACAAACCATACGTGGCGTGCCAATAGTCTATCTCTGTCAAGGGTAGTTGAATGAGAAATGAAAAATATCAAGTCTTGGATATTTTATATTCCAAGAGATTCCGGCATAGCGCCCCTTGTCTTCTTTTTCCTACTTCGATAATTTCAACTAAGAACTTGGGAGTTTCGAAGAATTATTTAGTTGTATTTGAATTATTTATAAGATCATCGAAGTAGGAAAAAACAAAAAACGCTATACCGGAGCAGATTGAAACACCATCGTAAATGACAATCAAGTATTGAGAAAAGGTTAGTCACGAAGTAATTTATAAAGAACATCGCGCAACACCACGCACATCTAGAAATGCATAAACAAACTTACACTCAAAAAAGAAATGCATGGCTTATTCGGCATACAAATATAGAGATAATTTTTGTACGAGGGCTTTATTTCATTTGTCTGTTTATACTTTTAATTTCTTCTATTCACAAAAATGCCCTTCGGGGTCGTGATAGATCGATTTATTAATCATTAAGCAAGCGCAATCAATTTGTTTATTTCTGGAATTTGGTTCAGTGTTAATTGATCGCAGAGCTTTAGGTAAAATGTGATGTTGAGGTTTTGCTTTTTACGCAAAAAGTAGAAATAGAAACATATATATGTACATGTGCGCATATATATGTGCGAACAAGTGCATGTGTACACTGATACGTAGACATTTATGTTTGCGTGCGCACACATACACACTCACGCACACACCAACACACATATTCATATATATACGTATTGAAAATGAATATAAGAAAAATGATAATAAACATGAAAAATAATCTTGCTCTTTCTATATTTAAAATGACAGCCAAAGCTCTGATGAATCGTAAGAAATAACCTGAGGAAAGATAAGGAATAGAAAAAGGATTTTGAAATACGTATAAATGAAAGGTTTTTTAATTCCCTAAAAGAAATTTTAAGAAAACTCAAGTTACCGCCGAGGGGAAAAAAAATCACACCTACCCTAAGTGAGCTCCACATCTTGAGGGCATTCAACTGCCCTTTTGCTTAGAAAAGTATATTTCTATGCTTTTGTCATTTCAATCACGTAGGATCATATTCATTTTATTTAGATTAAATGTAAGATTCAGTATCTTAATGATTAATTGAGATTGTGGACTTTTACTCCAATTGACTCAATCACTCTGATACCGACGCGCCTTGAGGGTTAAAAAGGGCCGAGCAGGCAGATTGCCCTGAGAGACCTGCACAGGAGCTTAGCTGAGTGAGGATTGGTGCTCCTTGCATGGGGTTCGTAACCTTCGGCGATATGCCAGCGTTACTTTGAAATGGCTTGTGAGGGAGGAGAGACTTTGTTAGTGTCGTGAAAATTAAGAAAGATCAGATTTTAGTGTCGTGAACTGATCAGAAAGATCAGTTAATTATATTTATTAAATTCAATTTTAAATGAGATCAACCTTCCCGCATGTGCACAACCAACGCCCAAACGGACTGGTACGATAAGTCCTCGTTATCACTATCGTGAGTAATCAGCTGCGCTCTCGACAGCTTTGTGATGTACAGCTGTCGACGCTCATCATTCTCATGCTTTCATGTTCGTCAGTTTCATTCAATTCTCCAACAAGCGAAATGTCACTCTTCTCATCATTAAATTCGGTGGAAGTACTGTTGAATAAGCTGATTCATTTAAATTTCTAAATGTTATCATTGCTAAGAATTTGAGTCTGAGAGAGTATATGAAGAGAGAGTAAAACAATGTATTACTTAAAGATGCTCTAATAATACCGCACGGAACAATAGTGAATCCATTTTTTGAAATATGAAACAGACACATAAAAGGGTGCTGACACACGGCAGGGTGCTGACACACGGCAGGGTGCTGACACACGGCAGGGTGCTGACACACGGCAGGGTGCTGACACACGGCAGGGTGCTGAAATGTCGTTCGCCAGACGCAATCCTCCTCTTCGCGTTAATTTGAGTCTCTGCTTAGTGTTCATTAGTGTTAATTTTTAGTTCGGAGATCTTACTGTACCGGCTTTAATGTTTTGGTACTGTAGCGGCTTCAATGTTTTGATCCTAGAAGGGCCTTCCAACATGTGAAAATTTATGAGCCAGAATACACAAGGAATACACAAGAATACACAAGGTTCTCATATACCCTCACTACACAAGGTTCTCATATACCCTCACTACACAAGGTTCTCATATACTACACAAGGTTCTCATATACCCTCACTACACAAGGTTCTCATATACCCTCACTACACAAGGTTCTCATATACCCTCACTACACAAGGTTCTCATATACCTTCACTACACAAGGTTCTCATATACTACACAAGGTTCTCATATACCCTCACTACACAAGGTTTTCATATACCCTCACTACACAAGGTTCTCATATACCCTCACTACACAAGGTTCTCATATACCCTCACTACACAAGGTTCTCATATACCCTCACTACACAAGGTTCTCATATACTACACAAGGTTCTCATATACCCTCACTACACAAGGTTCTCATATACCCTCACTACACAAGGTTCTCATATACCCTCACTACACAAGGTTCTCATATACCCTCACTACACAAGGTTCTCATATACTACACAAGGTTCTCATATACCCTCACTACACAAGGTTCTCATATACCCTCACTACACAAGGTTCTCATATACCCTCACTACACAAGGTTCTCATATACTACACAAGGTTCTCATATACCCTCACTACACAAGGTTCTCATATACCCTCACTACACAAGGTTCTCATATACCCTCACTACACAAGGTTCTCATATACCCTCACTACACAAGGTTCTCATATACCCTCACTACACAAGGTTCTCATATACCCTCACTACACAAGGTTCTCATATACTACACAAGGTTCTCATATACCCTCACTACACAAGGTTCTCATATACCCTCACTACACAAGGTTCTCATATACCCTCACTACACAAGGTTCTCATATACTACACAAGGTTCTCATATACCCTCACTACACAAGGTTCTCATATACCCTCACTACACAAGGTTCTCATATACCCTCACTACACAAGGTTCTCATATACCCTCACTACACAAGGTTCTCATATACCCTCACTACACAAGGTTCTCATATACTACACAAGGTTCTCATATACCCTCACTACACAAGGTTCTCATATACCCTCACTACACAAGGTTCTCATATACCCTCACTACACAAGGTTCTCATATACCCTCACTACACAAGGTTCTCATATACCCTCACTACACAAGGTTCTCATATACCCTCACTACACAAGGTTCTCATGTACCCTCACTACACAAGGTTCTCATATACTACACAAGGTTCTCATATACCCTCACTACACAAGGTTCTCATATACCCTCACTGCACAAGGTTCTCATATACCCTCACTACACAAGGTTCTCATATACCCTTACTACACAAGGTTCTCATATACTACACAAGGTTCTCATATACCCTCACTACGCAAGGTTCTCATATACCCTCACTACACAAGGTTCTCATATACCCTCACTACACAAGGTTCTCATATACCCTCACTACACAAGGTTCTCATATACCCTCACTACACAAGGTTCTCATATACTACACAAGGTTCTCATATACCCTCACTACACAAGGTTCTCATATACCCTAACTACACAAGGTTCTCACATACCCTCACTACACAAGGTTCTCATATACTACACAAAGTTCTCATATACCCTCACTACACAAGGTTCTCATATACCCTCACTACACAAGGTACTCATATACCCTCACTACACAAGGTTCTCATATACCCTCACTACACAAGGTTCTCATATACCCTCAATACACAAGGTTCTCATATACCCTCACTACACTAGGTTCTCATATACCCTTACTACACAAGGTTCTCATATACCCTCACTACACAAGGTTCTCATATACCCTCACTATACAAAGGAGGAGATCTTGGTTCTCATATACCCTCACTATACAAGGTTCTCATATACCCTCACTACACAAGGTTCTCATATACCCTCACTACACAAGGTTCTCATTTACCCTCACTATACAAAGGAGGAGATCTTGGTTCTCATATACCCTCACTATACAAGGTTCTCATATACCCTCACTATACAAAGGAGGAGATCTTGGTTCTCATATAGCCTCACTACACAAGGTTCTCATATACCCTCACTATACAAAGGAGGAGATCTTGGTTCTCATATACCCTCACTACACAAGGTTCTCATATACCCTCACTATACAAAGGAGGAGATCTTGGTTCTCATATACCCTCACTACACAAGGTTCTCATATACCCTCACTATACAAAGGAGGAGATCTTGGTTCTCATATACCCTCACTATACAAAGGAGGAGATCTTGGTTCTCATATACCCTCACTATACAAAGGAGGAGATCTTGGTTCTCATATACCCTCACTACACAAAGGAGGAGATCTTGGTTCTCATATACCCTCACTGCACAAAGGAGGAGATCTTGGTTCTCATATACCCTCACTATACGAAGGAGGAGATTTTGGTTCTCATATACCCTCACTATACGAAGGAGGAGATCTTGGTTCTCATATACCCTCACTATACAAAGGAGGAGATCTTGGTTCTCATATACCCTCACTATACGAAAGAGGAGATCTTGGTTCTCATATACCCTCACTATACAAGGAAGGAGATCTTGGTTCTCACATACCCTCGCTATTCAAAGGAGGAGATCTTGGTTCTCATATACCCTCAGTATACAAAGGAGGAGATCTTGGTTCTCATATACCCTCACTATACAAAGGAGGAGATCTTGGTTCTCATATACCCTCACTATACAAAGGAGGAGATCTTGGTTCTCATATACCCTCACTATACGAAAGAGGAGATCTTGGTTCTCATATACCCTCACTATACAAAGGAGGAGATCTTGGTTCTCATATACCCTCACTATACGAAAGAGGAGATCTTGGTTCTCATATACCCTCACTATACGAAAGAGGAGATCTTGGTTCTCATATACCCTCACTATACAAAGGAGGAGATCTTGGTTCTCATATACCCTCACTATACAAAGGAGGAGATCTTGGTTCTCATATACCCTCACTATACAAGGGAGGAGATCTTGGTTCTCATATACCCTCACTATACAAAGGAGGAGATCTTGGTTCTCATATACCCTCACAATGCAAAGGAGGAGATCTTGGTTCTCATATACCCTCACTATACAAAGGAGGAGATCTTGGTTCTCATATACCCTCACTATACAAAGGAGGAGATCTTGGTTCTCATATACCCTCACTATACAAAGGAGGAGATCTTGGTTCTCATATACCCTCACTATACAAAGGAGGAGATCTTGGTTCTCATATACCCTCACTATACAAAGGAGGAGATCTTGGTTCTCATATACCCTCACTATACAAAGGAGGAGATCTTGGTTCTCATATACCCTCACTATACAAAGGAGGAGATCTTGGTTCTCATATACCCTAACTATACAAAGGAGGAGATCTTGGTTCTCATATACCCTCACTATACAAAGGAGGAGATCTTGGTTCTCATATACCCTCACTATACAAAGGAGGAGATCTTGGTTCTCATATACCCTCACTATACAAAGGAGGAGATCTTGGTTCTCATATACCCTCACTATACGAAGACAACTGTTAGCTTGGAACCGCTCTCGCACAACGGCCGCCTTCTGGATATTGTGTCGGCGTGAATGTGCTGGTACTTGAGCGTATAAGTTTGTGATTGTAAATACGTTGCGTTGGTGGCTGTACGTGACTGTGTCTGACGGCACGAGGCAGGGGACAACTTGAGTTTGGCCGCTGGGCTCGTGTGTGTTGCCGCGCTGTTCCATTCCACTCTACTGTGCTGTACACACACACACGCACTGTGCGCAGCCGCGCACTCAAACTGTATATTGCCTCATACCGTCGTGACGCAAGACAGGCATACAAAAACATACTCATTGACACACACACAACACGCACAACACAGAGCCACACACACAACTCGCACTCCACATAGCCGCACACACAACACACACAACACAGAGCCACACACACAACACACACAACGCTGAGCCAGTCACACAACATACACAACACAGAGCCACACACACGACACAGAGCCACACACACGACACAGAGCCACACACACAACACACACAACACAGAGCCACACACACAACTCGCATTCCATAGAGCCACACACACAGCACAGAGCCATACACACAACACAAATAACACAGAGCCACACACATAACACACACACAACACAGAGCCATACACACACAACACAAAGCCATACATGCAACACACACACAACACAGAGCCACACACACACACAATACAGAGCCACACACACAACACAAATAGCACAGAGCCACATACATAACACACACACAACACAGAGCCACACATTTAACACGCACGCAACATAGAGCCACATAAACAACACAAACAACACAAAACCACACACACAATCCAAAGAACACAGAGCCACACACATAACACACGCACAACACAGAGCCACACACACAACACAGAGCCACACACACACAACACAAACAACACAGAGCCACACACACAACACAGAGCCATACACGCAACACACACACAACACAGAGCCACACACACACACAACACAGAGCCACAAACACAACACAAACAGCACAGAGCCACATACATAACGCACACACACAACACACAAAACATAGAGCCACACACACAACACAAACAACACAAACAACACAAAGCCACACACACAACACAAACAACACAGAGCCACACACATAACTCACACACAACAAAGAGCCACACACACAACCCAAACAACACAGAGCCACACACACAACACAGAGCCATACACGCAACACACACACAACACAGAAAAAAAAACAGTTTATTTCCAATATAGATGGTGCAAAAGTACCATCATTGGTTTTTAAAATATCTTAAAATTAATACACTTAGATGATACACACACACGAGTATTGTAATACTCGTGTCACTAGTCGAAAAGAAATAATTGAGGGCAATAATGTACTCCTAATCTTGCTTAATCTACATTTGATAATACATGTAATGATAATTATAAGAGATAACACAATTTCATGGACGATGAATTTTCATTGTGAGGTGAAAACACTTCTGACAGTTTATATGTACATGACATAAAACTTCGCAACTCTTGACGCCAGGAAATAATACATGAATCGCTTGTTTCGGCCAATGTTCACAAGTGTCATTTTAAGGAAGCATGAAAAAAAATATATAAATATATATCCATATACACACATACATACATACATATACATACATACATACATACATATATATATACGTACATACATATATATATATATGACAAATCAAATATGACAAAATATATATATATGTCATACATATATATGACAAAATACGCGCTGACTAATCAAACGTATTAGTTGTTATGAACAAAACCGAATATAAAACGAAACTAGACACAATCCTCAGCGACGACCAAAAGTTTAAGCTAATAACCCGCAACCCAACAGCAGATCTAAAAACTAAAGTCAACAAACTAATAGGCGCAATCAATAAAAACAAGACTGAAAAAATCATGCAACCGATAATTGGGGAATACAACCCTGGATACATATATGGTACGGTCAAAACCCACAAACCTGGCAATCCACTACGCCCAATCATCTCGCAAGTTCCCACCCCCACTTACGCGATAGCCAAGCAGCTGAACAAGATAATAACACCATACCTACCAGCAAAATACCAGATCAACTCTACCGACGATTTCTTACAGATTTTAAAAGCTACAAGCCCTAAAGGTATACTTGCCTCACTCGACGTTGAATCTTTATTCACGAACGTCCCAGTAGTTCCCACAATTGATTTAATTTGCAACGCCGCATACAAAAACAAGTCACAAGCCCCCCCATTGACAAAATTCTACTGAAGAAATTACTAATAGCATGCACTACCGAGTGTCCGTTCGTACATATCGACGGCACAATGTATTTACAAACAGATGGTGTTAGTATGGGAAGTCCGCTCGGGGTAACAATCGCCAACTTCTATATGGTAGACCTTGAAAACAAAATATTAGACAACAACCCAGATACAAAACCAGCTATATACTGTCGCTATGTAGACGACTGCTTTTTGGTTGTTGACAACATTACATGCTTGACCAAACTCAAAACAATATTCGAAGCAAATTCTACACTAAAATTCACACATGAAATTGGCACAGGAAACCATCTCCATTTCCTCGACGTCCAAATCAACCTGAACAACAACAACAACTACACCACATCCGTTTACCAAAAACCTACCAACACTGGAATTTACCTACATGCTGAAAGTGAAACACCACAAAAATATAAAGACAGTACGATAAAAGCGCTCGTCCATCGCACATACAAGATATCTTCCAATTGGCAGCTGTTCCATGAAAGCATAGCAAGGCTAAAGCAGGCATTCATTAATAACGAATACTCAAACACATCCTTTGATAACATCTTGAAAGAATATATACAGAAAATAAACAAAAGCACCAACCCGGACCAGCAAATTATACATACAGTATATTATAAAAACCAATACTCTACAGCATACAAAACCGATGAACGCATATTAAAGCAAATCATTAAAAACAACACTAAATGCAACGCTGATAACGAACGCCTACAACTTACCATATATTACAAAAGCCATACAGTCGCCAGCCTTATCTCTAAAAACAATATTGGCACAAAACTACCAGCCATGAAACAGACCAATGTCATATACGAGTACAAATGCAACCATGAGGACTGTGAACCTCTAAACCGCTCGTATATAGGCATGACAACTACCACCCTATCAAGACGCCTAACCATGCACCTATCCACAGGAGGCCCAAAACAACACGCTTCGGAAACACACGGCCAAGCCCTAACAAGAAACCAATTAGTGAGCAACACAAAAATTCTACGCAAAGAAACAGACTTCAATAGATTACAGATCATAGAAGCAATACTGATAGAACAGAAAAAACCAACAATTAACAACCAGAGCACCGGGACCCACCGCAGTCTCAAACTTTTTTGACGCTGACCGCGTGAGTTGCACGTGGCCGCGTCGACTGACTGTACGCCCCACCGATTCGACAAAAGCCCCCAACAAAGCCAATCCACATTGGCGACTCTGCCACCCTACCTTTCATTCGATCCCGAGCAACCATTACAGTAGCACCTCAGAAATCATAGCTGCATTTTATTCGCATAGCTTGAGAATGGCGCAAGAGCGCCGAAACGCGTCGACTATTAGCGACCTTTTTAACCTCCTTAGCAATGATGCTAGAAATATACTTAGGAAAATTGAAAATCTTAATAAAAAACTAATCAATAATAAAAACGGCGTACTTTTTACTGAAATATATATTTTTTCAAAATTTTGGGATCAGCAAAGACAAATTTAATTTTTTGACCCAAGCTTTCGGCTAGATTAGCTCTAGCCGTCATCAGGGGAACGATGTATTTATAAACAAAACCTCTTATGGTATCTGCGGGTATCTAGTATACAAAACATTTTTTTAATTTTTTACATGCAAGCCGAAAATCATTGATCAAGGGCGACTGATGAGCATAGGAAGAAACTTCACTACCAAGACGTCCTTTATTTTAACAATTGAAATATATATATATATATATATTTATATATATACATACATATACATATATGTACACATAAGCATGAGGACCAAGAAGATTATAAGTTTGGTATTTCTAATTCAACTATTTTAACATAATGGTCATTAGTTAATAAGCATTTTATTTAAATATAAATGGATGATCGCACAACAAATGTATAGTTTGTAGATGAATGCTTTACAATAATAAAGAGATGACGAGTTGAGTAATGTTACAAGCTGAGAGTGAACAGAAAAAAGACCATTATCTCTAGTAAAATGCTAGTTGTCAGTCTAGTACACACATATGTGCACATACACATGTAAATATATACACATACACATACACACACATACCCACGCACATACTTACACCAAACTCGTAAGTATACACAAATGTATTTCTATGCATCGAGGCAATTACAATACATACGCATTCTATAGAGTGTCATACGCATAGCGTGCACACGTACACATATACACAAGTAAGCATGTGCGCAAATATCAGCGTAAACTAGTCAGTATAAACTAGCATTCCAATCGAGGGAAACAGAGAAAATATCTTTTATTATGGCATGAATTTTATAAAATTTCCGTATTAAAAATAGTGGCACAAAACAGTCTACCTAAGTCTGAAACATGAAAACGATTGTGGGACGTGAATAAACAGAGCCACACACACACAACATAGAGACACACACAACACAGAGCCACACACACACAACACAGAGACACACACAACACAGAGCCACACACACACAACACAGAGACACACACAACACAGAGCCACACACACGCAACACAGGGACACACACAACACAGAGCCACACACACACAACACAGAGACACACACAACACAGAGCCACACACACACAACACAAAGACACACACAACACAGAGCCACACACACAACAGAGAGCCATACACACAACACACACAGGACAGAGACACACACAACATACACAACACAGAGCCACACACACAATACACACAGGACACAGAACCATACACACAACACACACCCAACACAGACTCATACACATAACACACACACAACACAGAGCCACACACACAACACACACAGGACACAGAGCCACACACACGCAGCAGCGGGCTCGCCCTTCCTGTCACGCCTGCGTGTTGAAGCTGTGACCTCTCAGTGACCACCTGGCTGGTGGTGGTGGTAGGTGGTGTGTGGTGGTGGTGGTGGTGGCAGGTGGTGATGTGTAACGCGGGGTGTTGGCAGGTGGTGTGTAACGCGGGGTGTTGGCAGGTGGTGATGTGTAACGCTGGGTGTTGGCAGGTGGTGATGTGTAACGCTGGGTGTTGGCAGGTGGTGTGTAACGCGGGGTGTTGGCAGGTGGTGATGTGTAACGCTGGGTGTTGGCAGGTGGTGATGTGTAACGCTGGGTGTTGGCAGGTGGTGTGTAACGCGGGGTGGTGGTGGCAGGTGGTGTGTAACGCGGTGTGGTGGGGGCAGGTGGTGTGTAACGCTGGGTGTTGGCAGGTGGTGTGTAACGCGGGGTGGTGGTGGCAGGTGGTGTGTAACGCGGGGTGTTGGCAGGTGGTGTGTAACGCGGGGTGGTGGTGGCAGGTGGTGTGTAACGCGGGGTGTCTATCGAGGGGTGGAGGAACATAGACACACTTCAATTAACATTCACCAGCACTACGGCAGTGATCATTGCTTCACCTTCCGACATTTGATGCCTGGAAACAATTGAACTTATCCATTTCTGCAGCAAGGAGCTTGAGTTCAGTTTGGTAGTTCAGATGATAGAAGAGCCTCACCTCACGCAGCCTGTCGCCTGTTCTCGCCGCTTTGTGTTCTCTTTCTTGCGATGAAGTTAGGAAAACTGGCGACGTCGCAAGGCAAACATGTCTCACAAACTTACTGGCGACGTCGCAAGGCAAACATGTCTCATAAACTTACTGGCGACGTCGCAAGACAAACATGTCTCACAAACTTACTGGCGACGTCGCAAGACAAACATGTCTCACAAACTTACAGGCGACGTCGCAAGACAAACATGTCTCACAAACTTACTGGCGACGTCGCAAGACAAACATGTCTCACAAACTTACAGGCGACGTCGCAAGACAAACATGTCTCACAAACTTACTGGCGACGTCGCAAGACAAACATGTCTCACAAACTTACAGGTGACATCGCAAGGCAAACATGTCTCACAAACTTACTGGCGACGTCGCAAGACAAACATGTCTCACAAACTTACTGGCGACGTCGCAAGACAAACATGTCTCACAAACTTACTGGCGACGTCGCAAGACAAACATGTCTCACAAACTTACAGGTGACATCGCAAGGCAAACATGTCTCACAAACTTACTGGCGACGTCGCAAGACAAACATGTCTCACAAACTTACTGGCGACGTCGCAAGACAAACATGTCTCACAAGCTTACTGGCGACGTCGCAAGACAAACATGTCTCACAAACTTACTGGCGACGTCGCAAGACAAACATGTCTCACAAACTTACTGGCGACGTCGCAAGGCAAACATGTCTCACAAACTTACTGGCGACGTCGCAAGACAAACATGTCTCACAAACTTACTGGCGACGTCGCAAGACAAACATGTCTCACAAACTTACTGGCGACGTCGCAAGACAAACATGTCTCACAAACTTACTGGCGACGTCGCAAGGCAAACATGTCTCACAAACTTACTGGCGACGTCGCAAGGCAAACATGTCTCACAAACTTACTGGCGACGTCGCAAGACAAACATGTCTCACAAACTTACTGGCGACGTCGCAAGACAAACATGTCTCACAAACTTACTGGCGACGTCGCAAGACAAACATGTCTCACAAACTTACTGGCGACGTCGCAAGACAAACATGTCTCACAAACTTACTGGCGACGTCGCAAGACAAACATGTCTCACAAACTTACTGGCGACGTCGCAAGACAAACATGTCTCACAAACTTACAGGCGACGTCGCAAGACAAACATGTCTCACAAACTTACTGGCGACGTCGCAAGACAAACATGTCTCACAAACTTACTGGCGACGTCGCAAGACAAACATGTCTCACAAACTTACTGGCGACGTCGCAAGACAAACATGTCTCACAAACTTACTGGCGACGTCGCAAGACAAACATGTCTCACAAACTTACTGGCGACGTCGCAAGACAAACATGTCTCACAAACTTACTGGCGACGTCGCAAGACAAACATGTCTCACAAACTTACTGGCGACGTCGCAAGACAAACATGTCTCACAAACTTACAGGCGACGTCGCAAGACAAACATGTCTCACAAACTTACTGGCGACGTCGCAAGACAAACATGTCTCACAAACTTACTGGCGACGTCGCAAGACAAACATGTCTCACAAACTTACTGGCGACGTCGCAAGAGAAACATGTCTCACAAACTTACTGGCGACGTCGCAAGACAAACATGTCTCACAAACTTACTGGCGACGTCGCAAGACAAACATGTCTCACAAACTTACAGGCGACGTCGCAAGACAAACATGTCTCACAAACTTACTGGCGACGTCGCAAGACAAACATGTCTCACAAACTTACAGGCGACGTCGCAAGACAAACATGTCTCACAAACTTACTGGCGACGTCGCAAGAGAAACATGTCTCACAAACTTACTGGCGACGTCGCAAGACAAACATGTCTCACAAACTTACAGGCGACGTCGCAAGACAAACATGTCTCACAAACTTACAGGCGACGTCGCAAGACAAACATGTCTCACAAACTTACAGGCGACGTCGCAAGACAAACATGTCTCACAAACTTACTGGCGACGTCGCAAGACAAACATGTCTCACAAACTTACTGGCGACGTCGCAAGACAAACATGTCTCACAAACTTACAGGCGACGTCGCAAGACAAACATGTCTCACAAACTTACTGGCGACGTCGCAAGACAAACATGTCTCACAAACTTACTGGCGACGTCGCAAGACAAACATGTCTCACAAACTTACTGGCGACGTCGCAAGACAAACATGTCTCACAAACTTACAGGCGACGTCGCAAGACAAACATGTCTCACAAACTTACTGGCGACGTCGCAAGACAAACATGTCTCACAAACTTACTGGCGACGTCGCAAGACAAACATGTCTCACAAACTTACAGGCGACGTCGCAAGACAAACATGTCTCACAAACTTACTGGCGACGTCGCAAGACAAACATGTCTCACAAACTTACTGGCGACGTCGCAAGACAAACATGTCTCACAAACTTACTGGCGACGTCGCAAGACAAACATGTCTCACAAACTTACTGGCGACGTCGCAAGACAAACATGTCTCACAAACTTACTGGCGACGTCGCAAGACAAACATGTCTCACAAACTTACAGGCGACGTCGCAAGACAAACATGTCTCACAAACTTACTGGCGACGTCGCAAGAGAAACATGTCTCACAAACTTACTGGCGACGTCGCAAGACAAACATGTCTCACAAACTTACTGGCGACGTCGCAAGAGAAACATGTCTCACAAACTTACTGGCGACGTCGCAAGAGAAACATGTCTCACAAACTTACTGGCGACGTCGCAAGACAAACATGTCTCACAAACTTACAGGCGACGTCGCAAGACAAACATGTCTCACAAACTTACAGGCGACGTCGCAAGACAAACATGTCTCACAAACTTACAGGCGACGTCGCAAGACAAACATGTCTCACAAATACTCCCAGCAGTCGTGTTCTCAGAGCCTGTACTTTGAGACGCGGGCTGCCTGCCATCAAATGTGTGGCAGCGTGTGTTGTATGTGTGTCGTGTGTGTTGCACCAAATGTGTTGACGCAACACCAACGCTGCCGCCTGCCATCAAATGTGTGGCAGCGTGTGTTGTATGTGTGTCGTGTGTGTTACACGAAATGTGTTGATGCAACACCTGTGCTGCTGCCTGCCATCAAATCTATGGCCTGTCACGTGCCCTGCAGCGGCGGCGTGCCTGCGCAATTGTGTATTGTGCAGGAGGATGGTGCCAGTTGTGTGATGTGCTGTGTAGTGTGCTGTGTGGTGTGCTGTTTGGCGTGCTGTGTTATGTGCTGTGTAGCGTGCTGGGTGGTGTGCTGTGTGGCGTGCTGGGTGGTGTGCTTTGTGGCGTGCTGTGTGATGTGCTGTGTGGCGTGCTGAGTGGTGTGCTGTGTGGCGTGCTGTGTGATGTGCTGTGTGGCGTGCTGGGTGGTGTGCTGTGTGGCGTGCTGTGTGATGTGCTGTGTGGCGTGCTGTGTGGCGTGCTGTGTGATGTGCTGTGTGGCGTGCTGTGTGATGTGTTGTGTGGCGTGCTGTGTGATGTGCTGTGCGGCGTGCTGTGTGATGTGCTGTGTGGCGTGCTGGGTGGTGTGCTGTGTGGCGTGCAGTGTAGTGCAGCGAGGTGCTAATGACACGAAACTAAGCTTAGTGCCCCCACACAGCACACGCAACACCACACAACACACGCAACACCACACAGCACACGCAACACCACACAGCACACGCAACACCACACAACGCACGCAACACCGCACAGCACACACAACACCACACAGCACACACAACACCACACAACACAGCGGCCTGCTATACACCATGTGCGCGTGCACTTAACAAAGCACAGATGCAGGCCAGATCAGCGGACGAACAGACTGCATGAAATACTCGCTCCAGTTCTGCTGGCGGCGCAGCGCAGCAGGACTGGCAGAGCAGGGCTGCATTGGAGGGAACCCTTCGTTTGAGAGGGGGGGGAGGCCTCTCTGAGGCGGCGCTGATGTGCCACCTCATTAGGGCCTCTGCTAATGGGCCACCTCATTAGGGGCCCCCTAGCTAATTCGCCACCTCATTAGGGGCCCCCACAGCTAATGGGCCGCCTCATTAGGGGCCCCCATAGCTAATGGACCACCTCATTAGGGGCCGCCATGTTGGAATGAGGAAGAACACCAACTTGCGTCTTGAGTTAGTGCGGGTTTACTGTTTTTGTTTTTCGTGTTTGAATGTAACGCATTTCCTCTGTGATTTTTAATAATATCTGGATGAATTTACTTTTGAATGCCCATGGTTAGAGTGGGTGCCCACCTAGTTGAGATAAGCATAGCAGACTTATTGATGTATAATGTGTTCTCATCTTGCACTCCACAGAGGAAACATCTACAAGTTTTACAAACTTCATAGCATTCCGATCAAAATTTAAGAATTAAATCTAAGTAATTCACGATTGTAATCTACACGCAACACTTGCAGAGCTCTACTAAGATTGAAGAGAACCTGCCCGTATCTTCAGGCCGTCACGCGGCTGCCGCTAGACCCGGACCTCTCGAAGGGGAGGCGATGATCAATTCCTCAAGATCGGCTCTCATCGGTCAGGCTGGATGCCAATACTAGGTACAGAAACGAATGCGTGCAAAATTATGCATAAAGTAGGACTTGAAGTATTGATGATTTCCCCGACCCTTGCGCTAAAGGTGTTCTACAACCTGGCGCATACCTCGCATATCTTATTGCGTTCCTATAAAGCTCACGACACTTCCATAGTTTTAGATCTAGAATTCTACGTCTTCCATGTGGATTTTTATTGACGAGAAGCATGAAAATACAGACTGAGCCTTTATTCTTCAAACCATAACTGTTTCATTCGGCCTCCTGAACGTATTAATTAAGGTAGACCCGTTCTCCTTCGAATGAAACGAAGTCATAGTTTCTCAATGTCAATTCATCATAAAGGCAAGATGACATGCGTAATCGCAAGATCTCGTCTTGCAGAAGCTCGCCGGTATGTTTATCATGTTTTTCCCTTTTGGTTGGAGCTGATAGCAGAGATAATGATAAGATAGGCGCCTCTGCCTGAGCTGGGCGACCTGACTTCATGAGACCTTGTATCTGTATCAGCCGACCTTCTCGTGCCGTGTGTGTGTGTGCAGGGCCCAGCGCTCTCTATTGTACCTTCTATTTCACCTTCGGTAAGGATTGCATGAGTTGTGTTTAAATGTTGTACAGAGGATTGTGTGCCGTGCTGTTCTGTGTAGATGTGGTCTTGCTTTAAGATAGTCTCTTTTCATAGTAAGTTTTCGCGCGCTTCCTTGGAGAGCGTTGAAGCGCTTTAACAGATAACTATTTGGCAGAGCTTCCTCACTCTTAGCATCCGGCTGATGACATTTTACTCATCCATTCAGCGAATGAACGCCCATATCAATGTACGCCAAACTTTTTTCAATTTTAAGGTCTTTTCCAATGCAAAAATGACAGCAGTATCGTAAGCTCCAATAGTCGTGGTAATCTCTCCCTCCTCAGCACGAGCATATCTGGTTTAGTTCCCACACGAGCCGTGTTTGGTAATCCGTAACCAATGGATTGTTTTTCCAGCACTCGCTGTATTTCCTTCTCAACACTTTGATTGCGACAGATAGAACTGAAGTTTAATATTCAACTCAACTTTAGAGCCAATTATCGTAAATAATGTTGAAAATAGCAAACATTAACTCGATCATGCCTTTATGTAGTTTTCATTAAGCATTTGTGAGAATTGAGTTTTTGACTACAGGTCGATTAGAAGCATTATAAAAATTACCTCCGTGTGCCACTGGTGGCTTACGTCGCAGTCAAAATGTTAAAGGGTTTATCCCTCAGCTCATTTGTTGCACCTGATGGAACTGAATTGCGCTTGGGTTTTGTTGCAGAACTTCACGTTAGGTGAACTGCTCGGGCGGCTCAGGAGAGGATGTCATTTCAAAATGTGATATGTTGAAGGACGTGTTTGTTGGGCCAAGTGTACGGTCAGCTGAGGTAAAGACATCAGTTAAAGATGTGTTATGCTTAAAAACTTGTATGTAACTTAGAATGTACGGTCAGCTGAGGTAAAGACATCACTTAAAGATGTGTTATGCTTAAAAACTTGTATGTAACTTAGAATGTACGGTCAGCTGAGGTAAAGACATCACTTAAAGATGTGTTATGCTTAAAAACTTGTATGTAACTTAGAATGTACGGTCAGCTGAGGTAAAGACATCACTTAAAGATGTGTTATGGTTAAAAACTTGTATGTAACTTAGAATGTACGGTCAGCTGAGGTAAAGACATCACTTAAAGATGTGTTATGCTTAAAAACTTGTATGTAACGTAGAATGTACGGTCAGCTGAGGTAAAGACATCACTTAAAGATGTGTTATGCTTAAGAACTTGTATGTAACTTAGAATGTACGGTCAGCTTAGGTAAAGATAAAGACATCAGTGAAAGATGAGTTATGCTTAAAAACTTGTATGCAACAGAATATACGGTCAGCTGAGGTAAAAATGTAATATCAATTTAGAATATGTTCTAGCGTCGACTCTATAAGAATGTTGTTCTCTAATTGCAATATTTGAACATTCAACATCGCGCTTCCAAATTGGACACAAATGGCCGTGGGTGTTCAACGCAAATGTTCAGAGTTCCTAGTGAACTGACTGGGCCCGAACTGATTCCCAGCGCATCACAAGGCGCCATGAGGAGCGGAGGAAGCGAGAAGGAAGATAGTCTTTTGTGGACGAAGACTGATTTGAGAGCTGACTAATTGCTAAATAATTGTACATGTTTCAGAAATAGCTCAGACAGACTCCTAAGTCTGCTCCTCTGTACCCGTCACTGGGGTGTGTACCTGTCACTGGAGTGTGTTCCTGCCACTGGGGTGTGTACCTGTCACTGGAGTGTGTACCTGTCACTGGAGTGTGTACCTGTCACTGGGGTGTGTACCTGTTACTAGAGTGTGTACCTGCCACTGGGGTGTGTACCTGTCACTGGAGTGTGTACCTGTCACTGGGGTGTGTACCTGTCACTGGGGTGTGTACCTGTTACTAGAGTGTGTACCTGTCACTGGGGTGTGTGCCTGTCACTGGAGTGTGTACCTGTCACTGGGGTGTGTACCTGTCACTGGAGTGTGTAACTGTCACTGGAGTGTGTACCTGTCACTGGGGTGTGTACCTGTCACTGGAGTGTGTACCTGTCACTGGAGTGTATACCTGTCACTGGAGTGTGTACCTGTCACTGGAGTGTGTACCTGTCACTGGGGTGTGTATCTGTCACTGGAGTGTTTACCTGTCACTGGAGTGTGTACCTGTCACTGGGGAGTGTACCTGTCACTGGAGTGGGTACCTGTCACTGGGGTGTGTACCTGTCAGTGGGGTGTGTACCTGTCACTGGAGTGTGTACCTGTCACTGGGGTGTGTACCTGTCACTGGGGTGTGTACCTGTCACTGGAGTGTGTACCTGTCACTGGAGTGTGTACCTGTCATTGGGGTGTGTACCTGTCGCTGGAGTGTGTACCTGTCACTGGGGTGTGTACCTGTCACTGGGGTGTGTACCTGTCACTGGAGTGTGTACCTGTCACTGGAGTGTGTATCTGTCACTGGAGTGTGTACCTGTAACTGGGGTGTGTACCTGTCACTGGGGTGTGTACCTGTCGCTGGAGTGTGTACCTGTCACTGGGGTGTATACCGGTCACTGGAGTGTGTACCTGTCACTGGGGTGTTTACCTGTCACTGGGGTGTGTACCTGTCACTGGAGTGTGTACCTCTCACTGGAGTGTGTACCTGTCACTGGGGTGTGTACCTGTCACTGGAGTGTGTACCTGTCACTGGGGTGTGTACCTGTCACTGGGGTGTGTACCTGTCACTGGGGTGTGTACCTGTCACTGGAGTGTATACCTGTCACAGGAGTGTATACCTGTCACTGGAGTGTATACCTGTCACTGGAGTGTGTACCTGTCACAGGAATATGCTTCACAGTCCCCAGCTCAGTTCCCCCAACAAGCCATCACGTCTTGAGTCTTGCAACACGCAACAAAACTTTAACGTAAATAAGAGTGCAATGAATAATTCAATAAATGCAAATAATCATCACCGAGCTTCAAACTCTTGAAACGACTCAAAAATCTTGGATTATCAAGCCAACAAATGGGGCGGCTCTGCTGGATGGAACATTTCACGAAGCTTAATTTTGTTTTTGAATCCGCCGTAATTTTACTAAGTCTTTCAAACTTGAGTCGTTGCGTTATTCGATGTGCTAGTACCATGGAAATGGCATCATCACGGTATGTCTGGTGGGAAGTTGGTCTTTTTTTCTCTTATCTTTGATAGATTTGCATGGCATACGGCCTGCATGAGATACGAGCTTACATGTTCTGGCCAGTCGTGCGAGGAGCGCCGTGCGATATTTTGCTACAGAGAAAGTGACTCGTGACGCATCTCTCCTTCATAGACAACATGAGGGCACGCTGTCTCGTAATAACTACACAGAGTTCAGAGCTCAAAATACCTCTTTTTACAATCAGGACTTTATTTCGTGCGAGAATGAATCATACGTAACGATCACTTCTGTACCGCGCAAAATGTTATTATATTCTCAAAAAGTTAGTAGCAACTGAGTAAGATTTAGTAGGCATGAATGAAAGGCTGTGAGGATGATGTTATCAACAACTCATCACAGAAGGTGGGATGTGGTTCACTTTCAATACTCTTTGAAGGATTAGTCACTCGTCCTTGGAATCTTGGAATTCGACAGTGGATTCTATTTTTTGGAATTTGAGTACACATCTGTCGCAGCTCAGCCACCCTCACCCGCTCTTGCGGCCGCCTGGTGATGTTCCATCAATCATTTTTATACAGAAAGCATCTGTGATGGCGTTGTGCCTCTTGCCACTCATGAAACTTCAGAAACTGAATTCGTGAGTTTATCCTCGTGTGGCTCTTCAAGTAATGAATTTATACGTCACTCCCCACGTGACAAGCTCTGCAATTACTCCATGAACCAACGAATTCAGGCGCGCGGGAAGTGGAAACGTGAAATGTTTGTGTAGTTTGCGCCCCCGAGAGCTGTGATGATGATACTAACCCCATACTAGTCAGCTCACCCCACACTGGTCAGCTCACCACACACTGGTCAGCTCACCCCACACTGGTCAGCTCACCACACACTGGTCAGCTCACCCCACACTGGTCAGCTCACCCCACACTGGTCAGCTCACCCCACACTGGTCAGCTCACCCCACACTGGTCAGCTCACCCCACACTAGTCAGCTCACCCCACACTAGTCAGCTCACCCCACACTGGTCAGCTCACCCCACACTAGTCAGCTCACCCCACACTTTTCAGCCCACCCCACACTGGTCAGCTCACCCCACACTGGTCAGCTCACCCCACACTGGTCAGCTCACCCCACACTAGTCAGCTCACCCCACACTAGTCAGCTCACCCCACACTAGTCAGCTCACCCCACACTGGTCAGCTCACCCCACACTAGTCAGCTCACCCCACACTTTTCAGCCCACCCCACACTGGTCAGCTCACCCCACACTGGTCAGCTCACCCCACACTGGTCAGCTCACCCCACACTAGTCAGCTCACCCCACACTGGTCAGCTCACCCCACACTGGTCAGCTCACCCCACACTAGTCAGCTCACCCCACACTAGTCAGCTCACCCCACACTTTTCAGCCCACCCCACACTAGTCAGCTCACCCCACACTGGTCAGCTCACCCCACACTGGTCAGCTCACCCCACACTAGTCAGCTCACCCTACACTAGTCAGCTCACACCACACTAATCAGCTCACCCCACACTAGTCAGCTCACCCCACACTAGTCAGCTCACCCCACACTAGTCACACCCCACACTTGTCAGCTCACCCCACACTGGTCAGCTCACCCCACACTAGTCAGCTCACCCCACACTGGTCAGCTCACCCCACACTAGTCAGCTCACCCCACACTGGTCAGCTCACCCCACACTAGTCAGCTCACCCCACACTGGTCAGCTCATCCTACACTAGTCAGCTCACCCCACACTGGTCAGCTCACCCCACACTAGTCAGCTCACTCCACACTGGTCAGCTCACCCCACACCAGTCAGCTCACCTCACACTGGTCAGCTCACCCTACACTAGTCAGCTCACCCCACACTAGTCAGCTCACCTCACACTGGTCAGCTCACCCTACACTAGTCAGCTCACCCCACACTAGTCAGCTCACCCCACACTAGTCAAATCACCCCACACTAGTCAGCTCACCCCACACTAGTCAGCTCACCCCACACTAGTCAGCTCACCACACACAAGTCAGCTCACCCCACACTAGTCAGCTCACCCCACACTAGTCAGCTCACCCCACACTAGTCAGCTCACCCCACACTAGTCAGCTCACCCCACACTAGTCAGCTCACCCCACACTAGTCAGCTCACCCCACACTAGTCAGCTCACCCCACACTAGTCAGCTCACCACACACAAGTCAGCTCACCCCACACTGGTCAGCTCACCCCACACTAGTCAGCTCACCCCACACTAGTCAGCTCACCCCACACTAGTCAGCTCACCCCACACTAGTCAGCTCACCCCACGCTAGTCAGCTCACCCCACACTAGTCAGCTCATTCCACACTAGTCAGCTCACCACACACTAGTCACACCCTACACTAGTCAGCTCACCCCACACTAGTCAGCTCACCCCACACAAGTCAGCTCACCCCACACTATTCAGCTCACCCCACACTAGTCACACCCTACACTAGTCAGCTCACCCCACACTAGTCAGCCCACCCCACACTAGTCAGCTCACCCCACACTAGTCAGCTCACCCCACACTAGTCACACCCTACACTAGTCAGCTCACCCCACACTAGTCAGCTCACCCCACACTAGTTAGCTCAGCCCACATTAGTCAGCTCACTCCACACTAGTCAGCTCACCACACACAAGTCAGCTCATCCCACACTACATCGTGTGACTGCTTGCAACCATGTCGCATGATACTCATCCATTTGGTCAAGTCGCGTAATGTTCATGCAATAAATCGAGTCGCACATAACCTCAAATTTGTCAAGTCGCTCCCCACTCCTGCCCCTTGCGAGGGAAGTGAAGCTGAGCGGGAAACATGTAAAGAACCGAAGTCACCTCGCTTGGAACGAGATGCGCCATAGGCCGAGAAGAACAGGATGCAAGAATCCCACGCATGAAAAAAATGACCTAACCAATGCCACGTTGCCGCTGAGAAGATAAAACGGTAAAGTAAAAATTTCTCCACAGGCTTGAGGATGCGTGACTTGGAAACTCTCCCTTGTGGTGTATGTTTATTTTCTCTCACTGTGGATGATGAGCAATTCATATTAGAATTTGAAGGGAAATTGTTAATGTTTTGATTCTGAAATAATTTGAGAAAAAGCTGCGTACTTTGAGCACTAGGGGAAGATGTCAGTCCCGGGCTGTAGCTCTGCTGCTGTACCTGCACACCAGCACCACCACACCACCAGCCCACTAACCCCCCCCCCCCCCCAGACGCAGCCATGACCACCTCAGTAGACCCAGCCTTCAACGCCATCCCCAAGAACAGCACGGCCTTCCTCGTCTGGCGCGTGCAGGTGAGCGGCAATGTTTTTATGGCCAGTTCAGGTGATGGCCAGCATTTTCATTTACATACATACGTTCTACAGATAGTTACGTAAATTTATCTTTCGATATCAAGTTGATGATTTCTTAGGGCTGCTTTTCTCATTTTTGTGCTTGCAATGCCATCAATTCACTTTATTTTGCGGCCAAGTCATTTGTTATGGAAGATTTTTAATGTACTCATTTTAAAAGTCCATTCTGCATTACAGGTTACTCTATAAATGTTGTTCAGGAAGATAAAGCAATGTATAGAAAATCTATAGAGGAACAAGATTTTGGATCTGAATGCCTAGAACACAGGGCTTTTCGACCGGGGGTACATGGGTACATGCACCCCCAGAGGTACATTGAATATACTTCATATGTTAAAATGTACAATGTATATTTACCTACAACCGTATGTGTATACATTATTATTAATCATTAAGTATATTTTTATAGTTTCTTAAACCTTTAACTGTGCTGGGGGTACATGAAGATGCACCATTCAGCTAAGGGAGTACCCGACGATAGAAAGGTTGAGAAGCCCCGGCCTAGAACAATGACGCAAAGCAGACCGCCTATAGGTCATTCGTAGATGGCTCCAAAGCAGCCACCTCGTGGCACCGACGTGGGCTGGTCAGTGAACGGATGCAACTGCAAGAATCTGTTTCAACATTATCTGCAAGAACATATTCAACTACAAATTTGTGTAGAAAACCTGGAGTC
Source organism: Morinoia aosen (assembly GCA_030386875.1). Classification (NCBI taxonomy): domain Eukaryota; kingdom Metazoa; phylum Arthropoda; class Malacostraca; order Amphipoda; family Talitridae; genus Morinoia; species Morinoia aosen. Next base: position 89,820,390 of record CM059562.1, on the reverse strand, counting down.
AGATCCTCACTTGACAATGACCGGCCTGTAAACACGTGCGTTGCAGGTGTTTGCCCCTAGCGGAATGGGCTGAAATGCCGCACTAATCTTTCCAAGCATTTTGTGAAAACTCCCTTGATCCGCGTGAGAGCTGTTTTTTGCGAACGGAGGTGCTGCAAATAAATTAGAAATGTATTTTTTTTTGCAACCATTTGAGCATTTTTGTTGAAGTGTGTATAAATTTTATGTTTTAGATACATATCATATTTATGTCTCCCATTTATATGTTTGCATAAGTCAAAGTTTTTGCGTAAGTTTCATAGTTCTGACTCAGTAAGGGCTTCAAAATAAAAAAGTTAAAATTTATTTTAATTTTTTTCAGAGATTTACCTCAGGTCACGATACAAAATGTATATGCTAGATATGTTTTTGTCATGGTAATCTGTTGCTCAAAAGCCCACATCCAGAATTTTATTGCCATGCCAAGAAAACTTCCTTAGCGAGTTCAATAAAAATGAGATGTCAGGTCTCAGTTTCTGGAAAATAATTTACACACAGTCAACTACACACTCAAACAGGTGGACCAAGCTAGCGACACTTTGTAGCTGAAGCAACGTTCACCATCGATGCAGCAGGGACGGCGGTCTGAACATTCCGCTCACAAAATAATTTACAGTCATCAATACCATCAAAGGCTCACCGAGGCCATCGAGATCAAGTCTCGGGACCCGATATTGAATTCGCAGTAAAAATGAGAGCTTTAGTTTACTCCGGTTCTCCTGAGGATGACCAGTTTCATCTGTCTGAGAGCTGTCGCTTATTCTCCTTGAGTTCCTTCTTTTTCGATAGTGCAAGTATCTCTCGCTTTTCTTGAGGAAAACTCGTCTCATCAACTTACTCTCAACATTGCTGTACACTTGTGTTATTGCTAGGGCTAACATGTAGTATTGTCCATTTTCATTCGATCTTTGCATTGGTTTGTTTGTTTCCATGAACTTCAATACGACATGAAAATCCCTTTATTATTTTCAACTCATCAAATTGATTCAACATCTTACTTTTCTGATTTTCTCCGTGGGAAAACTGAAGGTTCTGCTCGCATGTGTGCTCGTCAAATAGGTTTCAGAGTTAATTTCCAACATTCAGTTTCCGCTCATTTACTGAAGCATTTCTCTGAACTGTTGTGTGCACACTTCCATTACCGCATCACACTGAGGAAGTGTACTGTGCACACTTCCATCACGCACCACAGTATGAAGTGTACTGTGCACACTTCCATTACCGCATCACACTGAGGAAGTGTTCCATCACGCACCACACTGAGAACCGCCCACCCCCCAGAACCTGAACCTCGTGCCTGTGCCCAGCCAAGAGATCGGGACTTTCTACCAAGGCGATGCTTACGTCGTCTACTCCGCTTCTGAAGCTGGCACCGCAGGAGGGCCCCACATCCAGGTAGGCCTAGCGCTACAGGGCCCCACATCCAGGTAGGCCTAGCGCCACAGGGCCCCACATCCAGGTAGGCCTAGCGCCACAGGGCCCCACATCCAGGTAGTCCTAGCGCCACAGGGCCCCACATCCAGGTAGTCCTAGCGCCACAGGGCCCCACATCCAGGTAGGCCTAGCGCCACAGGGCCCCACATCCAGGTAGGCCTAGCGCCACTGGTCCCCACATCCAGGTAGTCCTAGCGCTACAGGGCCCCACATCCAGGTAGTCCTAGCGCTACAGGGCCCCACATCCAGGTAGTCCTAGCGCTACAGGGCCCCACATCCAGGTAGTCCTAGCGCTACAGGGCTCCACATCCAGGTAGGCCTAGCGCCACTGGGCCCCACATCCAGGTAGTCCTAGCGCTACAGAGCCCCACATCCAGGTAGTCCTAGCGCTACAGAGCCCCACATCCAGGTAGGCCTAGCGGTACAGAGCCCCACATCCAGGTAGGCCTAGCGCCACAGAGCCCCACATCCAGGTAGGCCTAGCGCTACAGGGCCCCGCCTCCAGGTAGGCCTCGCGTTACAAGGCTAGCAGTGCACTGAGGCCATGCCTGAGGCCTCTATTTGGGTGATCAAATGCCGTTAGGAATGTGCGTATTGATGATATTCATGTTTCTCTAATGTTAAATGTTATAGAAGATGCTTGCTCTATCCCAAACTAGCTATTGATGATACCAGCCGTACATAGCACCAGCTTTAGATACAACTAATGGTAGGAATAACTAGCTGTAGATTCAATTAGCTGTAGGTGCAACTAGCGGTATATAAAACTAGCGGTAGATACAACTAGAGGTAGATACAACTAGCGGTGTAGATTCAATTAGATGTAGAACAGCTGGCTGTAGAAAAATTGGAACTATTGGAGCTATGTTTAGTCTATTTTTTAGTGAGCCCCTCTCCGCGCGGCTGCATGAGAGTCGTGCTAAACTGCTGCAGACAATGTTTTCGCTCCCATATCAAATTATAGGAAAACAAATAGGGATTTTGAGTGAGCCGCTCTCCGCGCGGCTGCATGAGAGTCGTGCTAAACTGCTGCAGGCAATGTTTTCGCTCCCATATAAGTTATAGGAAAACAAATAGGGATTTTGAGTGAGCTGCTCTCCGCGCGGCTGCATGAAAGTCGTGCTAAACTGCTGCAGGCAATGTTTTCGCTCCCATATCAAATCATAGGAAAACAAACAGGGATTTAAATTTAACCCTTTGGGAACTAACGGCTTCTCCAGTGCCAAGATAGCTAGTGCTTCCAGTTTAGGGCATCTAAGCTAATTTTAAAGTAATTTAATTAGTGAGGGAGCATTTTGGAGTAAATAAGAAAACTAGGGAAATTACAAGCATTCATGAAATCAGTTTTTAGACATTCCACATCCTGCACGCGTAAATTACCATAGGTTATCGTTAAGTTCATGCTACTGGGTCCGTCAACATATTCAACAATCTTTCTATTTAAATTGGACAAGTTTTTTCTGAACTTCGTTTATTTTTGACAAATTCGGGCAAAAATTTATGAACTATTTCTTCGTAAATTCAAAAGCTTTATAAACAACGTCGAAAATTTTTGACGCCAAGCATAGAGCTTGAGAGCTTTAAATTAAAAAAAATAAAGAAGTAGTCACTTTTTTATGCTAAAAGCCCCCACACTAGGACAATTTCATTGAAAATTCAGGATTATGACAAATTTTTCCCCCGGAAATTTTTCCCCTAATCAATTGAATTGTCGTACCCAAAGGGTTAAGGAGAATAAACTAATTTTATAACTTCTAATTAAGATGTGAAGTTCAGGGAGTCCCATGAATTTAAAAACAAGTTTTGGTCATTATTTGCAACACATTATCATTTTCATCTTACTTAGAACTACCCCAACGCAGCGGCAAGCCCCGAGGGTCGCTGCAGATCAGCACCCACTGCGGCGGGTGCCTACACTAACCATTAGAAATAATTAATTAACCTGACCGCCCACGACCGCTGTGCAGTGGCAGGCGCCCCGAGGGTCGTTGGATATCAACATCCACTTCTGGCTGGGGTCTGAGAGCAGCACGGACGAGGCGGCGGTGGCGGCCATGAAGACCGTAGGGCTCGACAACCTGCTGGGGGGCCACCCCATCCAGCACAGGGAGGTCGAGGGCCACGAGAGCCAGAGATTCAAAGGCTACTTCAAGAACGGCATCAGGTGAGGCGATGCGCATCGATCGCAAGGGTCCGCGCAGCTGATGTTCTCGCCTGGGAAATCCTTTAGAAATGCAATCGTTACACCGCGTTTTTTGCACCAGTTTCAGGAATAATGCAATGCCTCTTCTGTTCTTTTTCTTGTTGCATTCGTGCATATGTTTAGAGTAAACTGTGTTGAAGAAATAAAGCTGGACATCAAACTGAAGCCTTATTTTCTTGTAGCATTCGTGCATATGTTTAGAGTAAACTGTGTTGAAGAAATTACGCTGGACATTAAACTGGTGCCTTATTTTTCCGCGACACTTGAGCCAAAAGTTCATTTAAAGAATAAATCAGGAGTGATGTAGCAATGCAGTGAAGTACGAGCACTTTATCTCTTCCACGTCACACTTTCCCTTCCCAGATTGATGAAGGGCGGCGTGGGGAGTGGCCTGCGGAAGGTAACCGATGACTTCAAACCGAGTCTCTTCCAAGTGAAGGGCAAGCGTCAAGTGGTGGTGAAGGAGCTGTCTAAGGTACGCTTCTCTTCTTCCTTAAACTCCATTCGACAAATAATTTTGTTTAAATCACTGCTGGTCATTACACAGCAATCCATCTTATATTTTTTTCCAGCAGAGTAGACTCTTGTCAGTCCAGTGTTACTCAAGACGGAGCAAATGAAAAATTCTTAGTTTCTTGCTCAACATTTAGTGGACGGGCAGCAGTAAAGGCGAAATCGCACTCGGAGATAAGCTTTTGCAGACTGAGAGTGTGAGATTGCTCACCTTTCTGCTCACAACGCTGTTCTAAAAACGTCAGCCTTTGGGACTTACAGCAAAATATATACGTAACTACTGCTCGCTCAGTTGTCTTGACATTTTAATCATGGACGTTTGAAACAACAAATGAAAACACTTGAAGAAATAAGTTTCTACCTGAACACCGAGCTGTAGAACTATTGCTCCAACAAGCTCTTGTTTTCTCCATGATCAAAGTTTTGCATGTAGAATATGAGGTGGAAGCGCTGCAAAAGGTGGAGTGCAGTCGCATCAGAGTATTTGAGTATGGCTCACAGAAAAACAAAGTAGCGAAACTGGTATTTTTCTTTGCCAAAATTCTTAAATAGGGGCTTTTCTCTAATAAATTACCATTAAGACCACTCAGCAGCCGGCAACCTTTCGAAGACTTCCAGGTGTTGTTTCTACCTGTATGCTAAAATTTCATATAAAAATAATATGAACATGAGAGTTCTGCTCAGGAAAAATAACGAATTTAGCGACCCATTTAGTCAGTAGCGGAACACGAGGAGTCTCATGGCTTTCCGCCGCCCAAGCTCACCGCAGAAGTTCATTTTCGGAGTCGCTATCATATGTTAACATCAGTGAACAGGACATAGAATCCTATACCTACGGGCTAAAAGAGACTTCTGAGCTTGGACGGTAATTGTAATTTTAATGTAAACTGTAAGCATATCTTAATTCACGCACATGAGCGTGCAGGCGTCCCATGTCAATACAGTGGAGTGCACTGACAGAAGCATGTGTATGTGTGCGTGTGTAAGTGTGAGTGCAGGTAATGTATATTTGATGAGTAAGAAAGATACTGCACCTCAGTTCACATTTGTCGACTTTCGAGCATGAGCTTGAGAGCGTGTAGTGATCCTACTGAGTGATTTACAAGGCACTTTGCTCCAGTTTTCTCAACTTTCCAGGTGGTCCATTCACAAGACCTTGAGAGTTGATCATTAGAAGTGTAGAGTGTGCAGGACCTCCCCTCTACCACTCTACCCCACTTTCCTCCACTTGCCTTGTGTTCCATTCAAAGACTTTCATAGTTGATCATAAGAAGTGTAGAGTGTGCAGGACCTTCCTTCTATCACTCTACCCCAGTTTCCTCCACTTGCCTTGTGTTCCATTCAAAGACTTTCAGAGTTGACCATAAGAAGAGCGCAGGACCTCTCCTCTAACACAGATCCACACGTGCGCAGGTGAGCTGGTCCGAGATGAACGACGGCGACGTGTTCGTGCTGGCGACGAAGAACATCATCTTCGTGTGGACGGGCCGCTACAGCAACAACTCCGAGAAGCTCCAGGCTGCCAAGGTCAGCAGCTCATAAGTAACATATTTCCAAACCATTTACGTCGTCTTTACGATGGCGCTCACAACAAAAGTTATCCAAGAGGATTTTGTTTTCAAGTTCACTCAGAAAGACTTACGCTGCCTGTTCCGCCGCCAACTGACTGATATTTTGTACCTTATATCTTATTGGTCGTCTTTTTGATGAAAGGTTGAAATTTTTTTGATGAAAGAAAATATATTGTAACGAGCTGCTCAGTCTTTATGCTCTCTTGGATGACACTTTTGGACTTTATTCATGATATTCTGATTTCTAGACAATTTCTGTGCGTTTAAACCAATTCTGATGCAATTCTAGCTCAAATCATCAGTTTCACTCGTATCAATATTGTACTTTCTATAAAAATGCATGTCTGGCTAGGTCTAGCAAGGAGAGTGGAACATTCAAACCCGAAGTCATTCTTTAGCTCATCTAAAACACGAAGTGGCAAAAGTTTACTGAGAACGGATTATGGATATTGATTTTAATGCCTATCCTGTCACCTGTTTGCGCACAAAGTTGCCTTAGACAGTTGTAAATTAAAATGATTCGTAGCTGCAAAAAAAATATTGTGCTTAAGTTTTCGTGTACGAATAAAAATAAGTGTACGAAGGAGACAAGCTGATACTGGCGTAGCTTTGAAATAATCGCAGTCATCACCTCTTTGCAGCACACCAATAAGAGCTCACATATTCCCCGTTCCTCCGCCAGTTCGCGACGCAGCTCAAGTCAGAGCGGGGCTGCTCAGGGGCAGTGCTCATCATGGAGGACGGCCACGAGAGCGCCATGCAGGGGCCGGAGCGCGCCACCTTCGAGGAGAGCCTCCCCCTCGCACACAAGGACGTCGCCTCCCACACCACCGCGCCCAAGGATGAAGTCGTGGTCAGTGGGCGAGGTTTTGGAGTGTTTCGCCTGGGTGGGAAAATTTATTTCGTGGCGTTTCCCCGGTTGAGAAACAAAGTTTCAATTCGAGGGTAATGAAGCTTGCACCCCTCATTGTAACGTTTATGGCTCGTGTAAAACTGATAACTGAACTCCCAACCCAAGTCACTGAACTTGGATTTGCATTTTACATCAGCTCGGTGATTCTTATTTTAAGATGGAGATAACTTCTCGTAGGCGTCTGGCAAGCCTTCAAGTGATGTTCATTCAAACAGAAACGTGAGTAATTTTGGCCCAAACCTTGCGCTTATACCTACAAAAATGAAAAATAAAATTTCTCATCGTTTATTCACATAAGACAGCGAATGGTTGATCCTTTCTTATTTAGTGACGGGTTCGACTGGACAGTATACTGCACGTCCAATAGATGTGATTATTTGTATTTTACTTTTATATTTCTTTTGTGGAGAGAATTATACAATATCCCGATGTTCAATATTTACCATGAACCCTTACCATGAGCCCATGAACCCATGAATCCATGAACCCTTTTTTCGAGTGAACCCTTATTCCATTAACCCTTTTTCCGTGAGTTCACAGACATACCCATACCATATGTGCTTAGAATAGTTATTACTTCTACCTCACTGTACTGTAGTTGATCCAGATGGGATCTCGTTCATCCAGATCCCGTCAAAATGAACAACCCGGGATAGAGCATTTGAGAGTTTTCCTTCCCAAAATGTCAGGGAATACATTTCAAGCTCCACTGATAATGGATATCCTCTAGAAATATTCCTTTTCTTACCAGAGCCCACTAGGTGTCGTCTCGTTCGTGTCTTGATGAAGGTTTAGAAATTGCTCGTGAGCACGAGCTCCAATATAGTGTGTCTGGTATCACACCTACTAAGCTCCATATGATCAGGCCACAGTAGATGAAACAAGGTAGGGTCAAACCAGTATTTTTTTCGTCGACCGAGTGGCAATGCTGACGTCAGGGCAACGAACCAATAGCATCGCCCATATTGCATCTTGCAACACTCCTAGCCCCAAATCTGGAACTCTATTTGCCTAACAACATGTCACAATGGTGACGTCATAAAGTCTGTTTGAAATAAAGTCGTTATATTAGCTAGCCAAACAAAAAGAGGTTTATTTTCCACCATAGAAATGACCTTACCTCGTTTCCTCCCCCGTGGACCAGGCCCGCCAGGTGGCGACGGACCTGAAGCTCTACCGCTGCACCGAGGAGAACAAGACGCTCAAAGTCACCGAGGTGAAGACCGGCCCGCTCTTCCAGGAGGACCTCGTCTCCAGCGTGAGTGGCGAGCGTAATAAGCTATGATGTTTGGAGCAATTCCTGAGCGTCGGGTAGTGTGTCGTTGGAACGAGGGAGCTCGTAACGTTGCTCATCCAAGAATACTTGGCTTCTAAGTCCACCTAGAAGGACTTACGCTGCCTGTTCCTCTCCTACGGTGATGTAACTTGTTTGAAATTTCACCAAGCAATTGACTTTTCGTGCCATTCGTTTCAGTGGTTCTCTTTTGAAAAAAAATTGGTTGAAAGGAAATGTACGAAAAGGAGCGACTCCGTCTTTAAATTTTCTAGATTAAATAACACTTTAAACTGTATTAGTGATATTCTAGACCCAATCAAATACATCATTCACGCAATCCTATCGGGAGTTCCGCTCATTCATTTGGATTACACAACTGGGATGACCGCATGCGTTTCTAAACATATTTTCGCTTGCATAATTGTAGCAAAAATCATTTCTAGTGTAGCTCCTTCAGATTTTGCAAAAAAATAATTCAATCCTCGATATTGATGATTTCTCACCAGTGAACGCATAATACTTGTTCGAAACGCTTGCCCTGACACAGGCTAAGAATTACTATGTGAGCTCTGTTTCCATTTTTATATACATCAAGGGAAGCAGTCAAATTTGGCGACTCATTAATTGTATAAAATTAAAACCTCGATATCTGAAATTTCAAATCTCTTACGTTAACACAGATATTTTTGATAAAATAATGGAAACTTCTTGACGCAAGCAGAAATATGAATCCCATTTCAAAGTTTTGAACATCTTTGAAGTAGAATAATTTACCGAACACTCAACCATTTTAGAGCAGCACCTTAATATCCTTTTGAGAAACTTTAGTCTCTCCCGCTTGAAGGATGCCTTCATCGTAGACAACGGCTCAAACGGCATCTGGGTGTGGATCGGCAAGAAGGCGTCGGAGAAGGAGCGTCAGGAGGCGATGCGCAACGCGCTCGGCTTTGTGTCCAAGAAAGGCTACAGTCAGAAGTGAGTGGGGCACGCCTGCATAGGTGGGCTGCAGTCAGAAGTGAGTGGGGCACGCCTGGATGGGCGGGCTACAGCCAGAAGTGAGTGGGGCACGCCTGCAGGGACGGGCTACAGCCATAAGTGAGTGGGGCACGCCTGCAGGGACGGGCTACAACCATAAGTGAGTGGGGCACGCCTGCAGGGACGGGCTACAACCAAAAGTGAGTGGGGCACGCCTTCAGGGACGGGCTACAACCAAAAGTGAGTGGGGCACGCCTGCAGGGACGGGCTACAGCTAAAAGTAAGTGGGGCACGCCTGCAGGGACGAGCTACAGCCAAAAGTGAGTGGGGCACGCCTGCAGGGACGGGCTACAACCAAAGTGAGTGGGGCACGCCTTCAGGGACGGGCTACAACCAAAAGTGAGTGGGGCACGCCTGCAGGGACGGGCTACAGCCAAAAGTGAGTGGGGCACGCCTGCATGCAGGGGTGTGCAGCAAGCCTTGATTGTCGAGAATTCATTATTACGGGGGTAAATTTACATGTAATTTTACACATGATTAAGGTTAAATTTCATCAAAGCCTTAAGCGTGACTTGGCGCAATTTACAGCAAACTCTACGCTTGACTGTGCTCAGTTTAAATCCCGCAGTGTGCAAGGCTAAGTTACAACACAGCTGAGTTACAGCTATCATAGCAAATTTGTAACTCTATAACTATAGATGTGCTACGCACTCGCCGATGAGGTCTTGCATAAAGGGAGTCAAGTTTACTGAATAACAAGAGCTGTCAGGGATTTATCTATCCGTAGATTCAGAAGTATTGCGTCGTGTGGTTGTTGGCACATGAACTAAGAGGAAGTTCAAGAATTTCTTACTCATATCACAAAACCGTCAAGCAATCGCAGGCACAAGCGGTTACATATATAACAGTTTAATATGATAGTAAGCGCTCTCCCCGCCAATGCATATATTTATAGAATCTGTGAGAAATCTTATGACAACTCAACTGCACGACTCATACACACAACATGAGTCTTATAATAGTTCAATTCTGCGCACATTTTGATTGCGGATGTAATTTCCTGTGGACGTTCCAGCACCCGCACAACTCGCGTCATCGACGGCGGGGAGCCGCCAGAGTTCCAGAGCCTCTTCAGGAACTGGAAGGTCAAGAACGAAGTGAAGGTCGCTGGTCTCAGGCCCAAGAGTGAGTGTCAGTGTGGGGAGTGCAGTGTGACACTTCTAATACCTTCAATTTTCAGCCAGGGAGCATAATGGTCCGTTGTTCTTTCTTACTGAGATTGCCATGGAACTTTTTTTCGAAAAATCTTTAGACCCAGAGTCATGAAGTTGAAATTGGCTTTTAATGTTTACTTCACACACAATGAGTTCGTAATATATTTTAATTGCTCTCCAGTAAACCGGCAAGCGTCGTTTGCACAGCCCATCTTCCAAGCACAAACTCTGCACGATCGCCCGGAGGTCGCCGCCGCTACGCAGATGGTCGACGATGGATCAGGACAAAAGGAAATTTGGAGGCAAGAATTCTTAGCATTTCATTCCGCTTACAACAGTTTTTATTTACCCCGAAAGCGATACCCCAGTGTGGTTTCAAGAACATGTTTTTGTAAAACAAAACCTCAAGGATTTTTACTAGTTTTTCGACGGGCTCGATTATAACATTTTCTAACGTCATCATAAGTTTTGGCAATTTTCTGATTGCATTCTTTGATCCCCAAAAAAAGGTGTTGTGTCTCACTTGCGTTAAGTTTGAGGGCATTTTGGTCGTACCACGATACATAATAATCTAAGATCCCCAAAATAAGGTGTTGTGTCTCACTTGCGTTAAGTTTGAGGGCATTTTGGTCGTACCACGATCTCAGGTTGTTTAGGCGGCCTCCAGTGTTGTCTTGTGTTATTTTCAAATCAACTATGGAACTTGAAATAGCGATCATCAAGACCCTTCATGCGGTAACAATTATTTTTTCTTTAAGAATTAGCGCTTCCAAGAGAGAAATCCAGGGCTCAAAAACGAAGCTTAGGTTATCCTCATGTTAAAATGAAATTCCTTTTTTTATTTTGCTTCGGATGTTTCTTCGGTTCACTGCTGTCTTATTCTTCAACACAGACTACAATTTTCTTCAATTTTATCTCATTCCATAAATTCACTTCCCAATCTGATATTTCTACTCACAGGGGAGGTTCTGTCGCAACACATCTTGTGCATAAACTCCCCGTTCCCTCAACTCCATTTCTTTGGAACCCCCTTTGCTGTAGTTAAGGAGGCTTAAAATAATTCATAATATGATCGATTATTATTCAGTATAGAATAATATTTTAGTGTCTGGTGGCAAGGAGAGGAAATCATTTGTGAAGATAGAAAATAAAACCGGACCAAATGATTAAATCTTGAAGAACGTCAAAGATATTTAACATCCCCACTCGGAGTAGCGAGCATTTCATTCGGTGGAAAGAAGAGTGAGACCAGCTATAGAAACGTGAAAATTCACGGAATGGAATATTAAAGAGTACATGAACTGAACTTTTCTAATTCCTTGAAAGAGGAAGTAGGAGGTGAAAATATCATTTGCGGTTGCACAGGGCAGCAATATCGTTCCTTTTCCGTTGTCAGGGTGTATCTTTCGGTTCGGAAAGACTTTGTTTCTTCCTTTGGTAGCAGTAATTTGGTGGTGAGATCATCAGGAAGATATCGATTGAGGCAGGTGTAGGGAGGGGGAGCAGGTCTGCAGAGGGAACTGAGCAACAGCGGCGCTGCAGACACATCCTGAGGGGCCGCACTGGCGAGTTGTGGCTGGCGCTGCATCGCCAGCTCACCTTAGAACTTCCAGTGGAATGAAGACTTTTGTAACTTACATTATAAATAGCTTAGAACTTCCAGTGGAATGAAGACTTTTGTAACTTACATTATAAATAGCTTAGAACTTCCAGTGGAAGGAAAACTTTTGTGACTTGCATTATAAACAGCTTAGAACTTCCAGTGGAATGAAGACTTTTGTAACTTACATTATAAACAGCTTAGAACTTCCAGTGGAATGAAGACTTTTGTGACTTGCATTATAAACAGCTTAGAACTTCCAGTGGAATGAAGTCTTTTGTAACTTACATTATAAACAGCTTAGAACTTCCAGTGGAATGAAGACTTTTGTAACTTGCATTATAAACAGCTTAGAACTTCCAGTGGAATGAAGACTTTTGTAACTTGCATTATAAACAGCTTAGAACTTCCAGTGGAATGAAGACTTTTGTAACTTACATTATAAACAGCTTAGAACATCCAGTGGAATGAAGACTTCCGTAACTTACATTATAAACAACTTAGAACATCCAGTGGAATGAAGACTTTTGTAGCTTACATTATAAACAGCCTTGAACTTTCAGTGGAATGAAAACCGTTCTCTCCTCTTACTGTTTTCCTCATATACCGTCCAAAGGGATGGAGAGCACATTCACTTATCGTGCGACTCCCATGTTTCATGAAATTGTCAGTCCCTCACATTTTGGAAAAATTTAAGCACCCTTGTTTCAACGCGTCCGTCCACCAAGAATTCTAGCACGCGTAGATTAGGGTACTTCTAAGTTAATTGTACAAGCTGAGTGTGTAAATATTCCAACAAGATACGTCCAAATAGCCTGTGGTTCTTCACTGTACAGGCATTTGAACACATTGATAAATATTTTTCCGTTGAGTATTGGTAACGGTATCAGGGTTTTTTTTATTTTTCAAATAATATTTCATGAGGATAGAAAGGGACCTGTAATGCGAAGATTTGTACTTTTTTGAATTGATGATGGAGGTAGACTTCGAAACGTTTTCCTATGACATATGATTAAGTTCCTTGGCATTTTCCTACTTTTTAAGTTCCTCTATATATATCGCTCGATGCATATATCAAAAATTTGCGATAATGCTGGTTCAGAGTTGGGCAAAGTTTTACATCCATTGATTTATCTTCGACAGAATTAATAAGTTCAACCTGGACCCCATTCCCGAGACCGCCTTCGGTCAATTCTTCATGGGCGATTGTTACGTGATCCTGTATGCGTACTCCGTGGGAAGTGCTGAGAACTACATCATTTACCACTGGCAGGTGAGGCCTCAACCTCTCATTTGCGCTTAGGAAACTATCTTTATAATTACTTCCATTGAGTCAACGCCCATTTTCATGCCAAAGAAAGATCCCTATATGTATTTCACTACAAAACAGGGCTTTCAAAATTATTTTTTGACATTCATATGAGTTTCAGCAGATTAAAAATAAGTCCTCGGATGTCTGTCATCGGGGCCCTTCCTGTTTCAAACCGCGGCTCAAGCAAGAAAGGGCAACTTTTCCTTCAGGCTCGCGAAGGCGCTCAAAGCTAACACCCTCCAACTGCTGCAGGTATAGTTTGTTGATGGGAAATTTCCTCACCTTCACTATTTCAGTGTTACGGCAGCTGTTGCTGTGTCACGCCGCCTTAACGTCCCTCTTCACTCATGGAAATAGAGTGTCGGGCGTCAAAGATGGATTTAAATGCTTGATATAGGAGAGAAAAAAGTGAAAAAAATAGACAAGAAAGATATTTTTAGAAAAAGAAAAGTTAGGGAGAAGTGAGAGATAGATCTTCCTGCACTGAATTTACTTGATCATCACGGGGATAATGACGACACACTCAAAGATTCAATTATATTATTCAAAGCAAACACGTAAGTTAACCAAAACAATGTGAATGAGCGTGCAACGTAGCACAATCAAATCATTAATTTTTCAACTCACAATAATTAGCACTTGAAGGCCACGTTAACCTTGCGTAGCCTCGTAACTAAAACATTGCGGGGCTGCATTGGCACACGACGCTTGCATAGCCCTGCGCAAACATCATTTAATATAAGAACACTAATTTCACACTGTCATCACTTTTGAAAGATTGTTCGGTGCTCAGAAAAAACACGCCTTGCTGTTATCTTGGCCACCTTTTCGCACAATGTTCAAAGTCGCGTATTGCGAACTGTAGCGCAGTTTCATCCTAGCCATCAACACAGGAAAGGAGATGTTCACAGCCATCATTCTCATCAAATCTGTTACTGGGAATTGCCGTGCTCAACGTCCCCCTCTCCGAATCTTGATTGAGTTGCTGCATCTTGTTCATGCGCCCTGTGCATCTTGTTCATGCGCCCTTGTTCATGGTTTTTCGCGGGATGTTTTTACGGTACGACCGAGGTTTTTGCGGCGCTTTCGCGTAGCGCTTCTGTGCAGCGCCTTCGTGTTCTCCAAGAGGTTTCTTGCGGCACTTCTTGCTGCACCCGCTCTGCCTGGGAACCATATTTCCTCGTAACTGCTTGTTTATGCAAATTTACTCTCCCGTAATTAAAGAATTGATAATAATTTAGCTACGTAGTAAAAATTGCACATTATATAAAATTTTTACTGATCTATGTATTTGATTTGGAACATAATTCCATTCTGATTCACCACAGAATTTAATTTTATTTTTTTTAATTCGAGTTTGCTTCATCAAAAATTTAATAAATTACGATTGAAGGTAAAGTTAATCCTGCATTGCTTCAAATTAATTAGAAATAGAACAGATATATTGAAGATGGCGCCTCCTCACTCAAAGGTTGACCACAATGTAACAATGAAAATTCATTCACTAAAAATACACTAGCACATACTTTGTTCAATTCACTCATAAGACGAAGTACTCAATAGTTTTAATTCAGTCCGTAGCTCCCGTTTAACCAATCTTCAGCTGTACATGGCGTCAATTCATCTCACAACCGTTTGCAACACTCTCGGAATTCACTTCACCGAACAAAACCTCCTCAGTTGTTCAGCGCCAGCTTTTGTTCCCCCACGCCACCTCTGTAATTATAGGTCCTTCTCGACAGACAGATGCTCCTCAAGCGTCGCTCTACAATCCTTCGCATCAGCATCTAGATTTTATAAGCATATCTATTACCCTCATCTCTTAGTGTTGGATACCCCTCAAATTCAGAATTGAATTTAAATGCCTCATACTTTAAAATTCAATAATGCCAACAAAGTCTGTTTAAGGAAGCTTTCCTCCCGTTTCTCCGCTGCAGCTACCCCAACATGCACCTTCCTCCGCCATGGGGCGACTCTTATCCCTAAACGTAAAGCGACAGCAAGTTTTTGCTCAGTTGTGGTCATGACCAGCTCGTGCTAAGCTCATGTAGTAAGCGGCGATGACGTGTGCTATAGCCTCACAGTGGCAGTTGACGCAAGATACGCTCAAACGCAGGGTCTGCACTCAACAAAAGACGAGCAAGGCACGGCAGCGGCGCGGTCCGTTGAGCTGGACCAGAAGCTGCAGGGGAGGGCCGTCATCGTGCGGGTGGTGCAGGGCAGCGAGCCGTCTCACTTCATGGCCATCTTCGGCGGCAAGATGGTCGTCTACGAAGGGGGCCTCGCCTCTGGCTTCAAGAGTCAGTATTAAAAATTTAACTGCACTAACAAATCTAAATACTTTAAAGAATTACAGCGCAGGTTTGGAGTTAGAACGCAGAATTTAGCGTCTCGTTGAAGCAGTAAAAGTACCAAGTTGGAACAGGACGATTGTATGTGGAGGGCATTTGGTAGGCATCGAGAGAGAGACAGAGAGAGAGACAATTCCCTTCTTTGGATAAAACGAAAATATAAGTATTAGCTGCGATAGTAATTCATTTATTTTCTTTCAAATGAAGTAAATTGTTCTCGAAAATTGTGGGCATTGCAATTTACACATTCATACAGTACATTAATAAAAATAATTACTCATGAATGGAACTGTGGATCTAATGCTAGTCGTCAAATATCGTGGGAGCAGAAGGAAAAATTTGAGCCAAATCTGACAATAAACAGCAATCTCTTTTTGATTTGTTTTTATGTTTTAGGAACAAGGTTGCAGCTAGGGAATTAAGAGTTGATTAATTGGTTATTGGTACACAAATTGGTAAAAAACAAACAAACGAAACAAATTGGTTTCGCAATATATTTTTTTGGTGTCATTTATTGTGATCTAACTCTATCGTATTTAGATGAGTGATTAGTCATTTTGTAGTCGCATGTAAGAAGGTTGTTGGTTTCCATAAACGAGACTTGATCGATTTCAAGGCCAAACTTCATCAATGTCCTTTGGTAGGCCAAAGTGCTCATTTTATGTCCAGCAATCAGTACTATATAATCGATCACTTACACCTGGGATTACATTTGTTCTCATCAAATTTTGGAAGTGACCCCTGCGCCGACGTGTTGAGAGCTTGGCCCCACTCTGAGACAATGTTGAAACATTTAAAAACCAATATTTCACCATTTCATGTTTGAACTTTATTGGAAATAGACTGTTTTTTTAATGAGAGCCGTGTGCCGTGTGGGCAGGTCTGGGACAGCGCGACGAGAACATCAAGACGCGCTACATGCTGCAGGTGCGCGGCACCAGCAAGCACAACACCAAGGCTGTCGAGGTGAGGCCACCGGATGTACCGAGGGTACGCCTCAAATGCGCGTCGCATTCGTGCAACTCTTTCCTTTCTAAGCGAAGTCTCGTCTGGCTAGCAAGTAATTCAGGAATGTGACTCTGGTTCCTTTTCGTGTGTTTGTGTGCGCTTGGACTCATGTGGCTTTCCTTTTGACAGGTATGGAAAATTTTTCCGCCTCTTCTAAATATGAGTGACTTTTTGGTAAATTTGCGCTTCTAAAGTGAACAGTTTATCTATAAACTCTTAAAATTGAATTGCAACGTATTAAATTTTACCTTCATCGTGAGTACATGATAAATAACCCCTGGGGTGCCCTGAATTTCTTTATTTTTAAACTAATTCAGGAATAAATGATCACTAGCATATAACCGAAGCAGTTGTATGTACATTCAAAGTTTTCCTAATAGTAATAATTGCAATAGTAATAATGGTATTAATAATAAAGGTGTTAAATACGTCAACATCAAGCAAGGAGACGATTTATTTAACAAATGGCATCAATAAAGGAAAAATTAATTCTATTATTTCAATCAGAAAACAAATTAATGACAGCAAAATCGACACAACTGTGCACACAACGTGATCAGCACAAATCAGTAGTTGGCTAGGCTCGCTGCGTCTGTGTCGTCCCTAGGCAGCCTCGACAAACGCCCCTGCTGTGCTCTCTGAATTTTCATATAAATTCTCCTTCTGTTGTCGAAACTTTCAGTGTATTATAAAATGTTTACCGTTGAGCACCAAGTTATCGCACAGCTCACACACAAGTGCGACATGAGGACTATCACTGTCCATGAGGTAGCTCAATGACTGTACTTATGTACAATCTCCATTGGAAATAAAGTGTTTTTCTCTTTCTTTCTTTCTTTTTCTTTTCTGTGTTAGGGAGGTATGCCCTGTCCTGAGTCTGCTCATTATACTCGCTACTAATGTCCTGCATGCTGCAATGGAACTTCTCCCCCGGCACTCGTTTTCTTTTGCCAACTTGTCTCTGCAGTTTTCCCATCTCGTTTTTCATTGATTGATGAAGGTTTTTCTCAGTTGGGGTCTCTACCCTGAGCAACTTGTTAGAATCTATTCCTTAGGTTTTTGAGAAGCGTCTCTTGCTGCTGAAGAGTCATCACCATTATGGCCTACTCCCGCGTGACGACGGATCCAGTAAATGCTAACGGTTCTGCCATTAATGCAGCTCCCCTGAAGTGCGAACAATGAAGTGGTCTTGAAACTGAAACAAATAAATACCAAATTAACAAGGGTCACGAACCTAACGATCAGTAAAGAAGTCGCTTCTGATATACTTTCCAAAACGTTCAATCCCTAATTTTTCTCCCAAGTGTTTTTACTGAACGAGTCTAATCGCTTCACCTTCCAGTATACCAACGTTCATGTTTTGAGGGTGTCGTTTTGAGCAAACTTTTGCGCCGGGTTCCTGAGACGTGTCATGTTCAGGGCACTCAAATGCCTTGTCCTTGTCGCTCACGTGCCGTGTTAGCATCACTCACGCACCGTGTTAGCATCACTCACGTGCCGTGTTAGCATCACTCACTCACCGTGTTAGCATCACTCACGTGTCGCATTAGCATCACTCACGTGCCGTGTTAGCATCACTCACGTGCCGTGTTTGCATCGCTCCAGGTTGACTTCCGTGCGGGCTCCCTGAACAGCAACGACTGCTTCCTGGTGGTGACGCCCCAGGAGTCGTTCCTGTGGTGCGGCAAGGGCTCCACTGGAGACGAGCGCGAGATGGCGAAGCAATGCCTCGCGGGCAAGGCAGACCCCACCATTGTCATGGAAGGTGGGTCGTGTGCTCTTGTCCTGGGAGGTGGGTTGTGTGCTCTGGTCCTGCGAGGTGGGTTGTGTGCTCTGGTCCTGGGAGGTGGGCCGTGGGCTCTGGTCCTGGGAGGTGGGTCGTGTGCTCTGGTCCTGGGAGGTGGGTCGTGTGCTCTGGTGTTGGGAGGTGGGTCGTGTGTTCTGGTCATGAGAATTGGATGGTGTGCTCTGGTCACGGGAGTTGTGTTTTTTTCGCCAAAATTTAATAACCTTCTTTCGAACTACAATATTGTTAGGTCCCACGAACTTACTTGAAGTGTGGAGAAATTTGCGCTTTGTATCCTGGAGTAGCTGTAAAGAGACTCACACAGGAATCGAAAGCTTGAAGTACTTCATTATTTGAACATCGCTGCAGTTGCTAGTAGCCTTTGTTCCTGCCTTAACAAACTTTCGCATCTCACAAACATTCAAATTTTAGAAGCCTCTTAATTTTTAGAATTCAAGAAAATTTTCAAACCTGGTACAAATTAAAAACCGTTCCCTTGTTAGCGATTAAACTTTCTTATCCATTCTTCACAAACAATGTCAATCACAGAAGCATAAGGCTACATGGATATGATTTCATGTTGGAATGTTTTTCAATTATGAATTTGTTAAAATTTGCTTGAAAATGTTGGATAGAAATGTATTTTATTCGCTCTTTGTCGCAAGAAGGCAAGAGGCTTAAATTGGGTGTGTCTAATATGAATTAGGCGTGCCTAATGGACATGAAAAACATTTATCTCGGTTTGGGTATACGTTTATGAGCGAGCGCCAGAAGATGGACAGGATTTTACGACGATGTAATAAAGAGCCAACCTCGGGCTCGCTCCTCATCTTTGGACAAGCCACATAAAAGTTACGGCCATACTCGTATGATCGCCGATCTTTGGACAAGCCACATCTTTGGACAAGCCACATAAAAACTACGGCTATACTCGTATGATCGCCGATCTTTGGACAAGCCACATCTTTGGACAAGCCACATAAAAACTACGGCTATACTCGTATGATCGCCGATCTTTGGACAAGCCACATCTTTGGACAAGCCACATAAAAACTACGGCTATACTCGTATGATCGCCGATCTTTGGACAAGCCACATCTTTGGACAAGCCACATAAAAGTTACGGCCATACTCGTATGATCGCCGATCTTTAGACAAGCCACATAAAAACTACGGCTATACTCGTATGATCGCCGATCTTTGGACAAGCCACATCTTTGGACAAGCCACATAAAAACTACGGCTATACTCGTATGATCGCCGATCTTTGGACAAGCCACATCTTTGGACAAGCCACATAAAAACTACGGCTATGCTCGTATGATCGCCGATCATAAATGTATTGGAGAGAAGCCCACCTCTCGTCCCTTTCCGATTTTTTTGATTAACTATGGCTCAACGGCCAGTTTTGATCGTGGATCTGGTCGAGAGACAGAGCGGACGAGGTGAGAAGGTAGGAAGGAAGTCAGGCTTGAGTGGTAGACTTTGTCATCTTTCACGCATTGAGAGTGAGACCTACATATCAAACAGCGTGAGACTAAAATTCAAGGACTTGGTTACAAGGGCTTGGTTTCGAGGAGTCTGGTTTAAAAATCTGTGAGCGGTGAAGCGTGAGTCAAGTAGTGGGCAGTAAATAACCTAAAAACTGGCCAAAGTCGAGGTCTTTCGTTGAGGTGTAGTGTGTTGTATGTCACGTACCCCGCGCGCGCCTGCTCCACTCGTCCGTACTTGCCTGTCACACCGGTAAAGTTTAATGATTATTTAGTGTGTCGTTGTTAATCTCACAACTCGCTCAAACCACAGCAGAAACACCCACCTGGAAAAACGCACTTGGTCAGCGCTCCCAAATCGTTTGTTTACTTCACGAAGTAGAAGCCGGACGTAGAGGCTAACGTAATCCAGCTGGAAATAGCCCTAAAATTCATACTTTTAAAATAAGAGACGCAAGTCTCTGGTGGCAGCGAACTTTTTCAAAAATTAACATGAGAATATTTACATTAATGTAAAAAGAAAAACATTTACATTTAAAATTACCTTCCTATGTTTTAATGTAAGACATTATTCAGGTATTGAAACCTCGCTTAGGCTCTCCAGAATAAAGCTCGCTCATTTGCTCCTTCCATTATTTGCTTGCTTTTGCAATGCAAGGTCGCGAGCCCGGCGAGTTCTGGCAGGTGTTGGGTGGCCAGGAGAGCTACGCCGACACCCCCACGCTGGGCAAGGGGCCCGCTGTCGACCACCCGCCGCGTCTCTTCCAGTGCTCCAACGCGTCCGGCGTCTTCACCGGTCAGTACCGCGCTGGAATTGGGAGGGGGTAGTGCGTGTGGAACACATACCATGGTATATACTGTGATACTGAGCATGGTATACATTATACCGTGGTAGTGCGCATGGTATAAATACAGTGGTAGTGCGCGTGTGGCACTGCCCGCTGTCACGCAACCAGGATGTCAGTAGCATGCTAGGATGATCTCTCTATCCCCTTACTGTAAACTGGATACCTGAACACCACACAGAGACTACATATTTCTGATTTTGAATTGTAATTCATTTGCGTCGTATGAAATTCATTCATTTTAACACAAAACTGGAAGAATCAGAAGAAGAAAGACTACACTTCAAAACCGTTTTTAAATAGATGTTTTTTAGCTATAACTTTAGAATGAAGCCGTCGTGCATTTTTGGTGCGGTTGGTTCATTAGTCATGTAGAAGCTCATCTTTTGTGCTGTGTACGAGGGGGGAATCTAGTATAGCAAGTGGAAAAAGAGCGTTTGATCATAATAATCAGTCACAACTGGTCATGCAATGTAGAACACACTGCGTCTCGAGCAGTTACTAATTAAATCATTGAGGATATTAGTGTTATTCCCTACAAAATATATGTGCTAGCATTAATATTGTGCTTGCTGCACTCTTTTCTTTGCAGAGTTAGATGCAGGAAATAGCTTTCTGACAATTTATAAGGTCAAAAATTTGAAAAAAAAAAATTCAATTTCGTGGACACTAATGGGAAAGAAGTCAAGAATGAAGTTTGCCGAAACTGTTCGCGTCTTTGAGAGTTTACAGAACTAAACTGCGGGAATGTCTACAAAAAATGAAGATCACGAAAACCTTTAATAAGATATCATTTGTTATATTTACATTGCATATACCTTAAAATAACAAAAATACATACAATGAGAGGCACTCACTATGTAGCTCATGACAGCTACGCCTCATTTCTCACTCACGCTCACCATGCTGCTGCAACATGCAGAGTTCATGCTCTGCAGCATACACCAGCTTGCTGTGGAGACATGTTTTCACTATTGTACTAGTTGCTGTGCGACGCAATGTACATTTTCACTAAATAATTAATTGAAGAATCACTCGTTGCTACTAGACAGTGTCAAGACCCATCACCCATTTTCACTAAATAATGTCAAGACCAATCACCTATTTTTACCAGACAATGTTATAAGAAGCATCACTTATTTTTATTAAACAATGCCAAAATGCAAATGCTTCAGGCTCCCATACCATACGTCGTCACCATCTCGGTACTTCATTCACTCCTCATCTTATAGCGTGTTGTAAAGTTTTAAATAGTAGCTAACATTTGGCCAGTAATGTGGGCCTTACATTCCAGCGGAGGAAGTGCTCCACTTCGGCCAGGGCGACTTGGTGGAGGACGACGTAATGCTCCTCGACACCTGGGAGGCCGTCTTCGTCTGGCTCGGGGTCAACTGCAACAAGGTCTTGTGGTCGCACTTTCTTGTTCTTAACTGTTCTTTTAATTTTGCTATGGAACAATGCAACGAGGTCTTGTGGTCGCACTTTCTTTTTTAATTTAACCATGGTACAATGCAACAAGGTCTTGTGGTCGCACTTTCTTTTTTAATTTAATTATGGTACAATGCAACAAGGTCTTGTGGTCGCACTTTCTTTTTTAATTTAACCATGGTACAATGCAACAAGGTCTTGTGGTCGCACTTTCTTTTTTAATTTAACTATGGTACAATGCAACAAGGTCTTGTGGTCGCACTTTCTTTTTTAATTTAACTATGGTACAATGCAACAAGGTCTTGTGGTCGCACTTTCTTGTTCTCAACTTTTCTTTTTGTTTAGCTATGGTACAATGCAACGAGGTCTTGTGGTCACGCCTCCTTGTCCAGTTTGGTAATGTTACACTGAAACAAGGTCTTGTGATAGCACTCTTTTGTTCTTAATTTTTCTTTTTATTTATCTCTGTTTCACTGCAAGAGTCTTGTGATCGCGCTTCTTTGTTCTTAACTTTCTGTTTAGCAAGGTTGCACAGCAACAAGGTCTTGTGCTCACACTTTCTAATTCATAGTTCTACTTTCTATTTATCAACGTTACACTGTACAGTGTGTATCAACGTTACACTGTACAGTGTGAAAGCAACACCGAGAAATTTTCTCAAATCGACAGTTATCCGAGCTTCTTGACGCCTGCTTAGAGCGATTTGAGTTTTCTGTGTTCAAGTTGTTCATGCATGGATTGAACACCTCCACATCAAATACAAATGTGCAGTGCAGTGTGACTCTGACGCGCTCACATCTATGTGTTCGCCCCTGATATGAGCGAGTCAGGGGTGACCGAGGTGAAGTTCTCACAGATCTTTGATGGCGAGATGTTCGAGTGCCGAAAACAGAGTTGGATGTCATGAGATAAGCACATTTTATGCGTGTCAATCCGATAAGTGTTCCAGGACTTAAGTTAATTAGCGAGGGCACACAACAGAAACTGAATGTAGAAAATTAAACGTTTATGTTATTTATATGAGCGTGAGCAGCCAACCATGAACGCATGTTACTGACTATCGAATGAATGGTAAACACGCGAATGAGTGAAAGCGGAGAACGAATATAAGACTTAAATCAATGTAAGTAGCTAAAAATTGGTCAGAGATAAAGAATAAACCTCAGCAACGGCACCATGCATACAAGAACGCAAATGAAAGTGAGCATTAGCCGTTTGTAAATGAACATTAGTCTTTTTTGAATAAGCAAATGCAACGCATTTAAGTACTTGAAGCACCAGAATACCTGTAAGAACTTCAGCAAGCAACTGAAGGGCTCCCGCGTGCAGGCAGAGCGCGTCAACTCTCAGGCGCTGGCGGTGGAGTACATCAAGACGGACCCGCGCGGCCGCTCCCCCGACACGCCCATCATCCTCGTCAAGCAGGGCTACGAGCCCCCCAACTTCACCGGCTTCTTCGGCATCTGGGACAACGATCTCTGGAATGTAAGTGTCCTTTGTAAGCCCTTGTGTGTCTCAGCCCTGTGTTACTCTGCGTAAATAATGTTTAGTACTTAGGTGCACTCAGGAATGCTACTCAAATTGAATACGTAAATAAATCCTCCTGAACAATAAAGCACAGTTTGTTACTCGTTGATTTCAGTCTGTATTCCCACTCTTAACAGCCTCCCATACCGTCATACTTCTACTTTCTATCTATCAACGTTACACTGTACAGTGTGAAAATAACACCGAGAAATTTTCTCAAATCGACAGTTATCCGAGCTTCTTGACGCCTGCTTAGAGCGATTTGAGTTTAGAGGATCAACGTACTATGACGGTATGGGAGGCTGTTAAGAGTGGGAATACAGACTGAAATCAGCGGGTAACGAACTGTGCGTTATTGTACAGGAGGATATTTACGTATTTAATTTGAGTAGCATTCCTGAGTGTATTTTAGTTTAATTCTGTAACCCCTGTGTAGTGAAAGCAGCCCCGAAATGAAAATAAGCATCTGTAATTTGCCAAGTATTGTAGGAGCCCACCTTTGAATTTCAGGGATGAATTTGCCATTAATTTACCTGAGAGAAAATCCAGCAAACATATTGAATGATACTCATGAAACAAGAAAGTTAAGCTGGACCGCTTGCGTGGCAGAACAACATGACGTACGGCGACATCTGCGAGCGGCTGGAGCAGTCGTCGCCCGGCTGCACCGTGCTGGTGACGCCCTCGCGCTCCCGGGGCGAGGACGGCCAGGAGATCCGCAAGACTTACCCCATGGCCGTCCTGCGAGTCCGGGACGCTGACAAGCTGCCTGATGAGATCGACCCCACACGCAAAGAGGTGAGAAACCATCAATTTGATAACTAAGTTCATTCGCTGACAAGCTGCCTGATGAGATCGACCCCACACGCAAAGAGGTGAGAAACCATCAATTTGATAACTAAGTTCATTCGCTGACAAGCTGCCTGATGAGATCGACCCCACACGCAAAGAGGTGAGAAACCATCAATTTGATAACTAAGTTCATTCGCTGACAAGCTGCCTGATGAGATCGACCCCACACGCAAAGAGGTGAGAAACCATCAATTTGATAACTAAGTTCATTCGCTGACAAGCTGCCTGATGAGATCGACCCCACACGCAAAGAGGTGAGAAACCATCAATTTGATAACTAAGTTCATTCGCTGACAAGCTGCCTGATGAGATCGACCCCACACGCAAAGAGGTGAGAAACCATCAATTTGATAACTAAGTTCATTCGCTGACAAGCTGCCTGATGAGATCGACCCCACACGCAAAGAGGTGAGAAACCATCAATTTGATAACTAAGTTCATTCGCTGACAAGCTGCCTGATGAGATCGACCCCACACGCAAAGAGGTGAGAAACCATCAATTTGATAACTAAGTTCATTCGCTGACAAGCTGCCTGATGAGATCGACCCCACACGCAAAGAGGTGAGAAACCATCAATTTGATAACTAAGTTCATTCGCTGACAAGCTGCCTGATGAGATCGACCCCACACGCAAAGAGGTGAGAAACCATCAATTTGATAACTAAGTTCATTCGCTGACAAGCTGCCTGATGAGATCGACCCCACACGCAAAGAGGTGAGAAAACCATCAATTTGGAAACAAAATCTACTAACTCACAAGCTGCCTGTTTAGGTCGACCCAACGCGCAAAGAGGTGAGAAAACCATCAATGTGAAAACAAAATTCATTCGATCCAACGCGCAAAGAGGCAAGCAATGATATTGTGATCGCACTATCAATTTGAAAACAAAATTCATTCGTAAACGCTATCGTTCACTGACTGCGGTTTGCAACAACTAAAATATTGAATTATGTACTTCAGCATCATTATTGGTTCAAGTATTTTTAATGTGTAAATAAAATACCTTCATTGTTAAAGAATGCGGTGAAAATGTAAAGTGTGTACGTACGTAGTGTGTACGTATGTGCGTATCGTGCATTTACATGTTGTATGTGTTAGTTTTGAGAGTAAGGTCACTGGTATCGAAGAAGTTATATCTGTTAGTTTTGATAGTAGGGCCACTGGTATCGAAGAAGTTATATCTGTTAGTTTTGATAGTAGGGCCACTGGTATCGAAGAAGTTATATCTGTTAGTTTTGATAGTAGGGCCACTGGTATCGAAGAAGTTATATCTGTTAGTTTTGATAGTAGGGCCACTGGTATCGAAGAAGTTATATCTGTTAGTTTTGATAGTAGGGCCACTGGTATCAAGGAAGGTATATCCGTTAGTTTTTAGAGTAAGGCCACTGGTATCAAGGAAGGTATATCGGTTAGTTTTGAGAGTAAGGCCATCTAAGTTACCAACAATGACAGGTTTTCACGAGGGTCCTCACATGAACACCTAAGTAATCAACAATGACTGTGTGCGTTCCAGGACTTCATGAGCGACGATGACTTCAACCGCGAGTTCGGGATGAGTCGAGAAGCTTTCTCCAGCCTTCCGGAATGGAAGCAACAAAACCTTAAGAAGAAAGCTGGAATCTATTAAATACTGTCGTGTGAAAACTAGCCTTAATGACGTAGGGAAGTTATCAGCCAAATTTTGTGACACAAATAGCTGCTTTCTCGCTGTTGACTACGTTCATTTCACTTAAAAGGAAAGTCACATGTTTGAACATGGCCTTAAGAGACGCACTTGGAGAAGAGTTGAAAAATTTGGATAAATTTAATTTAGGATGTCGACCGTAAGTTACGTAAGTAAATACTTAACACTTAGTTGTACCATGATTAAAATTTTGTGCTTTGCAAACTTTCCTGTTTAGTCAATAACATAATTCCGTTGGAAGGTGACCATGAAAGGTCCGCAAGGTGTGAGTTCATTCCAAACTACTGCAATGGGTGCAAAGTTACGTTCGCTACAGAAAATTTTAAATGAAAAGGTACACACCAATGTACTTTTATTTACTCATATGTTAAACAACCTATGTTTAATAACTCTTAAGATGAGTAACCCCTGTGTAGTGAAAGCAGCCCCGAAATGAAAATAAGCATCTGCAATGTGCCAAGTATTGTCAGAGCCCACCTTTGAATTTCAGGGATGAATTTGCCATTAATTTACCTGAGAGAAAATCCAGCAAACATATTGAATTGATTTACTGTATTAAACAAACGGTTCAAGCAACCTACGCTTTTGGCCTAATCATCAAAGGCTATTGGTTAGTTCAACTTACCATGGCAACACAACGATGAATCAGTGAAGTCCGCCGCTGCACATTGTTCAGACCACGCTGAGGTCACGGTGTGAAAATTCCTATCTTTATGCTCGTAATCTCCCAGGGCAACATCCTCTTGTATTCTCCCAGGGTAACATCCTCTTGTATTCTCCCAGGGTAATATCCTCTTGTATTCTCCCTCGGTAACATCCTCTTGTATTCTCCCAGGGTAACATCCTATTGTATTCTCCCAGAGCAACATCCTCTTGTATTCTCCCATGGCAACACCCTCTTGTATTCTCCCACGGTAACATCCTCTTGTATTCTCCCAGGGCAACATCCTCTTGTATTCTCCCACGGTAACATCCTCTTGTATTCTCCCAGGGCAACATCCTCTTGTACTCTCCCAGGGCAAAATCCTCTTGTATTCTCCCAGGGCAACATCCTCTTTTATTCTCCCAGGGCAACATCCTCTTGTATTCTCCCAGGGCAACATCCTCTTGTATTCTCCCAGGGTAACATCCTCTTGTATTCTCCTAGGGCAACATCCTCTTGTATTCTCCCAGGGCAACATCCTCTTGTATTCTCCCAGGGCAACATCCTCTTGTATTCTCCCAGGGCAACATCCTCTTGTATTCTCCCAGGGCAACATCCTCTTGTATTCTCCCAGGGCAACATCCTCTTGTATTCTCCCAGGGCAACATCCTCTTGTATTCTCCCAGGGCAACATCCTCTTGTATTCTCCCAGGGCAACATCCTCTTGTATTCTCCCAGGGCAACATCCTCTTGTATTCTCCCAGGGCAACATCCTCTTGTATTCTCCCAGGGCAACATCCTCTTGTATTCTCCCAGGGCAACATCCTCTTGTATTCTCCCAGGGCAACATCCTCTTGTATTCTCCCAGGGTAACATCCTCTTGTATTCTCCCAGGGCAACATCCTCTTGTATTCTCCAACGGTAACATCCTCATGTATTCTCCCAGGGCAACATCCTCTTGTATTCTCCCACGGTAACATCCTCATGTATTCTCCCAGGGCAACATCCTCTTGTATTCTCCCACGGTAACATCCTCTTGTATTCTCCCAGGGCAACATCCTCTTGTATTCTCCCAGGGTAACATCCTCTTATATTCTCACAGGGTAACGTCCTCTTATATTCTCCCAGGGTAACATCCTCTTGTATTCTCCCAGGGTAACATCCTCTTATATTCTCCCACGGTAACATCCTCTTGTATTCTCCTACGGTAAAATCCTCTTATATTCTCCCAGGGTAACATCCTCCTACGCCTAAACAAATGTAGTCCCGTATCAGAGGGATGAACAGTAATTCAAGTCTATTTTTATTCGTAATAATAGTGGATGGCTTTTCTATTGTGTTAAATGTTTTTTGCACTTGAAATTGTTTTGTTAATAAATGTGGCATTTTTAAGTTATATGATTGAGGAAAAGTATTTCCCCTGTAAAATGTGCATGGTTACCGATATGAAATGAGCTACACCTGATTAATGATTTATGTTTGTAAATAAAGATTTCATTCCAGTTCATAAGATTGGGAGTTCTGTAGAATCCTGCAATCAATAGCTTTGAAAATATTCTTGGCAGTACAATTTTGAGTTGCGTTTTCTATTATTTAATAAACTTCTTTATTGGTGACACGGCAGATTCATTTCAACATCCTAGCCCATGGATTAATGGCTCGAGATACTTAAGAAATATGTTTTTTACAATTGAATTTTTCAGGAAAAATTTCGATAGTTGTTGCGCTTTCAATAGAAAATACAACAATAATTCAAATTGCTCCTGGTGCGAATGAGTAGCGTATAGTTTTCATATGCACTTGACAAATATGTAGAGAAACTGAACTCTTCCATTGTTTGGATTCTTTGATACAATTTAAAAACAACTTTTTTTGGTTGCCTCTGGAAAGGGAGCCGGCTCCGGCTCCGAAAAAAAAAACACTTTCTCTTCTTTTTTCTTTCATTTTTTGGCGATAGATTAATAGTAAATAATAGAATTCGACTGCTCGGCTTGTGGCAACATTCGGCCGGTGAACCACCACCACAGGCCCCTTGTGCCGGCGCTGTCACTCTTAACTCCAGAGCTGGCCGGTGGTGAGGGTCGCGTCCGGCTATGTGCACGCAGCGCGTGCTGGGCAGGCCGAGTAACCCTTGTGTAGCTTGTACTTTGACACTTCACTGAGACGTGAGCCACCGGGGGTACACGGAGGGAATTTTCATAATGCTGCTGACCGATCAGTAGTCATAAACTCAAATTCAAGAAATACTTGATCAAAACTAAATGAAGGCACGATCCAGTTAATGTTTGCTATTTTCAAGATTGCTTACTATAACTGACTTTAAATTTGAGTTGAATATTGAACTTCAGTTTTACCTTCCGCAGTCAAAGTGTTAACTTACCTGTGTGTGACTATGTTGCGCTGTTATTTCAGTCTCCTGTTCTCTCCATTTGCCTTGACTAGATCAAGCTACTGAAAGGATTGATGAAAGTGGGATCGTTTATTCTCATTATGTGTCAGCTTTGTTTCTGTAACAGACGCTGAATTGTGACTACCTATACTACTGAAGTAACTTCCGTAGGCTCCTGAAGAATATAACACTGTCGAAGATAATAAAAAACGTATTTCAATACGAATTTAAAAACTATTTTAAAGAACCATTGACTGATCCGGAAAACCCTAGCGTAAAATCACCGCACTCAGAGGGGAAATTGGTATGAAGTGCTTAAAATGGGGCACATCGGGGCCTTCTATGACAATTGTGAGCAATTTAGCTGCTTTGGAGAGAAGTTTAAATATTTTTACTTCGCATAAAGTAGATCAACGTCAGTAAGTAACCTCTTTCCCGCAGCTATCAAGCCTGGGAATACAAAGAACTCTAGCACCACTCAGTTAACGATCTAGTGTGCTCTCCGTGGCACAGCGGTTAAGGGATCGGGCTCGTATGTTGGAGTCGCGGGTTCGTATCCGGGCGCTGGCGCGGAGATTTTCCCCGTTGGGTATAAGGGAAAGCTCAAGCACAATACCCCACTCAACCCAGGTGTCAGAAATGGGTACCGGCTTTACGGGGGAACCGTCATGGTGTCCTATATATAGGGTTAGTTATAAGACATTTGAAAAACCAATGCTAAAATCATATGTATCAGGCTTGATTGGAAATAAAGCATCCCAAAGATGCCGATGTTAACCTTCAACCTTTAACCTTTAGTCAGGTCCCTTTCGATACACTGATAGAGGTTCCGAAAACATCAGGAGCTCAAGTTGATGTGTGTGTGAGCGGTACACTTTCGACAGAAGTTTACAAAAACCTGGTGAGACGATAACAGAGCGCGTGACTGCTTTCACGTCCCAAATTTATACTTGCAACTACTCTTATAATGTGCGGCATTAAATGCTTTGGAATAAAATTTTTACGAGCTGTGCGTGTGAAAAAAACGCCAGTTATTAGTAACATATCCTGACTTAACTTTTGCGCGAGTAGTAAAGTAGCTAGCTCTTGCAGGACGGTTTTGAATCGGCCCTAGAATGCCATCATGCATGTATACTAACACTGCTGCTGAAGGTTAAAAAACTCAGTTTTTGTTACGGCAAAGTCCCAAGCGTACACCGTGCGACGTGTGCAGCAGCTGCGGTGACTATCACTGGCGTAAAGACTTCTCGTAATAAACAGTTTGTGCCTCGGTTGCCGACAAAAAATAAGCACTTAATAAAACATTGCTATAGAAAAAACGTCCAAACCACTAATGTGAGTTGAAATTAGCACATTGCGTAATGGGACACATGGGTACACAAATTGCTCATTTACGCACCTATGTAAATGAACATCATCTCAATTATCTAAACACTTTTTTAGAAGAGATTTAAGCATACGAGGCAAAACATCATCTCGCCATTACATTTTCACACTTCTCAGGAATGATATACCTTTTTGTCGAGCAGCGATGTCATTTTTTTAAACTCTGCTACTACAACCTTACTGCAATAAATAAAAACGCTTGATGCACATGCGCGTCAAGCGGCAGCGTGCGTGTTAATTCGATGCGTCTGAATGAGTGGAGGAGAGATCAGTCTAAACCTCCTAACTGAGTTAACCTAAGTAATGCTTGCTTATCCTACCCCAGCCTTGAGTTAGCGGTTGAGGGCCAGTTCAAACCCACCATCAAAGAAAAACTATTGATAAATAATGCACCGTAGTGATAAAGTGCAGCTAGAACGATAATTTCTAATATAAGACCTGAGCTAAAAGCATCTGGAAAGGAACTGAATCTCGCAGGGAAGGAAGATCAGTACTCATGTTGAATGTGCGAATCGTGTAGCTCCTCAACTGCATAGTGACTATAGTGGTGACAGATGGAGAAGGGAATTCAGTGTTAGAGAGAGACTTTTCGAGTCCTTAGAAATAGCTATAGTAAGAGATAAGTGTTCATAAACTATGTGTTCAGCCCGAAAAATTGGAGGAAAAATTTCATGAGCCTTTCCTGGCTTGTCTAGAACGCTTAAAAGGTAAGACTTTCCACATAGAGGTAGACCTTAGTATAACTTCATGAAGTTTAGTAAGACTAGGACGGTACCGTATTCATTAAAACCAAAAGCTGATGAACTTGACATACCGGCGCAAAAAGGAAGAATCGTCTCTGTTCAATATTTTAGGCAGGCCACAGCTGTAGCACCCGTGCTAAAATCAAATAAGACTAAGTGCATTCACGAGTACTATAAACTCTCCGTGAACCGAGCAGCCCGAATGAGCATGTACTCTATTCCTAATGTAGAAGACCTAATAACCAGGTAACCGGAGTATCGATTTTTACTAAGGAAATATAACCAAAGAGTATACAGGGTACGAGGGCCTTACTAATGTATTTCGTTTTAGTTCATTTTGCACTTACATCATTTATATTTTTTTATTTTAGGTAATCCATTACGAGTAAGATGTATGCTCGAGCAATAAAAGTCATGAAGTCATGATTGTTTTAACTCGAAAACATTGTAATTTTGAAAAAAGCATGTCATTTCCAATTAAGATGATACAAAATACATAATTGGTTTTCAAAATGTCACAATATAAAGGTTCAATCTTGATTTATATAAATGGATGTCGTAATACCCATGTTAATAATTAAAACAAATGATTGAGAGGAAAGCATGGAAAAATTCATTTCCTTTGTTGCGTAATTTAGGTTTGATAACACGTGTAAATACGAGTTGAAATAATGCATTTAATACCAGTAACGATGCATTGTTGAAAACACTTATTAGTGCGCGCTTATATTGAAATACAAGCTTAGGAACGTGCTACATCAGGAATCAATGTTACTAGTAAAGTGGGTGAGGTTTGAATAATTTTTTGTGTGTAAGACTGTGGGGTCAATACTCGAAACTATCAATTAATTCCTATGTATCAATTAGTATATTTTATGTTTGATGGTATGGTTTGACTTTTGCGTTGATACCAATTTTCAAAACATAAAGCGCTCGAGTAAGGTTTTCGAATTACGTGGCAGAGGATAATGACGACAAGGTTGGGAACTCAGCTTTGTCTCGGGTTTATTTGAAGAAGCCAGAAGGACCGCCGAGAACTTGTTTACTGAAGAACTTGGCTGAAGATGGTTCGCAGTCCGTGCAGGCAAAAGGCTCCGGCGAGTGACGAAGTCGACGGTGTGTGAGTGTGGTGATTTATGGTATTCACTTTATGAGTTGGGCAATTTAGCAGGCAAGAGAAATCAGTGGGATTTCAGGGGTAAGCTCAAAGCCTGCGGAATTTGAGCTGGTGAGTGACATCAATTTGAGCCGTGATTGATGGCGATAATATATCTTAATTGGTTATTAATTTAAGATCATGGCCACTGAATTTTACAGATGCGGGCTCATTAACTTGTGTCCGTGGTTGGAGGCAGTTTACAATTTAGCCAGTAATTAGATAATATACAAGGCTAAAGGCAAGTTAAAGGCATAGCTAAAGGCCAAGCTAAAGGTCCAGGTAAAGGGTTAAGCTAAAGCCCCAGGGATGGATGTGTAGTGAACCCTCAGCCGCACTTCAGTCTAAATTTCATAAATTATTAAAACCATCTTCTAAAAATTAAATGAAGTTAACGTAATCATTCCTAAAATTTTAGATTACTATTGTCATTCAACATTACCCCTAAATCTATTAAAATTTGACCAAAGAAATACTTCAACAAGAAAGAACGGCGTTTTTCACGTAGAACCATACAGCAAGTTCATTCGTGTCGGAAGTTCCGTCCGGAAACGCTCGTCCGCTCACAGCGTATATAAGGCCGGCTTTCCAGGCAGAATCGTCATTCTCGTATAGATTCTCCTGAGTAGTGCTTGGGCCCCAGAGCGGGCATAAGTAAGTAACAAGTGTTTAATGTTAAGTGTTTTATTGTGTCTTAACTTGTCTGTGTAGGGAGCGCTCGTTGTTGTGTCTTAGTAACATTGACTATGTTTTCTCTGTGTCAGTTGTGGTGATTCCACCTAGCTGTACGCGCTCACCATCACACAAGCACAAAAGCGCCACCCCACTGAAACGAAGCGCTCTCGCTGAACAACCAATCAGCGCTCGAGGCTGGCGCTGGGGTGGCGGACCGAGCCTCTACAAGCAGCGCGCACCGAGCAGCCAGGCAACACCTCTGAACACTCACGTACGCTTAGCTCAGCCTCAACTGCTTCAAAAGCGCCACCCCGAGCCGGCTAACCAGAAGCTAGCTCGGTTCAGTGCGGCCACCACCAGCCCTATTTAAAGAGCTGCGTGCTATGCGCAGTTCAGTTCGCACAGCTCACTCCGTGCACTCGCAGGAACCCTGATATTCACACAAGTCTTCTTCCTGCGAGCCTCGTCACTGCAACGGCTCACACAAGCCTTTCCAGCGAGCCTCCTCACAGCAGCGCACACAAGACTTCTCCCTGCGACTCTCCGCGCAGTGACTCCGACATTCACTAGTCTCGGCTGCTCAGCAAGCAGTAGCCTCTCGGCCTCCATCGCCACCTCGACGGCACCGCTACGCCACGGCACGCACAACGCGACTTACCGACAACCGTCGGTCTTCCAAGTCGTCCTTGTGTACTATACTACCTGCCTGTAAACATTTACCTCATGTGCCATACTGTCGGCGATCTTCTCAATAATACGGCCTTTATTCCAGTTGTGTATTCCTTATCCTGTCGGGTTCGTTTGCACCTCAGGCACTCACTTCGGGCATAGATACCACAAAGTCTAAAGATATTTACATAGTCTGCCCGGAGTGTAATGCAGCCTGAGGGAGAACACTACACAGTGTTAGTTAGGCACAAGCTTCAAGCTCACTGCCCCATCTTTGTCATTGTTATCCCTTTTGTATTTGCTTCTCCGATGAATCCTTGTTGGCTCTCAATATTATTAAAATGTTGGCATTAGCTCCTTAGATATTTTATCAGTGCTGAGCAAAGTGTTTTAAGACACTTTACTGTCCACAGGGATCATTAATGTGTAAGCTAAATATTGTTTCCCTGAATTTAATTGAGCGTTGTTAGCCTTTGCTAAGTCACTGTAACTTTGTTTTCCAGCTTTAGTTTGTTTTACTGCTGTGTCTTTTTATATGCTGCTCCTTTTTATATGTAATTCTGCTGCGCCTTGAAGCAATTCTTGCTCATCTGAATTATAGAGAATAGAGGCTTCACCTTTTCTCATATTTACTTTTGATACATTATTTACCTCAATAGCTATTTTTACTTGTAGCTGTTAGCTCATTTAGATTATACACTCAGTAGTGCTGCTGCTTGTGATATCAGGATAGAGCTTATGACCAGTTGGTCCCGAACACCGGTTCTGGGTGTTAAGATGATTCAGGCTGCAACTCGGGCGCTAGAGCTGCGCACTGACCTTAGCACTAGACTTCTGCCATTGTTCTTCTTGTTAATGCAGCAGATGCAGCAGTCTTGCACATGAGTATGAATAGACTCGTTATCGTACAAAATAATCCAGCACGATGTCCCCTGACAGGATCTACTGGACCACACATTCATGCACTCACAAACACATATGGAACCAAACCCTAACCTCTTAATTTAAGGAGCTTACCTCCTCCGAGTTTATTCTCCAAGTTTCCCCTCCTATCTAACTTATCATCTAACACTCCATTATTAGACCGTTGCATAAAAGTGGTGACCTAAATACAGCATCAAACTACAGGCCCATCAGTCTTTTGCCTGTCATGTCAAAACTATTAGAGAAAGTGGTGACGAATCAACTGTCGTTTCACCTGGACGAGTCAAATCTACTCCACCAAAATCAATATGCCTATAGAAGAAATACTAGCACTGCTGAATATCTCTGCTCAATATCTCGCTCTGCTCAATATCTCTGAAAAAATATACAGTGACATCGATCAAAAGAATGTAACACTCTTGCTGCTACTCGATCTCTCTAAGGCGTTCGATAGCGTCGAACATGATAGACTTCTACGTAAAATACTGAACTTGGGAATAGACACGCAATGGTTTGAAAGTTACTTGTCAAATCGATCTCATGCAGTCCGCATAGAAAACAAATTGTCCCCATTCATTCAAAACAATTTTGGTGTTCCCCAAGGATCCATTCTTGGTCCGCTACTGTTTTCTATTTTCATAAACGATTTCCCTCCAATGCCTTCTAACACACGGATCTCGATGTATGCAGATGATGTTCAAATTGCAATAACAAGTTCTGTATCGGAAATACCACAGACGCAAATTAAAGCCGAAACTTTACTGACTAGCCTGAAATCATGGTACGACCGAAATGGTCTTAAATTAAATGCTAATAAAACACAATGCATTATTTTTGGATCCAAAGATGCAATTAAAAAAACTTCAGATCTTACTCTTGAAGTTGGAAATGATAAATTTAATGCATCAGAAAGAGTTAAAAATCTAGGGATCTGGTTCGATAGAAATATGCCCTTCAAATCTCACGTTGAGACTACTTGCAACAAAATCTACGGAACTTTAATGTTTTTTCATCGTATAAAAAGTATGCTAGACGAAAAATCCAGATTATTAGCAATTCAATCCCTTGTGTTATCGCGCATTGACTACTGCAGCCTAGTATGGGGAGACTTACCTAAATACCTTCAAAGGGACTTACAAAAGTGCATGAATTTTGCAGCGAAGGTGGTATGCAACGGTAATTTCAAAAGAAGTGACCACGTAACCCCTCTCCTCAATAAACTCGGCTGGATTCCTATCCAAGAAAGGCTCCTCATGCAGAAGGCCCAATACGTATTCTCCTCGTTATATCTTCCTCAGAGCAATGCTGAGATAGTGTGTTTCCATCCACCCACTGTAACCAATCAAAAACCGAATAGAAACAATAATGTCTTAGTCAACTATCGTTCATCTCACTTAGGGCAGAAGGCTCTGTCCATATCAGGCGCTTTACTGTGGAACAAACTTCCCCTGAGTATTAAAGTCCCTCAAAGACCGAGAGAATTTAAAGCCAAAATAACTCGTCATCTAGTGTCTCAAGAATAATTCTTAGTTACAGAACACACAAAATAAGTACTGTCGAATCTCATTTGCCTGGTATCTCCATTGCTCAATAACCTCCCTCGCTTATTGTTTTATAATACAAGATATCACAAAACAGTTTTAGAGTATGCGTAGGTAGTGTGATTTGATCGCCTATACGCTGCCGTTTGCAAACATGCTTACTTGAATATGTGTGTACGTATATAGGTGTATGTGGGCATATGGGTGTGCATATGTGCACGTACACCTGTGTGCACTAGAGTAGATAAACCAGTCGAAGGTTGCATTTTATGTCATTCCTCTCCATTTCTGTGCAAGCATCAAACTAGACCGTCATGGTACCTACGTGTGTGTGTGTGTTTATCAATTGCAGACATTCTGCACCATATTACAAAGATAATGTGATTTTCTTTCTAATATGAAATTGTAAAGCAACCATGTAAAAAAAGCAATAAATTCGTTGCGTGATCACCCATTTATACTGCAGTATTACGCTTATAGTTATATGCTTATAATAATGTGATACCTATGTCTGTTTATCAATTGCCGACAATTTGCGCCATATTTCAAAGATAATGTGATTTTTTTTTCTAATATGAAACCTTTATAGGACATTAATGTTTTCTTTCTTATTCACGTCCCACAATCGTTTTCATGTTTCAGACTTAGTATTATAGAGTGGATAGCCCTACACTAGAGCACAGCGCAGGTTCCACATAGACACCAAATAGTTATAGTACTGAACACAATACCATGCAATGACACAGCCAGTTAGGTAAATAGTTCACTCACCTCTTGGATACCTTAACTTAATACTCCATTTTCAATACTGTGGCTAGCAAGAGTAGAGCGGAGATAGACGGGAAATGTATAGTATAGGGTAGAATAGAATTAGTACATTAGTTTAGAACTTAAGAAGTTAGATACCAACCACAGTATGGTAATTATTTACACACTCGGTCCACATGTACTTGTTGTTGAACCCGAGGCCAATCGCAGACTGACTTGCGAGTGTTGCCCTCTCGAGCGTTGCCAACTTATGGTCTCTCTAACTAGAACTTACACTACTCGCTATATTACACTTAGGTAGACTGTTTTGTGCCACTATTTGTAGTACGAAATTTTATAAAATTCATGCGATAATAAAAGATATTTTCTCCGTTTCCCTCGATTGGAATTTCTGGTTTATACTGACTGGTTTACGCTGATATTCGCGCACATGCTTACTTGTAGATATCTGTACGTGTGCACGCTGTGCGTATGACACTAAATAGAATGCGTATGTATTGCCTCGATGCATAGAAATGCATTTGTGTATCCTTACGAGTTTGGTGTAATTATGTGCGTGCATGTGTACATGTATATATTTGCGTGTATATGTGCACACATGTGTGTACTAGACTGACAACTAGCATTTTACTAGAGATAATGGTCTTTTTTCTGTTCACTCTCAACTTGTAACATTACCTAACTCGTCATCTCTGTATTATTGTAAAGCATTCATGTAAAAACTATACATTTGTTGTGCGATCATCCACTTTTTGTTTAAATAAAATGCTTATCAACTAATGACCGCTATGTTAAAATTGATGGATTAGAAATACAAAACTTATTATCTTCTTGGTCCTGTAGCATTCGCTACAGAGCGTAGGAATTATATATTTTCCCATTCGCACTTAAATAAAATAATTATTAGCATTAAAAATCTACTCTAAATTATTATTAATTACTTTACACTTCTAATTCGTAATCATTGAAGTTTGTGTGTAAATACATGAGAGATAAAGAAAATCAATCGACATTTCGAGTTTTAGAGCAGCTGTCTGTGGCAACAGCCAAGCGCGTCGCTTGAACGCACTTGCCGAGTCACTCTCACCGTTGACTTTCTAGCGTGCGTACCGCTCTTGTAAGTTAAAGACAATTTAAGTGTGAAAACAGAATGAAGCCCGATAAAGTATACAGTGTAAAATTTTCCTTGTGCATGTGAAAATTAATTATTTGTTCATCGTCGTGAATTAGGGATGAACTTAATAATAGTGTTAAAAGTTAGACTAGCATGTGTTATTTTCGAGTGCTATCTTCGACGTGACAAACGTATAAATTTTGTGTTTCACGATTCATTTCCTGTGTCAAGTCATTATATTATCAGACTAAGTTTGGTGCCTTACTACAAGTTATACACTTGCAGCGTTCATGTCGAGATTGAAATTTGATCATAAAATACTCGTGAGAGAGCACGACAGAGCTGCTGGCGTCTTTGTGCCGGTTCCTTGTTTTCCAAGATGGCGACGCACAGACTGCCGTCGCGTGTAGTGATTCTGCGATTCAAAATCGTACCTTACGCATTTTGGAATAAGATTCTTTACAAACATGCTAGTAGTAGTTTTCTTAAATGTGTGACGTGTAATAAGTGGGAATGCCTTTTTAATAATTTCGTACGAATTAATAGAGTACGCAGATTATTCATGCACATGTTTTGCTAAAGTTTTTAGTTTCATTTTTTATATTTCATACTCCTTAAGCCTTGCGTTTAATCGCACTTATTTCAATATAAATCATTATCAACAATTTAAAGCACTTCTGCTTATATTTTGGTGACAAAATACCTACTAGCATCTGCCTTCGTGAATGCGTACGATGTATGCCGGCGGTTTGTTGCGACTAGCGACGCGTAAAACCGCCGGGTTGATCGTCGCACTAATTTTCATGTTTCGTCTTGCAAAGATTGTCTTTCTGTGCAAGCAAAAACGTAGTATTTCTTTTCTCAATGTAGACATTATTTCTTAATTTTTATCAATAATACTTGTCAATGTTTTTAGTATTATTGAGCAATGAAAGTAGGATTCCTTTTCCCTGTTAATTCTTGTACGGAGATAGGGATGTTCTAGAGCACTGAACAAGCGTTAATTCTCATTTTTACGCAATTTTAGCCGTGTTATGTCTTTTCGATGTTTCATGAATCTTGTGTTATGAAATCACGTGTTTTTTCCAAAACTCCACCAATTTAACCTTCGATATTGCTGTCCTGCAGATTCTTGCAAAAGTTGCAGTCTCTTGATATTTTCATGATATTCCGTAGATCTCGTGTTTACTTGCATGTAGTTTCGGTAATGAATAACGATTGTCATTACCGGAAAGTCTTAAACCTCATGCTCATATATTAAAGCCAAAGGCCTTAGTGAACAAGTTTGCCAGTTACAAAAGAATCTGTCCTATCTCCTTGAGCTTGCCAAAAGTGAGAATCCTTAAAGTTAGCTCGTGTCTGATCTGTAGGATTTCTCGGAGTTGCGTGTGGGCGTTTATCATGTCGATGTTGGGGACTGTCAGCACTAGAATTTTCCTTGATGTCGCCTTGGACTGCTCACCCAGCGTTCATATTTTTGCAGACCTCAACGTCATCACCAAAACGCCACCGACACACACACCTTTGCCCCCTGGGCCTTTGTTGGATTAGTTTTGGTCCTAAACTGGCCTTACCTAAACTGGCCTTATCTAAACTGGCCTTATCTAAACTGGACTTATCTAAACTGGCCTTATCTAAACTGGCCTTATCTAAGTTGGCCTTATCTAAACTGGCCTTACCTGAACTGGCTTTACTTAAACTGGCTTTTGTTCCGGCATCCACTCAATCAAATTGACACTACCAATCGTCTCGGGTCTCTCAAAGACTTATAAATTGGACCCCTAGAAATTCTAAACAAACCTACACAGTCGACTTCGTCAACTAGCCGGAGCCGCTTCGCCGGCACGGACTGCGAACCATCTTCAGCCGAGTCCTCCAGAAGAGCAAGATTTGGCGGTCCTGTTTCGGCTCTCCTCAAAAATAAACTACAAACAAAAAGCTGAGTTCCCGAGTGCATTATTACCCTCTCTCCTGATTAATCAGATACTTATCGAGACACATGTTTATGTCTGGCTTTACCCCACGGCCCCAAAACAAAACAGTCCTCATGCTTATGTGTACGTGTATACATGTATATGTATGTGTGTGTATGTACATGTATATATATGTATGAATATATATATGTGTATATGTATACGGATGTATATTTATATATATATATATATATATATTTTTCATGCTTTCTCAAAATGACACTTTTGAACATTGGCCGAAACAAGCGATTCATGTATTATTTCCTGGCATCAAGAATTGCGAAGTTTTATATCATGTACATGTAAACTGTCAAAAGTGTTTTCACCTCACAATGAAAATGCATCGTCCATGAAATTGTGTTGTCTCTTATAATTATCATTACATGTATTATCAAATGTAGATTAAGCAAGATTAGGAGTACATTACCCTCAATCATTTATTTTCGACTAGTGACACGAGTTTTACAATACTCGTGTGTGTGTATCATCTAAGTGTATTAATTTTAAGAGATTTTAAAAACCAATGATGGTACTTTTGTACCATCTATATTGGAAATATACTGTTTTCTTTTTTCTTTCTTTATTAAACTGGAAGGCCTGCATCCCTGCAGCTAAGCCGCTGAAATCTCCAGTTGAGACCATTGGGTCGAGAGTCTCCTTTCTTACCAATTTTTCCCAACCGGTAGCTATTCCCATACTCATCACTCAATCGCCGACCCACTTAATGTCGGAACCTCCTACCTTACATCATCCTCAACTTCACACTCCAGCACACGCTTCCACAAGCCTGAGCTGAACGCATCGTCTGAAGTTCTTCAACCACCTTGGACTCTCCCCAAGAACGTCTCACGAACCAAGCCTCAAGCCTCGCACTTCGGCGTTCAACCTCCGACTTAAATATACTCCAAAAGGCGAGCTATTTGTTCTCTCATTTTCCCCAGTGTTGGCTGTATGGTGGTTTTTGTTATTTCCTTGTTTGATTATAAGACGCTAGAAGTATTGCGTCCGAACACCGTGCTAAACTCCTTCTGAGTAAGTGGCCATATCAATTCATTCAATATATTGAAGCCTTCCCCGGCTTCTGGTGACCCTGCCTTGTCAAAGAATACCAATCAATCCAATTCTCAACCTTTAGATTGCTGTGCTCTTCAAGCTACAAATTCACATAATCAAATTAAGTTCCCCACTTTGGGCGAACTTTAGACATGTGTTGTGGTGTTGGTGAAGTCGGAGAATGCGACGCTGTGCACCACACGAGATCACAATGCGAAATCAACGGTAAGGAACATGGCGTGCGTT
Source organism: Morinoia aosen (assembly GCA_030386875.1). Lineage (NCBI taxonomy): Eukaryota > Metazoa > Arthropoda > Malacostraca > Amphipoda > Talitridae > Morinoia > Morinoia aosen. Next base: position 89,779,087 of record CM059562.1, on the reverse strand, counting down.
GGGATGTTGCCAACACGCCGAGCTTAAACTCGAACGACTGTCGATATTATTCTCTTTTTGTGCTTTTACACAAAAACTTTTAAGAAAAATAATTATAAGTGGAAAATTATTAAGAATAATTTAAAGTAAGATTTTTAATGCCAATAATTATGTTATTTAAATGTTAATGAGAAATTTACTGAATTTATACATTTTGTGGCGACTGCTACATATATCAATTAATGAGCACGGAGAAAGCATAATTTTTTACCATAACATAAATATATGATATTTCATACGCTGATAATACTGGCATAAAATAGCTATATGGATTAGCCAAATAAATTAGTATACCAATTAATAAGCACAGAGAAACAAAACACGTATTGAGAAAATCCAGAATAAAAATATTAGGCTTAGTAGAATAATTTCACTGAAAATTAGCTTAAAATTTATTTTTGGTACTGAATTGGATCACCTCAAGTTTTATTTCAGATGGTGGTTGTATTAAATGAGAAAATAATGTTTAGGGTAAAAATGCAATTTTATAGGGTGAAATTAACTGACTGTAATAAGCCTACGTTGTCAACTGTTGGTTGGTCGGTCGATTGAGGTATCTAGGTTGAATGGTGCCGGTATGCGAATGTGGATGTAAGCTACTGTTCGTATGAAACTTCGCACATCTGAAGACTTTTGTTTCACCATGGCATTTCAATTAAGGCTCATCTTCGGTCTTTGCTTGCTATCGGTAGGGCTTGGTGCAAATGATGTCTTGAATAAAGACATCGTTGTCAAGAATCTGGAACGCAAAATTGACCTGACCACGCAACTTGTGAAAATTAGTCATAAAATAACAATTGAAAACACTGGGTCGAGTCCTGTCAAGTATTTTCTAGTGACCCTCAACCAAGAAGAATTTGAAAAGTTATCTTTCTTAGGAGCTCAGGTATGGCCTTATAAAACAAAGCGGTTTTAGGTAATTTGGTGACAGTTGAAAATCGCTTCCCTGTAGTAACCTCTCTTATCCGCTCATAACTTGGCTGGCTCATGTGTTTTCGTCCTATCATGATGTATGTTTGATAACTGATTAAGCAGGGAACAGAAATATTCAATATATTATTTTGCAAGTTTGTTTAATATTTGGACATAAAAACTTTCAATTAATGGAATGTTGAAGCTTATCAAGAGGGTGCTATTACCCATTTATTGCATAGCTATCATAAAATATCACTGAATTTCTTAATTTTTACCTCATAATTTAAAACATTTTCAATTATTTAGGATAACTTCAGGAGCAGTGCATTTTTTCAATGCTTCATATATGCTTTTTGACAGCATAGCTCCTAACTTAGACATTATAAATACAAAGCTCATAACTGCTTATTCTGCATATACTAGCCATTTTAAAATGAGCCCCATGTAAGTTGTACTGAAGTATTATTTTCATGTATCAGAAGTGCAGGATTCCATCACTTCTGGTTTGATTCAAATAGGTTTATGGGGCCAGGTTATATTATCAAGTGTCCTATCATGGTTTTCTTGTTTCCAAACATTTTCATTATAGAAAGTAATTTATCACTACAGCTGGTGCTTTTGGGTTGCTGATTTAATGCTCATCTAATTGAGCAATACCTCCATACATAATGGTTGGAAATAACTTCTTTATCAAAATTTTCGGTTAATGTTGAGGATTATTTGCGAATTCATTATCCACTTTTCGAACGCTAAACACAGTAAATTAGATCAAAATAAACAAGTTTTCTTCTATGCACTTTCCTTTGTAAATGATTATTTTACGAATTATAGCGGTAGGTTAAGTTTCATGGTAATAACATCAAAATAAATTACTTTTCTTCCATGCACTTTTTTCGTCAAATGAATATTTTATGAGTTAGCGCGGTAGGTTTAGTTTCGTCTTTGATAATGAGAAAACCGGAAGCGAGACGCCATTGCAGCATTGCCATTTGCCGGGCCAAATGAATTACTTCCCGCTTCAAACACTTGAGTTGCGGGGTAAATGTTGAGGACTTGACCATAATCTATTTTCCACTTTTTGATCTACAAAGATTGTTGATGAGACCAAAATAAACAAGTTTTCTTCAATGCACTTTCCGGCGGAAATGAGTATTTTAAAAGTTATGGCGTTAAATGAGTTACCGGAACTCCTGTGTGCATCACCCTATTACAAACGTAAAGAGGTTGGGTCGTGAGGGGTAGCCACAGTTCTTTTAGTTTTATAATTTTCACTAAAAGAACTGTTGCCACCCCTCACGACCCAACCTCTTTACGTTTGTAATAGGGGGTTTGCTCTTTGTCGGCTTGGTTGGCCCGGGGGAACGCCTGTTTACTTTCACGTCGGACCGCGCGGTATATTTTTCCCCGCCTCAAACACTGGAGTTACGGTAACTCATTTAATGCCATAACTTTTAAAATACTTATTTCCGCCGGAAAGTGCATTGAAGAAAACTTGTTTATTTTGGTCTCATCAACAATCTTTATTGATCAAAGAGTGGAAAATTGATTATGGTCAAGTCCTCAACATTTACCAGTTGCGGTAACTAATTCACCGCTATAACTTGTAAAATACTTATTTATGACGGATTGTGCATAGAAGAAAACTTGCTTAGTTTGATCTAATAACTATTTTAAGGCACCTAAAAATCAAATATCAATTCCCGAATAATCCTCAACATTAACCAAATTTTCATCTACAGGTGTTGAGCTTTGGCTATTATGTATCAAGCATTATTTCAAAGATGCTTTAATACATTTGATTTTATCAACTTTTTTGGTCAATACGCAATTTAGGTGATCCACCAAAATTGAAAATTTTATTCTGAAGAATTACTAAAAGAACCCATTCAAGAACGTTGGTCAATATTGAATTTAATGTTGTCAACGAATTTAATAATTTTGTTGGTATAGATAGGTTATATAGTCAATTTTAAGACTTTTTACAAGAATAACAATGTGCCCGGAAATGCTTAGTTTTGGAGATATAGGGTAAATAACGCCAGGTAAGAATAGCATTAACGACAGTTTGGATTTGGCTCTTCCTGCGTTTTGTGGACGCGGACCACGCCAAGTTTTTTGGCGGGAGTCATCGGCCTCGGTATGGTCGAGTTAAATTAAGAAATTTTAGGCTTTCTTAGGTTAGGATACTTAACTAAATTAACAACCAAACCTTACCTTACCTCAAAAATAAGCATTTCTGGGCACATTGTCATTCATGTAAAACGTCTTAAAATTGACTATATTACCTATCTATACCTACGAAATTATGAAGTTGTTGACAACAATAAATTCAATATTGACCAGAACGTTTTACAAGAATGACATTCTGCTCGCAAATGCGTTATTTTGTGAATTAATAAACTCTGAAGTTGGCTTGTGCGCGCCAAGTGTAATTTAATTAATAACGGAAGCTAACCTCCTATTACAAACGTAAAGAGGTTGGGTCGTAAGGTGGAGCCAAAGTTCTTCTAGTGAAAATCATAAATAAAGGTTTCTAGTGACGTCCGTTTACATCGACTCCAAGATGTCGGCCGCCATCTTGGGTACCGGGTGGGGCCGTTGGAGATATAAATGGATGTCACTAGAAACCTTAATTTATCATTTTTACTAGAAGAACTGTGGCTACCCCTCACGACCCAACCTCTTTACATTTGTAATAGCCTCCATTATTAATTAAATTACGCTTAACGCACGCTCTTCTTCGGCGCGCACAAGCCAACTTCAAAGTTTATTAATTCAAAAATAACGCATTTGCAAGCAGATATCATTCTTGTAGAACGTTCTTGAATGAGTTCCTTTAGTGATTCTTCGGAATAAAATTTTTAATTGCGGTGGATCACCTAAACTGCATATTGACCCCTGTTTTTTATGAGGAAATCATACAGGCTTTTATTCTTGTATCAGACAAGAGCAAGGCCTAATTAGAAAATAATTTGTGAATTGTTATGTTAACTACTTCATGATACTTTTTTTATTGCTGCTGCGAAGTTGGGGATACTGATAATTCAGAAATGGATTGTATTGCAATAGTTCACTTGTCAGGCTTCTTGAGTTGAAAATAAAAGAATATTCTGGGTTCCCTTGAAAGCTTTTGAAGTATCTACTAGCATGATTATCAATCTGAATGATATTAAAATTTCAACAGAGCAGAAAGTGATAGACAAAAAAAACTTTGCTTGCATTTGATTTTATTTTGGTACTCTTCAGTTACATCTTCATGAAAATATGTAACTGAAATGTATTAGCCAGTTGAAAATTCAACATTTTGTCAATATTTGGATGGTATGTGATTCATTTTTTTGGGAGACATCACTTCTCTGTATTATTATTTTTTGAGTATATTTCTGTTTGGTGGCTGTAGAAGCTGAATAATGCAACACAAGTTTTTGCAGGTGGGCAGCTACCAGCTGGCAGTTGGAGAGACCACCATTGCCCAGCACCCTGGCTACCACTTTTACCGTGTGGACCTGCGAGATGTGCTGCAGGGTGGCAAGACTTCCAGTCCTGTGAGTTGCAGCATCACCTCTAGCCATTTGGATAGCCTCAGATTTTTATCTTCTCAATAACTTCTGTGGTTTTGCTCAAAGTTTAGGGTAATAGTTCACATGCATTGGATTACCCAAAGGCAAGTTCAATAATGTACTGTTCAATTTTATCTGAAGTTAGGTAGGCCTCCTTTTTGTGATCAAATAAGTTTTCTCTTTTTCTCAGTGACTTCATTTTTGGTTCACTGCTGCCCTATTTTCCAGCACCTCTGACTTTTAACTTCAATTTCTGTTGTCATGACTTAGCACCTCAATTTACAATTTCTTTGCACAGAGAATCTTATGTAAAACATACCTTGTTTATAGAGTCTGCATTCCTCTAGCACTACTATAAATGGAACATTTGTCTTTCTTCCCTTAAGAACACTTTTTCTGTGGTAACTGATTCTGAAACTAACTTGTGATTTAATATTTTATACTTTACCTATTGACTCAAGAGGCTCAATTATTAAATAATGTTAAAGAAAATAGCCTATTTAGGAAAGTTTTTATGCCAAATCTTTTAGTGATGAGCTCTCCATCTTAGTTAAGGGTGTGGTCTGGGTTGTATTTGGATAATGGTCAGTTTTTGGTTTATGAATTCATCTTATAGAGAATTTTCTTGCACATCCAGCAATATAATTGGCTCTCAAGTACGTACATTGGTTCATCTCGTAGACAGAGTAGAAGACGCGCACTAACGTGACTTGGGCGAGCCAGTAAATGAGTGATATCCCCTTCTCCCCCTAATTATGAATCAGTTTTGGGCGTTCCTCTACGTGAATAACAAAAGAGTTCATTCATGGCTTTGCTTGAAGTGCTTTTGTACTTAAAAGAAACATTGTAACACTCAATGTTTATTATGATGTAACTGAGTGTTGGTTTTGAGTCCGGCAGCTCTTGAGTCATCAGATAATTTGCCGTTGTGTAAACATATTATCGCCTCCCGCAGTTTTGCATGTACAGGAATGACAAATATAACATTCGAAAGGGCTCAATAAGAGCTACCAAGCAATCGAGTTGATTTAAAAAAAATTAGTTTGTAATTAAAACAAATCTGTTTTTTAGAAAAGACTGGTGGTTCTGAAACTTGCATTCATTGCCTTTTGATATAGATCCTTTCCCACAGTTTTAAAGGTTGAAAAATATATCAATCGATAGAACTTGAATAGAGCCACTAAAGCAGTGAAGTTCACTTTAAAAGAAGAATTAGTTCTAAAATTATGAAACAAAGAGAAAACAAATTTTAGAAAAATGGTTCTCATGAAAACTTGCCTATTGACCTTTGAAGTGATTCTTTTCCCACAGTTCTGAAGGTACAGGAATGTCAAATGTATCAATTTAAAGTGGTTCTATCAATCTAGAGAATCTAGAGAGGCAGTGCAAAAGTTTTTTTTCAATTCATGTTGAAAATTATAAGCAAAATAATTTGAAAAGCAAAAAGTGGTCCGTTTTTGAGAAAAAAATTCTTTAAATTTGAAAGATCAAATCATTGAAAAACTTCTACGATGGATCTCTAGAAAAGACAAATAGCTACCTAAAAAAACCTTTTTTGAGTTCTATAACTTCAAAATTGTAGGCGATGAATCATTTTCCACAACACCCACTTTTTCAGGGCATATAAAAAAATCATATTGCTTATAAATTTACGAGAAAAATGCATGAGGTAAAAAATAAATGCCACATCATTTTACACTTCTCGTGATAATTTCAGAAAATCCATCGAGAACTGACGCACTTTTGGTTTCACTCCATCCGTGTCCTTAAGCTTACCATAGGAGTTAATGCACAAAAAATTTCCAATGTATTTTTTATTTCTTGCTCTTTCTAATTCTAAAGGGGATATGCATCAATGCATTACTGCTGCTGATGCCATTAATGTCTCGTGCTTATAAATGCATTGAGCTCCAGTGCTAAATATTCAGCACAAATTTTGTACCCTGTTCCACTGTCTTTCTTACCATTCCATTTGCATATTTCCTAGCTTACTCTTCTGTTGATTCTCCTTTTTCATTGTTTATACTTATGTTTAGAAAAATTTATTTTAATGCTAAGATCATTTATTTTTCATATTTAAGATCAGTTTGTTTACCTCTGTAAGTCAAGCATGGATATACATTCCATTAGTTTGTATGCAATTTTAGCTTTGCCTTAAAATTTGCTTATGATAAGGATACATGTTATATTGTACCTTAGTTATGGTTCTTGGAGCTCTGCATTACTACTGATATTAGGTAGTAATTGCGTAGCTGTAGAAGTCTTATTTCTTGAAATGTGTGGCTTTGTAAACTTGACTAAGCCACACATTTGGTTCATCCCTTCCTGCTTGGTGTGAAATTGTACCCTGAACTATTGGTCAGGTTGAGGTGGAGGTGGTGCTGGCAGGATCGCTGCGGCCGTACCCCGCCAGCATCCAGCAGGGGGAGAAGCAGCTGGTGGTGTACGAGGGCAGCCACTGGGTGCCTGCTGCATACAAGGTCACGTCCCAGACCACCACCATCCTCCTGCCCTCCCCCAATGCCGAGAGCTACACCAAGCTCAAGCCCACGCTGCACACCGACACCACCATCATGTATGGGCCCTATGACAACATCCCTGCGTTCTCAGCGGTCAGTGCTTCAGTAGATTTCCTGTGTCTTTAAAAATTTGTCTAATTACAATAAATTTTCTGTTGGTTGGTATCGATTCATTTTAGAAATGGGTATTTTTATACTGTGTCTGTTGGATAACTTTGTGCGTTGCGCCTCAAATTTATGTTTAAGTAGATCAATTTCTGCTTTTAACTGTGCTTTATTTGGTTTTATTCCTCTTTCTGATTATGTTGAAATATCTTTTGGAATATGATGCAATTATTTTAGCATTTTAGGTCTTTTTTAAACATGTCTTCACTATCCTTTCAATTAATTCGTAGACCTGTTGAATACAATTTCTGTTGAGAAATGGTATCTCTCCCAATTAAGAATACCAAATGTATAACTCTGAGTAAACTATAATTTTCTACATATTACTGTAAATAAGGATAACTATTATGCAGGGAATAATGAAGCTAATTGACAAAATATTGATGTTTAGTCGTTTTATTCTGGTAATAAATTTTGAGTGTAATGGCAAACTAAACAATGGTTTCATTTGAATTTTGGATGCTGTTCTATCACAAATTACTTCTGTAGATCAGCATTTATATTCCAAGTGCAATAAAAGTGTATATTGCAGTGTGCTTTTGTCTCTGAACGGCTGGATAACTCGGTAAATGGTTATGTGTAACAAGTGTTTATGTTTAATATCTGTGAGTGTTAAAGGAAAACGGAATATTAGACAATTCAATATCAATTCTTTAAACTAGTGGTAACTTGGTGTCTGATCACATGTATACATTGAGCCTTCTTTACATCCATCTTCATTTTAGAGACAACAAAGTGAATTAGAGTTCTCACATTGGTGAAGCTAGCATTGAGCTAAATCAAACACTCGGAGATAACGGCTGGAAGCCTTTGTGTCACAGGACCCAATGAAGATCCACTACGAGACGAGCAGCCCGTTCCTGACGATCACAAACTTGGAGCGCGTGCTCGAGGTGAGCCACTGGGGCAACGTCGCTGTGGAGGAAACCATCGACCTCCTGCACACTGGGGCCAAACTCAAGGGCTCCTTCTCGCGCTATGACTACCAGAGGGACCACAACACCCACACCAACGTCAAGTGAGCCACACTCTCTTGCTCTGGCAGCTTTGGTGCAGAGCCCTGGTGTGCCTTGTGTGGTGCTTAGATCATGGCTTCTGTGTTTGCTTCGGTGCCCTCTCCCTGGAGGCTGTAGAAACGACAGTCCGTTTAAGTTAGGCTTGTCTTTTCTCTGGGGATCATGCTTTGTGCATAGATTCTGTCTTCTTCAGTCCATACTAAGTGGTCCCTTTGCTTGGCTTTTTATTGGCTTTGTTGTGATAAGGGAGTCTCAGAACTAATCAAATGTTAAAAATAATCATAGGTTTTTTATTAGAGTTCATGGACCATCAACACTAAAATTACTGCTTAGTGTGAGGGAGTATTACATTTTTGGAAAAGAGCTTGCTTGTCAAAAAAAATAGTTTCTACTGTTCATTTATGTCGCGGAATTTTTCTTCATGCTTAGAATGCAGCACTCACTTGCACATCAAATAATTGTAAATATAATACTCTTTTCCAATTTTTATTCCTATATAGATATAAATTTTGTTTATTCACCTTCACATGGGACTAGTGGGAGAGGTTTTGGATTGTTTATTGAGAAGGTGATTAGTTCTCACGTATGAAAGAGTTCGTAACTCGCTGTTGTATTTTATTCATGAAGATCGTTAGTTTATTTCTGTGCTGTGGCAAATCATATGCTCTTCATTTTAGAAGAAATGTCTGGGTATGGAAGTAGGTCATGGAGAAATTCAGAAATTGTGTATAGTTAATTTTACACTTAGCATGTTTGCCATAAGCAACAACGCAAGGTGCGTGAATGGGCGTGTGTGCCGGCAGGTCATTCCGCACGATCCTGCCCGCCTCGGCGCGCGACGTGTATTACAGGGACGAGATCGGCAACATCTCCACCTCCAACCTGCGCATCAAGGACGACTCGGTCGAGGTCGACCTCAGGCCTCGCTTCCCACTCTTTGGAGGCTGGAAGACCCACTACAAGCTCGGTTACAACGTGCCCAGCTACGAGTATCTCTTCAACTCAGGTTTGGCTCGACCTCTCGTCTTGACTTTTCCTATTTCTTTAACCTTGTCCCAAATTTACTATGAGTACGATTTAATTATTGGTAAATACCAAATTCTTCACGAAAATCCTGCTTTTGTACCTGTGTGATTTAGTGCTCCCAGGGTAGGTAGGTCCTGAGCTGAAAGATAAGTAGGCCTGGCCTCTCTTGTCGAAATAGGTGTCCCGTTTTAATACTTCAACTTTTGTCTTCTTTCATAAATTACTTTCAATCATGCTGATTCTGTGCGCCGGGTGTAGGGACACGGCTTGTGCATAGATTCCCTGATTCTTCAATTTTAAACTAAGTTATCCTGTAATTCCATACTAAACGGTGCCATCTCCTCTTAGGAACACTCTTATTGGGGCAAGTGAGGCTTAAACTTGTTTATAATCTAATCGTCATTTGCTGACGGTCCAAAGTGCTCGTCGCCGTTCACTTCCTCTAGCCTTCACAGTGTAACAAATACTTCCTACTGTAGAGCGCCACATTTTTGCATCCTCGACTTTCAAGTCACAACACTGCTCCATAGCTCAGTTTATTGGAGTGCTTCTATGCATTATGTGCCGATGCGCGTAATGTAGTTATTTGTAAACTGGAGATTTCGAAGGTTTAGAATATTAGCTTTGCGTGCACTGTGAAGGTTGAGCTTGAAGTCAATCGTTCTCATGTGTGCTGAATGCTTGCTATTTCTCGAGAGTGTGGAGAAATGTGCTTCGTAAAAGATGAAACTTTCAACATTTTCTGAATACTTCTTCGAAAGAGTTGTGCGTCTAGAGTTTGAATGACTGGCGGTGTGCTACTTTCCGTAGCATCTGCTGTTGAGTGCCACATTGTGTCAATATCTGTGGTTGGAAGTAGTGCCCGCCTCACAATGCCTGAACTACCGCAGGCGAGCAGTACGCGCTCAAGATGCGGCTGCTGGACCACGTGTACGACGACATGGTGGTGGAGCAGATGCGCCTCAAGGTCATCCTGCCTGAGGGCGTGCGTGACGTCCACATCAGGTAATTCCACGATTTTCCTTTGATTCACGAACTAAATTTAATTCATCTTATCTCATGAACCTCGTAGTCATCTTTCATTGTATATTTTATTTCATCTCCATTACAGAAATAACTTTGCTTTAAAGACATTTTTTGATAACCCTTTGAGGTTTTTTAGTTGTCCGTTTATTGAAAAATTGAATAAAATTGTATTTTTTTCATGTACAATGGAGACGTCCTACTTGAGTTGAAAAAAAAAAAGTTACTACAACTAAGACCACTTTTAATTCATTGTTGCCAGATGTATGAGGAGTAATTGAAGCTAGCTTTGATTACCAAATCTGTAACATGGAAGGACCAAATTAACATCAAGTCAGATAATTTATTCGACCACCGCGACACGCTCGCTCTCACTTTCCCTGCTACCTTCATTGCGGTGCCAAACGAAAGAGCGTGAGCCCTCAGGGGGACACAACTATTGTATCTATGGAAATTAGCACTCCCACTGAGAAAATGTGAGCGCCCGAGCTGAGAGTTAGGTAGGCCTTCTTTTTGTTGAAATTAAATGTTTCATCATGTTAACGATCATCTTTTCTTGGTTCACTGCTGTCTTGCTTTTAGCACCTACTACTTCTTCAACTTTGATCTCGTTTCATAATCTTCTTTCTTAGTTTACTGTTTCTAGGCCCTCTGCGCTGCATTGATCCCGCTTTCCCTCAACGCCATACAAAATGGTGCCCTCCTCTTTCCTATCTTTGGATCGCCTTTGTGACGGATAGGGAGGCTTAAACTAACAAATAGTCAAAAAGAGCTTGAGCTACCAATGATTTGCATGTTGCAACACCCCGTACCGTGTGATTTGAGTAACGTGTTGCAGCACCCCGTACCCCGTGGTGCGCGAGGACGACGCGCTGCTGGCCACCTACCTGGACACGGTGGGCCGGGTGGTCATCTCACTGAAGGCCACCAAGCTCAACGCTGTCCACATCCAGGACTTCACCATCTTCTACAAGTTCCCTGGTCTGCTCATGCTGCAGGAGCCTCTCCTCGTGGTCGCTGCGTTCCTAGCTCTCTTCATCGCGGTTAGTTCCAACTATTTCTTTCTCTTAATATTGAGCGCGTCATTTTCCTTGTGGAAACTAATGCCTCCACGTTTATTTTTTTTCTTCAGCAAGAGCAAGCATTAGCTAGCAATGTTCTAAACTGAATCGTATTTTTTGACGTCGTTTAACCAATTTTCAGTGAAACTCGCGGCGTCTCAAGTTACTGATAATTCAACTAGGGTGAAATTTGTTTCATTTATTTTTGAATAGGTTTGTGGTTCCAGCATGATGTGGATAAATCTTTGGCGTTTGCCGACATTATTTCAAGAAATTCAACAATGACTCATTCTTTGAGTGTAAAGTTATTGACTTCTGTAAATATAGTTGAAATAATTGGTATAATTTTGAAAAATTTTGATGAACATTAAAAAATGGGGAATATAAAATGGGGCCGAAAAGTAGTTCTGGCGATGGATGGGAATGAAAACACTTCTGTGAAATCTGAATCAAGTTTAGAGAACACGATCTTGCAGGCACACGTTCCATGAGTGAAGATACTCAAATTTGCAATACAGCTGTGAACGACAAAAACTGTCGTTTGTTTTAATATACATTTCTTTGAATAAAAATCCCTTTCTTAAACGCGTGCGATCCAGTCTACCCATGCGCGTGTCGTCCCGCTTGCGACCTTTTAACAGTCGGCGGTAGGGTATATAAGGCGTGGCTTCGCGGGCATGGAGCTAGGATATATGGAGGTAGCATAGCGACTCCGATCGGGCTCAATTTGGCTGCAAAAGCTGAAAGACTCGGGCACTGTCAAGGCCTGTGACGTCACAATTCTGAGCCAACCACAGACGCTTGGCTGAAGTTGGCTCCACCCACCTTCCCTACAACCCCTCCTCTCGTTTTCCAAAGCAAGATTAGTACCACACCACATGTCAACGGGTGAGGTGTGCGTGCAAGTCGCTCTAATTTGTTATAATCAAGGGCCTGTAATCTTTATAGTTTTCAACTCTTAATGTATCTTTGCTAGTAATTTTGATATTATTAAGTGTCCTCAAGTGAGGAAACACAATTTATTATCTTTCGGAGTCTTAGAATCCCAAATTAATGATTGACGATGATGCGATTAACTGAACAGTTGGAAGAGCATTCAGCGAGCGTGTGCGCACTCCAGCGTTGTCAGTAGGTAACTGGCTTCCGTGCTGACGTCACACTTGCGAGACGGCTATTGGTTACCACAGACATAGGAGAAATCTCAAAAACTGGTTCTCTTTACAGACGGCTATGCTCCCTCCATATATACTCCCTCCACGTTCGCGGGTCACCGGCAGTCGTGAACGTCCCGCTGTCTTTTGCGGACGTTACTATAGCTGCTCTGCCTCAGACCTAAGCCTTGTCTTGCTGTTGCTTGTAACTAAGCCTGATACTGAGTTGGCAGATATCGTGCCTGGTTTGCCGATCGCCAAAATATTCCTTATACGTGTTTTATATAAAAACTTTATTCGTCTTGCCATCGTGGCATTTTAATGTGCAAATTTTGAATGAACGGAAATTTTTAAAGCGTTCCTTCACGTTTTACTGAACACTCGCGTGAACTAATGAAAATCTGAGGCCTGGAGAGCAAACTTTTCCTATCGACCTGCGTCTTTGTAGACTTGGTTAGGTTCCTGGTGCCACCTGACGAAACTGGGAGCTGGAACTGAGCAGCGTTGCTGTAGCTGGTCTTGTACCGGAAAAGCTTCAGCAGCTGCAGTCTGTTGGTTACAGAGGCGCGGTGACACAGCTATGGTATCACTTCAAGCTTAAAGCATAACTTATATGGACTGACAGACAAATGCAAGAAACATTACCACACTAATGAAGATTCAAATTTAGAGGGCCCAATTGTTTGTAGTTATTAGTTAACTGAATTGTAATTTTTAGCGGTTTTTCTTAATACTAGTCGCTGGTAACGTGGAGGCCGCAAACGTGCGTGTTTCATTTCCTCAAAGCTGTTAAGAAACGCAGGTTCATATGTATGTATTTTTCCAGAGGATGGCCGTAACAATGTCCTATTTTAGGAAGTTCTTTTTTTTAGTACAGTTTTTATTTTCAAGTCATAAATTTGGTTACTGTAACAACTTAGTCCTCCAGGCTATAAGCAATCCAGCTTTTTTTTAGTTCTGTTACGACGAAAGAACGAAAAAGTTGCAGTTCTTCAAAGGATGTGTTTGACAGACTCGGGTATACCAGGTGATGATGCACTTGGAACTAATTGCCTCACGCCAACACATTACTTAAGGAGACCGGACGGGGGTCCTTTTGGATCGAGACATCATATATGAGATTTTTGCGTGAAAATGTTCCTAAACCCTTCCTACATCACTTAGTGAAAACGGGAATCCTGTACGAGGCTTCTAACCCCCAAAATACAACCCAAAGGGGGTATTTTACGGATTACCCTAAATACCCTCCAAAATGGGGTTATTTGGGGGGTATTTTGGAGGCATACCCAGAGGGTTTCCATAATACCTAAGGGAGAAAACGATGGAAAAACCAAGTGAAATACTGTATAAAATTAGTTGTGGTATAGTTATTTGGTAGGAATAACAAAAATCTAAGTATCATGTATGGCTAAGTGCCCGAAAGGGTAGAATACCCCTTTAGGAAGAATTTCTCTGATATTGAACCTTGAGCAATGAAATTTGATACACTGATAGGAAATGCTATTTGGAATCATTTATCTTGTGTAAAAAAATGTGATTTCTTCAAAGAAAACGAGATATTCATAGAAAACGAAGTTTTTGGGGAGTTCTTCAAAATGCATTTAGTCCGACAGTTTTTGAGTAAAAGTGATGATTTTGGTGTCATTGGATGCGGAAATACTTGTACATTCCAAAAACTAACTGGGCATTCTCTAAACATTCAATTTGAAATGGAAAACATAAAAAATTTCACGGCACGTCTTCTTTCGTAAAAAAACGTACTTTATGACGTCACAACTCATGATCGGAAATGAATTTTGAATTGCCAATTTAGTTTTTGAAATGCCCGCGTTTTTCCGCATCCAATGATACCAAAATCATTACTGTAGCTTAAAAACTGTAGGAGGAGGTGCATTTTGAAACCCCACATTCCGATCCTTCAATATAAGGTAAACAAAAAACAAACAATCTCAATTTTTCTGTATTATTATTCGTTGGGTCAGCTAGGACCATTGAAATCATTATACAGTAATAAGAGACATAGAAGATGACATAGCCACTTCGAGCCATGAAGAAAAAGCCAAGGGAGAAGTGTAAAATGATGAAATATACCACTTCTCCCTCCCCTCCCCCCCATTCTTAAAACTCCCGTAGCATCGGACCCAGTGCACGTACGAAGCTAATTTTTTCACAGGATGTACCTGACATCTTACCCTTTCTATAGCACCTAAAAATCAATATCCCAGAAAACCCGCCAATCGGGTGTATTCTCGGGGAGGGAAGTTTGGGCAAATTTCGAAAACTTTATAGTCTAAACCTGTTTATTCGAATGCTTTGAAGAACGTGCTCTGAATACCTCAATGCTTATTTCAATGTGGAAGCATTTTTTTTAATAAAAGAAAATAGACGTCCGGTCTCCTTAACGGCTGTTGGCTTGGCTTACTCACTGCTCATGTGACTTTGGTCAGGTAAATTGCCTCACTTCAACATATGTATGACTTAATGACTGCTGGCCCACTCACTGTGGATGTGCCTCGTCAGGTGATGATCTGGGTGCGGCTGGACCTGACGCTGAGCCCCGACCGCGACGCGGAGGCGAAGATGCGGGTGTCGTCTCACTGCAGCCTCGTGGCGGCGCACCACTACAAGCGGGTCGCCATCTACCACTCCATGCTCGAGGAGATCACCAAGCAGCAGGGACTCGGCAACCCGCCTAACGCTCTCGTCAGTAGTTCTCTTAAGCTTTCCTACATTTATATACATTATGGCCAGCTCGTGGGAAATGTGTTCTCGTAAGAAAAGTCACAGATTTGGTGCTGGACGTGGTGAGGCGAAGTTAGGTGGCTGGATACAATCGTTGATTTTTTGTAGAATGGGACTGACCAGACATTTTAAAATTCTGAGTTAAATGCGCGATTCTTTTTCTATCAAAATTTCCTGGAATTAGTTTTGATACGACAAGAAAAATAGAAGCTTTTCGAGCTTGATTAGGCTTAGCGTTTGGTTACGTCCTCATATTAAACACTGAACTAAGGAAATATTGTATTACCACATTTTCTTACACTATCAGCAAGGTTGAAGTTCCCACATCATGACGAGCGCATGTTATTGACGTAGAGCTAGGCTACATTTAAAAAAAAAGGAATTTTCACTGTTCCCTTTACCAATTTTACTGGTGCCGAACTGTATTATTATTTACGTGTCGTGAAGGGAATAGTCAAAAGACAAGGATATGATAAGGATTACTTGCCCCTAGCAAGTATTCCAGCCCACCCACACCTTCTCGCGGTGGTACTGTTAGTATACCCATCTGGAGTTGAACTCTTTACATAGTCTTATGTGTAAACTGATACCAAAGTGCTCATAGGATTATTTATAAGGTTGCTATCTGTGGGTAGAACCCACGTGGGGGGCGCCCACTAACATCTGGGCCTTTTATTTTCTGCTTTGTATGTTCATCTTGAACCTGTGTTTTGAGTGTTTGATAAAACTCGAATAGCGTAAGCAAAAAGGAAATATACACCCCTGGTCCCGGTGGCCTCGTGCCCCGAGGACCAGGCAATATGAGGAGGGGCGGTGGAGGCCCGCGGCCTAACCGGGGACGCACCGGGAAGGACCAAAAGCAGCGAGCAAAGGAGCCAATAAAAGTGACAACTCAGCCACCAAATGAAGTAAAATCTATCAGGACGCCTCTCACCGCAAGGACAGGCGAGCCGGCAAGTGTCAGTACAATTGCGTGTGGATCTTCACTGACGGCGACGAACCAAGCAGCTCATAATGGAGACCACCAAAAAAATATTTCCAACCGCATTAACAACATAGAGAAAAACCTCAACCAGCTGGTCAGATCGATAAGCAGGGGGTTACCAGATCGTGACATCTCGAAACTGAGTACTGAGAACAGTAACTCCAACATACCTCCAACCTCCATCGAGGAAAGAATTAAAAATCTAAAAAACACCGTCGAGGAAGTAACCCGAGCGCTATCAGCCCTGTTTTCACCTCCGGAGGATCAGGAGAAGGTTACCCAGAGTACGAGACGTGGCAGGAAGAACAAAATCGTCCCTCTTGATGTTACTGAACAGCCTCCACAGCGGGGCTTCACGCGCTTCTTTGCCATGAAGTTTACACCCGAAACAAAACGTAAAATAGACCCCTACTCAGTGAAAAACGTAATCCGCACAGCCACCGGATCTCCGCCCAAATCCATCACCACCAGTGGAAGGGAGAGCTTCACACTCGAGGCCAGAGACAACAGGCAAGGCCAGGCACTGTTGACCATCACCAATATAAACGGAGTGCCAAGTGAAGTCTTCGCCCACCCAAAACTCAATAAATCCAAGGGACTCGTTTATGTCAACGAATACAACATAGAGAACTTCAGCGAATTCGAAACAGGGCTCAAGGAAAACTATAACATCAGCGAAGTAATAGACGCCACCTTCATCAAAACAAGATACGAGCAAACAAGCGCGATAATCCTAGAATTTGAATCAGAGTCTCCCCCTGATTTTATATACATTCCAGGCGAACGATCAGACACTCGAGTATACCCCTATATTGATAAACCAATGCACTGCGCCAACTGCCAGATGTATGGACACACCAGAAAGCGCTGCAGCCGAGCCACAACCTGTGAAAGGTGCGGAGCGGTGGGGCACGGCAGCAGTCAGTGCCTTGCTTCTGAAGCCGAATGCATCCACTGTCACGGCCCTCACCAAGTCAAAGACAAAAGCTGCCCTAAGCAAATCGAAGAAGAACAAATACTTGCAATCCAAAACAACCACAAGGTCGGGAAACGCCGCGCTAGACAGATGCTGAACGGCCCAACTGAGTCAAATGAAAAACGTGCCACTCCCTACGCCACTCACTTCAAATGTACTTTGGACCCTAATGAAAAGCGCAAAATTTCACCCTGGGTGCTCGAGCGAAGCCTTCAACTTGAGTTAGGAGAAAAGCCGAAAAGAAGAATTACATCCCAGGACAAAGACTCTTTTATCATTGAAATCACCACCTAAGAACAAAGTACCCTAATCCGTAACGTAAAAGCCTTAAACAACATCCCTGTCTCCGTAGCCGAACACCCTTACTTCAACTCAGAGGCCTCGTATATCTATATGAGTACAACCTCTCCAATTTCGAATGCTTCCGGGAGGGACTCATGGAAGACTATGGACTGAGTGATGCAGTGAGAGCTACCTGAATTAAACCGAAAAACCCTATCTCCCAAGCAATCTTACTTACATTCAGGCAAAACCTCCCAAACTACATAACCATACCCGGAGAACAATCACAAACCAAGGTATTTCCATACGTGCCACGCCCCATGTTCTGCAAGAGATGTCTGGAGTATAACCACACTCTGAGACGATGCACCAGGTCTGAAACGATATGCGCAAGGTGCAACAGCATAAGCCACGATTCTGGCGAATGTACAAGCTCCACAATAGAATGCCACAACTGCGGGAAAGACCACTTCGATGGCTCCTATAAATGTATTGAATTTAAATACCAACAGGAAATCCTCGCAATCCAGCACAAATACAAACTGAGCCGAGTGCAAGCAAGACAAAAACTGGACAGTGAACAACAATGTCACAGGAGCTACGCCTCTGTCGTAACATCTACCATTGCACAGGCACTCAGCCGACAACCTCCAGCACCAATTGAACAGGTGGGGACAGCACCTCCAGCCCCTCTACCAGGGCCCTCTCAGCTTTCAGACGGTACGCAAAGGAAAAGAAAAAACTCCGAAAGCAGCGAAATACCATCAGGAAAAAAGCAGGTAGCCGAAGCAGTCTACGCGGATCCAAGCACAGGAGAAATATGCTCTACCCCCGTACATATAACTCCAGATTACGACTCGGCAATGAGTGACAGCGAAATTACGAGTGAGAACAACCCGACCGTCAGAAGCGAAACCAGAAGAATTTACAACCAGTACCAAAAAGAAGTCAAACAAAATCAAGATGGATAACGGAATCTGCATCCTACAGTGGAACTGCCAGGGTGTCCGAGCCAAAAAGTGCGAACTTTTAGAACTAATTAACTTACATAACCCATACATTGTCGCCCTCCAAGAAACGAAACTATGGCACAACTCTAATTTTTCCGTGCCCCATTACAATCTGCTTACCAAACATGACCACTATAACGTCACGCCCCATGGAGGAGTTAGACTGCTTATTCATGAGTCAATTCCTTTTCAAGAAGTCGCCATAACCTCTGCCATCCAGGTCATCGCAGCCACTGCCCACATCACTCGACGAATCACATTCGCGTCCCTGTACACCTCAAGAAGCCACCCCATAACCCAGGAAATAATGAACGAACTAATGAATCAACTACCTCCGCCAATCATTTTGATGGGGGACTTTAACAGCTACAGTACAACTTGGGGTTGCGAAACCACAGATGCCCGTGGCCGAACAATAGAAGAAGTCATAGACCAACATAATCTAACTCTTCTCAACACAGGAGCGCACACACACGAATCTCTTACAACTCTGAGTCCGCCATTGACCTAACCCTGGCCTCCCCTCGTCTGAGTGTGGACTTATTATGGGAGACGTGTGAATCTCCTGAAGACAGTGATCATTATCCCATCATAATACGACTATTTAGTGCTCAACGCAGCGACCAGAAACGCTCAACTTGGAATAACAAAAAGGCAGACTGGGCGTTTTACGAGGCGCACCAAAACTGGGAAAAATTTAAAATCTCTGACGAGCATACATGCTCTGAAGCTCTCAGCACCTTCATCGACACTTTAACAGCAGTTGCAAATGATTGTATTCCAACCATGGAACTCAAAAAATTCTTTCCGAAGCCCTACTGGAGTGCGCAGCTGACTCAAACACGCTCCAACCGCGAACGCCTCTATCAAAAATTCAGGCAAACGAAATCAATGCAAAATGCCCTACGCTGGAAAAGAGCCAGGGCAATCCACAGAAACCTTCTGCGAGAGGAGAAGCAGAAGGCATGGACAGCATTTGCCAGCACTTTTACGAAGGACACACCAATGACCCGTATTTATGAAAACATCAGAAGAATCAAAAGCAGACCTCAAAGACAGCTGTCAATACTGCAAGAAACAATTAAGCTACTAGCAAACAAATTAGCAGAAGCATTTAGCTCTGTTAGCAGTGCGGCTAATTACCCTGAGGAATTTTTACGAAGAAAGCAGCGTGCAGAAGCTAGCCATTTGGATTTCTCATCGGACAACGAAACTTACAACATAACATTCTCTCTCGCCGAACTAGATTCTGCCTTGGATACTTCAAACAATACATCACCTGGTGCAGATGGGATATCATACCAAATGCTTAAGCATCTTCCAGAAATTGGAAAACGAAACTTACTGGCTCTCTACAACAAATTATGGTTTCATTCATATTATCCCCCTACCTGGAGAGAAGCAGTGGTGATCCCTTTTCAAAAGCCTGGAAAGACCCCACATTCGCCTCACAACTACAGACCAATTGCGCTAACGAGCTGCATCGGAAAAGTTTTGGAACACCTAATCAATAATAGGCTCATCGACTATTGTGATATGCACGGCCATCTCAGCAATATTCAGTGCGGGGGTCGCCGGGACAGGTCCACCGTTGACCACCTAATCCGTCTCGAAACTGTTATCAGAAACTCCTTTGTCTGCAATGAACACTTTGTTAGCGTTTTCTTCGACCTCAAAAAGGCATACGATACCGCCTGGAAATACGGCATCATGCGAGACCTCCATCATCTACATCTCCGGAGAAGGCTAGGCTACCTCTATATATCCAACAGTTTCTACGGGACCGTACTTTCAAGCAGGGTTGCGGAGTCGGTGGAATAAATTTGCGACTCCGACTCCGACTCCGACTCCACCTTTCCAGAATTTTGCGACTCCGACTCCGACTCCACCTTTTCAGAATTTGGCGACTCCGACTCCGACTCCGACTCCACCTATTCAGAATTTGGCGACTCCGACTCCGACTCCGACTCCACCTTTTCAGAATTTGGCGACTCCGACTCCGACTCCGACTCCATTTCTCCAGAATTTGGCGACTCCAACACCGACTCCGCCTATTCACAATTTTGTGGCTCCAACTTCACCTATTCATAATTTATAAGATGAATATTTTATTTCTTAACTAGTGTACACACACCGTCAAAAATGACGAGATTCAATACCTTTCTACAACAAATTTTCGTTTGAGTGGAGTTTCCATGCTTTCAGCTTATTCCAAAGGTAACTTAAATTTCTTATAAGAGTAATAAACACTCAGAACACAGCATTTTTGAGCCGCAAGAGAAGTAGTTATAGCCATTCGTGTCGTATCCGAGATACAGAAATTCAGCATTACTGAAAGCAACTGCGAACTTGTGTATGTATATTTTAATATGCAATACAGTACATTGCATTACAGTATATTGTAATATACAATACAGCATATTGTAATATGCAATACCCCGCCGAACTCGGTATTCACGATACAAACTTGAGTATATAAGGCTATGGATCGCTCTAATTGTGATGAAAGTGACTTATTATAGAGCTATTGCACAACGAAAATGAGTGTATTAATTGACCGTGAACTGGAACCAAGACCGCCAGTGCAAATTTTTTCCTATCAATTATTCTTAACAGCGTGACACAAAACGTATAAATAAACACACGACAGTCATTCTTAGTAGTAAACGGTTGCAGGTGTTGAAACCTGTGCATATGTTCATTATATTCTTTATTATCGAACGACTTTTAAATTGACTACAGATTGTTAATAATCAAGATACTAGTGTACATGATTGGTCAAAAATGACGGGATCCAATGGTATCGTTTTAAAAAAATCTCAAGATAAAATGGCAAACAAATATATCCATTGTAATAGTACCCGCGATTAAAATACAGTATTCTCATACTTGTGACTGGTAAAACTCGTATCACAGATACGGTCATTAAGCATATTCAAAAACGTCACAAACGCACACAACAACCAAGCAAATTGTATAACATAATACCTATCTGAATTGTAATTTAAATTATTGTTCGCAAGAGGTTTTTAAAAAATTTGCCATACCTTTTAAGCATTTAAATGCCTTTGAAATTTAAATGCGATGAGCCGCATTTTCTTGACAGTTGATTCGATTTTCACGCAATGGTTTCTACTTATAAACATAAGTGAGCAGATGCCTGGTTTTTCATATTTCGATGGTATTTATGATACTGAGTTTGGAGACTGGTTACAGAGTTTGGTAGAGTGTGCGAAAGGCGGAAATTGAGGGTAAATGTGAATAAAAGTAAGGTGATGAGATGTTCAAGAGGTGGAGTGTTTGGAACTTTGGATGTGAGGTTGAATGGGGAAGTTTTAGAGGAGGTAGAGCATTTTAGGTACCTCGGGTCGGATGTGACTGTTAAGGATAGTATGGAAGTAGAAGTGAAGCATCGAGTGAGTGAAGGTTGTAAGACATTGGGTGCAATGAGGAAAGTTTTTGAATGCAGGAGTTTGAGTATGAATGTTAAGAGGGGACTGTATGAAAGATTGATTGTGCCAGTTTTGTTGAATGGAGCAGAGTCCTGGGGGTTGAGAGCAGCTGAGAGGAGGAAGTTGGATGTGTTTGAGATGAAGTGTTTGAGGAGCACGTATGGAGTAACTAGAAGAGATAGGATCAGGAATGAGTTGGTTAGGGGGCAGACTGGTGTTATCAAAAAGTTGAGCAGGCGAGTGGATGAAAAAGTGCTTGGATGGTTTGGGCATGTTGAAAGAATGAATGTTGAGCGGCTGGTGAAAAAGATATATATGTCAGAAGTGAGTGGTCTTCGAGCGCGAGGTAGACCACGGATGAGTTGGATGGATGGGGTGAGACGTGCTTTGTATGAGAGGGGTCTGACTGTGGACGTGGCGAGAGGGATGGCTGCGGACAGAAGTGCGTGGGAGCAGAGTATAGGGAGGTAATTTTATTTCTGACGCGTTACTGGAAGCTGCCCGCTTGTGATGGGGTTGACCTGTCATGTGCGGGGGGAGGGGCTGCACTCAATGAAGCGGTCGGGGTAAACCAGCTGTGGCTGTCGGGCCTGACTGTGGGAGGTGGTTGTGCTGGGCTGCTGCTGATCCTAGCAGTTCAGGTGCAGCCAGTGCTGCCTCTCTCGCCTCCTAGTGACTAAGTGTGGGGATTGTGGCCTGCTGTCGGCTACCCTCCCATAGGGAGGATAAGCCCGGTATATGTATGTATGTATGTATTTATGATACTGTCCAAGCAAGCAGATTCCCATTGTAATGAGATAGGGGAAATTACGCACGAGAACATGTACTTATCATTGACGGACACCTGGTTTTTTATTATATCGGGTGTCCTGTAAAAATGTTCCCGATTTTTAATTAATTATATCTCAGCTTTAAATTAACATATTTGAATTGCCTTTGTTCACAATGTAGTAAATTTTTTTTCCTTTTCGAATAATTTATGTTATTGAAAATCGGTTGAATAACCACTTTATAATGTCCAATTTACTGAAAGGAGTAGAAAAATTAATTATTCAAATGAAAAGTTTTTAAAACAATATTGATATTCTTCCTTATTTTGTAGTTTCCATAAAACTGAACACACAAAAATTTTAAGGAGTAACAAATCATTACCTTATATAACCTTAACGACATACCCTCCATTTCTCTCAAGGCAAGTATTACTTCTAGCCACCATTGAACGAAGAGTTTTACCCATTATTCCACCGTTTTCTATCAGTCCTTGAAACACTATTATTGAGAACACTTGAAAATTGAAACCTCTCAGAGGGTTTAAATACTTAGTTGTATGTACGATACATCGTTATGAAATTATTCTCAACAGTAGGTATTGAGGAATGGAGAAGAACACCAGTGTTGTTTTTAAAACTTTCCCTTTGAACAATTTTTCTACCCCTTTCAGTGAATCGATCACCTTGAAGTTTATTCAACTGATTTTCAAAAACTTATATTATTTCAAAAGGAAACCAAATTGAATAAATTGTAAATAAAAGACAATTAAAATATGTTAATTTAAGCAGAGATATTATCAATTAAAAAGTCCGGGACATTTTTGTGGGACACGCAGTATAGTATTGATTGTTCTTATACAATAAATGGTCAAGTGTCTCCTTTGAACAAATTAATAAATAGGTTTAGCTATTTCGTGAGCGTAATCTCTTCTATGTTAGTACAATGAAGTTTTAGGACTTAAAACTTAAGAGAAATTGGTCGAACATTTATTTCAAATACAGAAGAACTTCAAGGGAACAACAGCAAGTCGTTTCCCGAGATACGCAAAAATAGAAACCGTACCCAAGTTAGGTGGATCTTGAGGATTCCAACAGTACGCACAGGAGCGTCCTCTGCGAAATTTTTATTATTGAATTCCTTTAAAATGAAGACCGAAAATCTTCTTTAACGTAAGGTTAGTTTTTAAAACGATACTCGCTAAAAATAGAAGACACCCAATGGACGCGGCCGGTCATCAGCACGGTACTCCGGTAGGAAATTTTAGAGGCGTTCTGAGTAGAGAGATACAGAGTTTTAAGATGTCCGGTCGCCGACTAGGTGAATATCGTATCTTATTGTAAGATTACATATAGCACTAAGATGTTAACAATTAATTGACAATTAATTACCTTGAATAGTAAGTGCCTATTCAAGAGGCTGCAAAAGCCGGGTCGAGGAGTTCAAGTCGCAGAAAGAGACTGCTTTTTACGCAATAGAAATAAGTTAGAGGCACCAGACCCACTTTTATTAAAAGGAAGACATGCTGCCCAAGCAGAGCAAGCTCAAAGATAATTTAATGAGTGAACGCCAAAGCGTCACAAGTAATGTTAATTAAAGCTATTTAAGGTTAATGCAGTCTGCTAGAAGCGCAAACATGCTTATTTATAGAAAGTTAAATTTAAACACAAAAACCGGAAAAAAATATGCAGCTGCAAAACAAAAAACAACGAACAAAAAGATCTAATTTCATCAGTTTCAAATTCTTGTCTGTGAACTAAGAGAGGCCAACTGAAGAAAACTTTTTCCTCCACAAAGCCGCCATCAGAAATACGGAAAATATTCAACAGGAAATTTCATTGGACAAACAAAATTGGCTGTTCGTCTTTGTTGGTTGATCTGTCTCCCTTTCACGCTCTTAGAGATACTTAACTACTGTATCTGTGATGTCAGTTTCACCAGTGAACAAGTATTAGAATATTTTAATCGCGGGTGCTATTAGGATGAAAATATTTCTTTATGGTCCACATCTGGAAGATTTCTATACAGACAATATCGAATCCCGTCATTTGACGAGTCGTGTACACAATTATGTATACTGAGTGTTTCAGAAAACGAGGTACAAAATTGCACATCAAGTAGAAAATGGCCAAATAAACACTTTTTGTCCTATGAAATTTTCACCCAAAAAATCGGGGTTGGGAGGCATTAGGTGTTTATTGTTTTTAAGGTTTAAATTTAATGGCACAATTACTCGCGGTATTGATTCTGAATTTACTTTGCAAAAATTGTTCAAAATGTGTTCCACCTACATCTATGCGCTTTTCGAATGTTAGCCTTAACGGCTGCCGAATATTAGGAAACACGTCTGGCATTAAGGTATCTCACCTGCAGCCACTGCAATTCTGGCCACAAGATCTTCCTCAGACCCAATGGGTGTAGCATAAACAAGGCTCTTCACGTGTCCCCAAAAATTGAAACCGAGTGGAGTCATGTCAGGAGATCTAGGAGGTCTTGTAACTAGCACATTTCGCCCGATCAACGTAAATTCAAAATAAATATTGCGAGTAGTTTATTCATTAAATTTCACCCTTTAAAACAATAAGCTGCTAATATCTCAATGTCTCTTTCTTCGGAAAATTTTATGGAAGAAAAAGTTTTTATTTGGATATCTTCTATTTGGTGTGCAATTTTTTGCCTCTTATTCTGAATCTGAAACACCCTGTATATTACTGACAAGTGTTTTCTGAGTAGGTAATGTAGGCATTGTCTACACTGAGAAGCATAGATATGCA
Organism: Morinoia aosen; assembly: GCA_030386875.1. Taxonomy (NCBI): domain Eukaryota; kingdom Metazoa; phylum Arthropoda; class Malacostraca; order Amphipoda; family Talitridae; genus Morinoia; species Morinoia aosen. The sequence continues at coordinate 89,753,623 of CM059562.1, read as the reverse complement.
TCAACTGTTTTTTATTACTAAGTATGCACTAATTCAGTGAAATTATAGTAGTTAATTCAATGACTATGCTTCAAATCCCCAAAATTATGATATACGTGTAGATAAGGTAGGTAAGATTTGCACACTGCCTTTTCTTCTTTGTATCTACACTATGCAGGGTAGCAATGCAGAAAAGGTGTCATATTATTGCTCAACACTATGTTACATTTCGGCTATAATAAGCAAAAGTTGTTCTGCTTTCATTGCAGGGGCCTGACGTTTTCGGAAAGTTTTTTTTTACGAATAAAAGTCACTTCTAGCTTCTTTGCGTGTATTATGATACTATCTCTTATTTTCGTCTAACTTTTTACTTTGTATTGGACACTTTGTTTTTTTAATAAACGCCCAGGTTCTTCTCATTTCGTGTTTTTTGGAGCAATTTGAAACGTTTCCAGCAAGAGAATTTGTACTATCGCATAAATGCAAAAACCATTGCAGCTGAGATAGTGCATTGTTTTCAGTTACAATGTGTGTGTGACTGTAAGTGAAGTTTTTGCTGGTGTGTGTAATTATTTTCATTGCAGCTCGCTTACATCGTATTTTTATTTTTTTTCAAGTGTCTCAATGCCGATATAGATAACCTTACAACATTTCCAAATCTTCCTTAACAAGAAGTAATTAATTACATAATGCTACAAAACAAATACTATTTCAGTTTTTTAAAATGTATCAACATAATTATAAAATTCTGCATTTCAGCGTATACTAGCTTAGAAACTGGGGAGTGATACGAAGATAAAAATTAAACATGATGATGAAATAGTGAAAAACAATATAACTCTGAAAGAACCAAATTACATTCAAGGAATAACTTGAGAAATGAGAAGAAATTTTTATTATCAATACATGTTAACTTGACTTAAAAACACGGAAGCCATATCAATTTTGATAACATGACTTGAAAACTAGAAGACTTTGTGCACTAGACCATAGCTTCAGGTTTCGGCAAAGACTACTCATTGGCAATGAATCATAACCAAAAGACTAGAAATGTTTATGATCATTATCAATCAATGCATCATTTTGAGCATACAGAGTTACCACTCTTTATGTGAGTACAATGTATTGCATCAGCTGAAATGTTCTGCAAGTAACTTGCAACACATTTACTACTATTTTCCTGTTCCTATGTATTAATTGAAGGAAAAATGAACAAAACAGAAATATACAGAATGAATTTGCGATGCTTTCAATTACTAATTCCTGCTTTTAACTACAAAATATACATTAATGCTGGGTACAAAAATTATATTTCGCACTCGTAGGTTTCTCATATATATCTGTGCAAACCCTCAATGACTAGATAACATGACGGTATTAGGTGATAGGAATAAATACGCTGTTTCAAACTTAGAACAAAACAATCAACGAAAACATTGCGTATTTCTTAGATTTTTCAGCAAAGCATTCTAACTCTGTTTTGGTTTACTTCTAGTTTTAAAGAATTATAAATAATTTTAAGCAAAAATTAGAATCGAAGACACCAAAAAATAGCGACTCCAACCACGACTCTTCCACATCCGAATGAACGACTCCGACTCCGACTCCGACTCCACCACATTCGGAAAAGCGACTCCGACTCCGACTCCGACTCCATCACACTTCAGAGTAGCGACTCCGACTCCGACTCCACCACACTTCAGAGAAGCGACTCCGACTCCGACTCCACCCTAAAACATCCGACTCCGGCGACTCCGACTCCCGACTCCGACTCCGACTCCGCAACCCTGCTTTCAAGGTACGATTAAACAACCATCTATCCAATTCGTTCCCTCAGGAAGAAGGGGTCCCACAGGGCTCCGTCCTTTCGGTTACCCTCTTCATCATCAAAATCAACGAAATAGCTGCACAGATCCCCAAAGACCCACGTTACCATGCATCATTATATGTGGACGATTTCCAACTTGGCTACCGACACAGCGACCTCAGCACCATTGAAGCTAAACTCCAAGAATGCATCAACAGAGGGGCACTGTGGACGCAAAACAATGGATTCTCTTTTCGATGGATAAATCTAAGGCTGTCCATTTTACCTCCCTTCCAGGTCTTCAGGTGGCCCCTACTCTGAAAATCAGCAACAAAACACATCGAATTTGTGGACGAAGTTAAGTTTCTTGGGCTCACGTGGGACCGAAAATTGACCTGGAAAACCCATATCAATAACATCAAATCAAGCTGCAAGAAAAACTTAAATATAATTAAATCAATCTCTTCCCACGACTGGGGTGGAGACCAGGAAACTCTACTTCACTTGTACAGAGTATTCGTCCGATCCAAGCTGGACTATGGCTGCATCGTGTACAGCTCCGCTGCAGCATCAACACTCAAGCTTCTGGACCCCATTGTAAACGATTGCCTACGATTTGCAACCGGAGCATTCAAATCAACACCTATTCCCAGTCTGCAAGTCATCTCCGGCGAAATGCCCCTCCAGCTACGAAGACAACAACTTTCGCTGAACTACGATTTGAGAATAAGGAGCCACTTGTCCAACCCCGCCCGCAATTTAGCTATACCGCCTACCAACAGGAGACTGTTTGTGAACAAGCAGTCCACCCCGTCTTTCGCTGTCGCACCCACGAATTAATTGAACATCTCCAGCTTAACCCACTGCGGATAAAGCCCTCGTTCTCGTACCGATTACATAACGTTAAGGTACCCACATGGAAGACTATCCCAGCAGACGTGAACCGGGAACTAACCTTCCACAAGAAAGAATCCACCCACCCAGCACTGTACGTCCAGGAATACCAGCGGCTGCGACGGGAGGAATACCGAGGGTATATACCGATTTTTACGGACGGCTCTAAATACGACGATCGAGTCGGTGCTGCGGCGGAGTGTGGCGAAACAAGGAGGACCATATCTCTCCCCAGCGCTGCATCAATATTCACGGCGAAACTACACGCACTTGAAATGGCGCTGCAAATCATTCGCGACCACAGTGTGGATAAGTTCGTAATATATTCAGACTCCCTGAGTGCCCTGACATCACTGCGAAACGCACGCACTTCCCATCCTCTTGTACGGATCCTGAGACACCAAATTGACGATATAACCAAAGATCGCAAAACTGTTAAATTGTGCTGGATTCCGAGTCATGTGGGTATAGACGGCAACGAGTCAGTTGACAAGCTTGCAAAAAATGCCGCACTTCGCCCTGCGGAAAGTGTAATGATCTTTTATCGAGACTGGTACCCAATTATAGCTTGCAAAATCAATACCCGGTGGAAAGAAAACTGGCAACAAGAGGGAAACTTTTTACAGAACATCCGACCTGACCCGTATCCCCACAAGAAGAACGAACTTTCCTGAAGAAATGAAGTCATCCTTAACCGTCTCAGATGTGGCCACACACATCTCACCCATGGATACCTGATGAACAACGCAGTACAAGAGCCTCCACCCGGCTGTCCTCTCTGTCTACACTCCCGCCTTACCGTGCACCATGTAATCATGGACTGCCCAGCCTTACATCACGCAAGACGTCGCTACATCAGCCTGTTCACGGATAATAATCGCCCACCCCCTTTTATCAAGGACGTGTTGGGGTACGAAGCCCCTATTGCTGAACTCCTAGAATATCTCCGGAAAATTAACGCATATGACCTCATATAAATCGTCTAACCAACCACTTGGAAAGCATTTATGCCTCGAACCATCTACCTTAACCAACCGTTACGCTCACTACAAACTCTATACTATGAAAAAGCTCCCTGGAAGCCCTATAACCGACGTGTGTTCATAAAAGATCAGCATCACAGCACCAGAGAGTATTCCAAGTAAACGGCCGGGCGCTCTGTGCTACCACTCTCATCTTTTGAGGGGGTTCCAGCACGGGTAAGGCGCTCGGCCAAAGAGAGGGAGGGCTGCCGGAACCCCCACTTGGGGGGTTTTAGCTAGGGCCATTCATGATTGCCTAGTTTAAACTAGGGGGTCCATAGTTGCAAATTGCTGGTGACCCTGGTGGAAACTCAACCCTAAATTTATTATTATTATTATTAAAAGAAAAAATTCTATCAAATCTGTACAACTAGTGGTTAAGAAACATCAATTTAAGTAGAAGTTTTGCACAGCTCGACGAACAAGAAGAAAAAACGCTCAAAATTTGACCCAATCATTGAAATCTGCCTGCGCAACAGCCTCCTTCTCCCAAGCGCCGTATCTCTCCAACCGCGATTACCTCATTTAATTCACGTTTGAATCAAAAAGTACTTCAAAAGTAAGCTTAGAAAGCATATGTTGTGACTACACTACATATGTTCACGCACTGCATAGGTAATTTTTGATCACAAAATATCACCGAAGTTCTGATGGATTTCGAACTTTAATGTTCATTTTTTAATTTTGCGCTAATTTTATGACCAAGAGTGTGGCGTCGCTGTCAGCAAATCTATTCGCAGGCCTGCAGTTGTAGGGAGGCATGGGTTTTGTTCTCTTCAATTTCCATATGAGGATGTAACCAAATTACCGTCGTATCGTTCGATTCTGATATGAAAGTAGCCTATCTAATGATTTATCACGATCTGTCCAAATGTCAACGTTTTATATTGAAGTTCGAGTTTTTAGCTTTACTACCGTGCATTGGCATGCTATGTCATAGATCTTCTCTTTTCATCTTTATGATGTGATCCAAGCCCAATGTTAATAGGGAACTTGGTTTAATGATTTGCTCATTATGATGATACGTGTGGCTATCGAGAATGGAGTATTGGTAGATAGTTTGTTGCGCGCCATGGCAGAATTTCGCAATGCTTTCTTTGGTTACTCTAAAAATGTTATACATCATGACTTCATTGTTCGGTAATAAAATCTTGAATTAAATGATGAATGCTGTTCGCTACATAATTGATAGTTCTCTGCAGTCACGGTTGACGTGTTGAGGAACAAGTTTCCATATAACTTCTTGTTATACTTGATGCGCTCATTACGATTATGACTGACCGACCAAATTATATTTCTATTGAAGGAACCACTTGGGTTAAAGGCAGTATAACGCTCTTGAAAGTTTCCCTGGGCTTCTTAGGAAGTATTTTCTTCGGGTTAGTGTAGTCCGTCGCTTCAGTGTAGCTCGAGACCCTGGATTCTCGACAAATCACACTGCTGTGTTATCGCAAAGTTAACTCATTCCCTTGTATTCTACAATTATTTTCCCGATTTAAACCTTGTGCACAAGGCCAGTGTATTCTTTAGCTAATATTTTTTAAAGTGACTGGTGGCTGCCAAATCCTTTTGGGTAAAATAGATGTACTTTGTTCATTTGTGTATGCTCTTATCACCAATCCGTCTACGGTCCTCTGATATCTCTAAAAGTGTAATTGCAAGAGATGGTTAGTTGCGATGTGTATTTTTTTGTATTTTTTTCTGTGTGGTGGTAGCTATCAAAAACAGTTGATAATTCGTTTGAATGGAATGGTAAACATTTTTTCTGTACTAAATTCTCCCGCTATCTATCATCGAGAGTCAAACAACTTTGAATTGTGTTTGGATTTTTAGTATTATTAACTAAGGTGAAATGTTCGTGCAGAACCAGTTCCAAGGGAACATAAAGAAGCTGCAGGCTAGCTTGCGTGACGAGTCTCAGGCTGTGGCTGAGCTGCTGTCCAAGATCCGTTCTGACAATTCAGAAATTGCTGAGAAGGTTTCTGAGCTCCAGAAATATGACAAGTGAGTTCCATTTTCCATCTTTCTTTCATTATGAACTACTCGAAAATGAAATCTATATATTCTGATGCGATATTGTGTGGTTTTAGCATCATCCTGTCAAAATGCGCCCCTCAGGGGGATACAACCATTGTATCTATGGGAATTAGCGCTCCCAGGGGAAAAATGTGGGGGCCCGAGCTGAGAGTTAGGTAGGCCTTCTTTTTGTTGAAATAAAAGTTTTTTTGTTATGTAAAGACCACCTTTTTCGGTTCACTGCTGACCTGTTTTTCAGCACCTGACTTTCTTTTTCAACTTTTATCTTATTTCATAAACTTCTTTCCCATCTTACTGTTTCTATGCCCTTTCTGCATAGATTCCTCATTTTCTTATCTCCATACTAAATGGTTCCTTCCTCTCTTCGATACGCTCTATTTTTGCAGCGGTTAGGGAGGCTGAAACTAACTTGTAACCTAATTTTAATATAGATATATATTTATTGCCGGATTTTTTGTCCTCAAGGTCTAATTGCACTAGTTGATCATGTTTTAATACGAATGCAAGATGCCAGGATTTTGATTCCTTCGATAAAATCCTTCCTGAAACGTTTTACGCTGAAATCGAAAATATTGAATGTGTAAAACGCCGCTAATCTTAGGATGTCTCTTGATTCTCGTACGTTTGTGTTGAAATGTTGACGGTTTGTGATCAGGGAGGTGCGCGAAGCTGTGGTGCAGCAATGCACCAACATGGAGAAGCTACTCGGGAAGAAGATGGCAAAACAGGCCTACGCTGACCAAGAGCAAGTATTGTCCAAGAGAAGGGAAGAGGCCATGGACAAGCTCCGCAATGTTGCTGCTTTGCTCTAAAGTGGAGGTTGGATTGGATAACAAAAGTGAAGTTTACTCTACAAGGTTAAATTTGAGAATGACATCCTAAATTCGATTTAACCAAGTCTTCTACGCATGACAAAATAATTCATCGATGTCTGATATTTTCTTTCCATCACTGAAATCTTGTAGTTATAAATTGACGAAAGGTCGTGTAGCGTTTTAGAAAGATCTATGCGACGTGTACCACGCTTGGCATTCAACTATATCATACGGTCAAGAAGGAACTGCCAACAAAATTTATTATTTCGAAGTTGAATTGTTAACGTGCTATGTAGTGGGCCACTGATAAAAATAATTTAGCTACTGACTAATCTGGTTGCGAAATGAATTAAGTTTGTGTTATTCTAAGTTTCACGTTTCATCGGAATTCCATTAATTCCTAGGTTGTAATTTAGCGTACGGTTAGAAAAGGTGAGAATTTTTCACGTTTCACTGACCAGTGTCTTGTTGTGAGGTTTTCGTTATCATTTGTAGTTCAATTGTAGAGAAAAGTGTGACTGTGTGCGTTTATTCCATTCGTGTCTAAGAAAACGATGTTCTTCTAGCACTTTTTAGGGCATTGAAGATGATATTGGTCCGTAATAGGTTCAATTTCTCTGTTTTGTTACTTTCGAAGAAATGTATCGAACGAACCGTAGACTGATGCTTCAACGTTTTACTACCATATCGCATGATTGACGCTGAGGTCCAGTGTGTGAGAATAAAATTGTTTTGAAGCCAGAAACTTATTTCCTTCTTTATAATTAACCTACATATAACGTCTTAAGACCATCTTTGTTAATTGCTGGCGCTTAGAGGATACTGTGTCATATGTGACTATTGAAAGTCTAGAACACTGAGTATATTGTTGAATCGGTGAGAATAATACTCGTTTGGGAAGATCATATTTGCAGACGACTTTCATTATAATTTGTGTACAAGATAAATCATTGGGATTGATGAGCATTTCTTACTATCTTCTCGATGCATTCAGGAGAAGAGATTTGTTCTTTGGTGAGCAGAGATATCCCGAGCTGATCTTCTCGTGTGAAAGGCTGGGCCATGAGACGGAGCCAAGGCCGGCAGAGCTGCGAACATTTCATACGAGTTATTTATGAGACAAACTGCTGTAAACTTACATTGTATTGTAGCGCCACAACAACAGTGTTATGTTCGGGGCATAACTACTTTATCGTTTCTAGGGGATTGATTCACTGAGCATGGTCTGATCAAAACATGGATGACAAAGAAATTGCCATTTAAGAGAATGAAGTGTATAACACCGAAATTTTTAAGCCTCATTAAAAGGGCAAGAAATACAGATTTGTTGCAAGTTATGAAATCACAGATTGGAGAAAAGCGAACTACAAACTGAAGAGACATAAACCAAACAGAAGTCGGTTCTTTCTTGAAGAATGAGTAGCGACATATCACAGTAAATTTGTCCAGAGCAGGATGGGTTGATCAGGGTGAAATAGGTTGGTCTGGCAATACGATAGATATTCTCCAATCCGTCGAGTAAACACGGATAGCGGTCTATTGTACGGAGAGATTGCTGAACTGCTCTGATCCATCTTGCCTTTCTCGTTCAGTATTAGAGCAAAAGTTCGTTCCAATATAAATGACCACACCAAAGTAGCCTTACCCAAAAATTGAGGCTTACTTCACCCATTCGTATTTAATAATTCACTCAAAATAACGGTTCATGCAACTATCATTTGGTCGAGGGAGCAAAACTTGTGACAATAGTCCTTTCATTGCTGCTCTATGGTTTCAGCACAAAATTTGTTACAAATGAAGCGTCCGCTCCAACAATAAAGCTACAACCTATTACGCATTCCATGTTTAGCCGGAAACAGAGATAGGCTAACGCATCATACCTAGTAACCAGAAGACCAATCCCCAGCACATACCCGTTCGCATCCTCATCGTACTGACTCGCCAGACAACAGTAAAGGTTGTGCGTCTGGCGCTGAACGGCCTGCCGCTCACACTGAGGCTACAGTCCAGCCCTCACCTGGACGGCCTCCTCCGTAGAGAGGTTGCACTTGTTGTCAGCGAGGTGCTCCTGGATCCACTTGGGCAGCTTAGACCGCTTGTCCGCTCGCGCGAATCTCTTGTCAGCGAACAGCAGAATTCCGTAGTCCGTCTTGCCTCTCATGGCGCGTCCCACGCACTGCGCCGCGTGACGCATCGCGTCGAACGTTAAGAAATCACTTTCCCGGATCTGAAAATTGAGATACCATGCCAACAAAATTACGATTAAATATATATTAATTTCCTCCGAGTTGTGGCAATTTGGAGAAGACATCAGGAAATAGATAGAATCAAAGTTATATAAAATAGCGCTATTTGACTGGTTGGTTGGTTGGTTGGGACACCAGCACACACGGCTTCCAACTTCAGCTGTGTAGTAGAAAGCGCATATGTCGGCAAAAAAAAAATAATTTGGGCGACGTGATAATAAATTGAGCTAAAGACGGACCATGCTTTGCCTATTGCGAGGTTTTTTGTCGCGAAGTCAATTCTTGAAAACCACTTACTGGCGCACAGAGAACTTGAATAAAACTTCTAATTATTCCACCAGAATCAACATGAATCTGGAACTTGAGGGCTAGCTGAGTTTTGAGCAGAATACTTCAAATCTTGTTTTTTTAAGCAACTGGAAAGACACTGAAGTATAAACGATAACATTATCAGTCAGTCAGTCAGTCAGTAACAAATCGATTGGCAGGTTTTGAAGTGCACTCTGCTACTATAAGTTTCAACACGTTGACTACGATACGACCCGCCCGTGAGTCGTGTTCAAGTTTTCCCTACTTCGAAACGACCCATCGATGGGTCGTTAAAAAAGTTTCAACAATCTTATAAAATTATTAGTATCTAATGGACCCAGTTAATGTTTTGGTATGTATAAAATTGCTGAACAATTTTTTAAATTTAAATTTGAGTTGAAAACTGAAGTTCACTTCAACCCGTCGCAGTGAACGTGTTAATTACCACACAAGCAATCCATCCCAAAGCACTCGCCACCAAACCGGACGGACAAATGAGCTCACATTGAACTGGTCCCTGAGGTACTCGAGCCTGGCCTTGAGGATGCGGCTCTGCGTGTACATGAAGGGGATGCCCATCATGACCACACAACGGCCGTAGTGGTGGTCGAAGTCCACGCCCTCCGACACCTTCCCGCGCGCCACCGCCAGCAAGATGGCGCCTCGGCCGCGCTCGCACGCCTACAACAACAACACCACAATATCACAATGATATAATAAATTTGAACAATAATAAAAATAATAATAACTTCAAGGACACGTTTCTACCAGGGTCGCCAGCGCTACGCCCCTATGGACCCGGTTTAACCCAGCAAGATCCGTCAGCCAGTTTCCTAGTACTTCTGGACTATCCTGAGCATATTCTCAAAGTTTCTATCTTAATCTTTAGAAAATTAAAATGACCGTATTTTCTCGCACTGAGTTCGGACGTATATTTTCGAGTTAATTTAGACGTTTCATTTGCATAATATTAACTTGACATCCCCTTGAAATATGATTATTTTTATACTGACATGTTTTATCCATCAATTAAAAAGTTAGTTTCAAATTAACTAGAACATTGAAAAACTCGAGGCATTAATGGCGCGCTCTGCCTTTAGTTTTGAAATTTGGGCAACTACACCAAATAAGCTTAGAAAATCGAATGATTTTCAGTTCAATCTAAACACACAGCATTTACTAGCGTTCTACTTATATTTAGATTACATTATTAGTTAGTTTAAGCCTCCCTATCCGCAACAAAGGCTATCCAAAGAGAGGAAGGAAGAAGGCACCATTTAGTATGGAGTTAAAGAAACGCGGAATCTATGCAGAAAGGGCACAGAAACAGAAAGCTAAGAAAGAAGATCATGAAACAAGAAAAAGTTGAATAAGAAAGTAGTAGGTGCTGAAAAACAGGACGGCAGTGAACCGAAAAAAGATGGTCCGTTACAAAACAAAAACCTGTTCTATTTTAACAAAAAGAAAGCCTACCCAACCTTTAGTTCAGGCCCTTACATAGTCCCCTGGGAGCGCTAATTCCCATAGATACAATAGTTGCATCCCCCTGAGGGGCCTACTTATATTTCACACGTGCAGAATAGCGTCACTAAACAAATTCTGTCTTCAATCCATTACATTGATCATGATATATGGCAAGTAAACTTAATTTATGATATGTTAATATGTGAAGATTTCAAGTCTTCGAATAAAAATGACACTGAAGTAGCATGGTATCTAGATCCATTAGTAGTAGAATATAGTAGTAGATCCATTGCACAGTGAGTGCCACAGATGAAGTGTAGCGACGGATCATCTGTTGGTGACAGCGAATGATCAAAACAAAAAATTCTTTGAACATTTTGTGAGTGCAATTTATGAATAAAGTATTGATAAACCTACGAAGATCCTGAAAGGCAACACTATTTATGATTGAAAATTAGAATATACACAAATGCCCCAACATTTCAAACGAGTGACCATGTTTATATTTTAAACATATTTAAACGAGCGCCCACAGCAAAAAACTGCTGTTGCCGATGCTCTCACACACGCAACCGGCGCGGGTCGCCCGAGCAGTTGCCGAAATTCTCCGACTGCTCTCAGCGCGAGGTACAATATTTGCTGGCGGAAGTTAGGGGTGCGTTACAGAGCAGACAATTCAATAGTTTGCTCTTCATTAAAGGCGAGTTTGAGCAGGAGAGAGAAGCTGAAGTCCGACCTTGGTGTAGTTGAGCAAGGCGAGGGACGTCTCTGCGTCGTCCTGCGTCTCTATGAAGACGAGCTTGTGCCTCTGCAGGTCGTTGATGATGCCGTGGTCGTACCAGGTGGCCACCACGCTCTCCAGGTACAGGTACGACGTGAAGAAACACACCATGCCTGCACACACCAAGCCTTCAAGTACACTCTTCAACTTTCCATCACGAACAAGTAGTAGTAGTAGTAGTAGTAGTAGTAGTATTAGCATTGATTTGCTAGCGCTTCAGTAATTCGTACTATATCGCGCCGTAGATCTCACAGTTTAAAATACAGGATTCACATCGTATCAACAAGATCACGAACAAGAATGAACTTGACTTGACAAACAGTTCCTGAGCTATGATGTTGAGCATCGGTTTCATCAACATCAGTTGAGTGTGAAATAACACAATACAGCTGTGAAATCATAGGTAATATTAAAAAAGAATATTTTTCAGAGACTTCAGTACTTCGAAATGCAAATAACCAAATTTTATCGATCATAATGTAACAATATTTTATGGTATTGATCGAAAATTAAACTCATAAAATTTCGAGACAAAAAAAGTTGCACAGCAAACCAACTCCCCATAACAACTTAGGCCCCAGCGAGACACCCCGCACCCACCGTCAGGCACAGTGATGGCCATCTCGACGAGCAGCTTGCCGTAGTTGCGCACCACAGCCGGGTCCTCTCTGCTCTCGAACTTGGAGGACATTGCCACCTGCAACACAGCGGCTCGTCAGCTCTCATGCACATCCTGCTGTAATAAAGGCAGCCGTATGCGTGCGTAAGATAACATTAATCAGTGATGGATTATTTCGAATAAGAAATATCCAGAATTTTCGTTTACATTTTTTATGTTAGTACATGTTTAAACCTCGCAGTGGCCGAGTGTATAGAGCGCTTGCGTTCTATGCTTCATGCCCAGGTTCGATCCCTGTGAGCGGCAGTTGGCGTGAAAAACGCTGATGCGGCAAATCAGGGTCGTTGCCTGCAGTATGGTCACTGTCCTCAAGGAATGTTACCTGAGCACTAAACGAGAGAAAAATGAGGCCTAAAGCTCGGGCGTGACTAGGGGCCTGGGGAACCCCTATCATGTACATTCCATGTAAAGTATCATGTAAATGATGCTAGCCACCCTCTACGTGAAAAGAGGAAAAAGGCTTGGTATATATATATATATACCATACATGTTTAAACCCTGAATCACAGATGTAAAACGTAATATTGTAGAAAAAAATTCTGGGCAAGAGTAGGCAACTACTGAGCATGAGCAAGCAGTTTCTGAGGGTGAGAGACGAGGAGTACCAAGAGCTAGGTCGCGCAGTCTGTCCTGCTCAAATTGAGGTCGCAGTTTTCTAATGTCATCCTTCTAAACAGCACTGACGGAATTAGTGATTATGGTAAAGCTAAGGAATAGTAGTAGTAACATTGGTTTGCTAGCGCTTCAGTTACTCAAACTATATCCAGGGTGCGTACAGGCTCTGAGGTTCAAAATTCCACTACTTTTTCATGACTTTTTATGCCAACCAAATCAAATTTCCACTACCTCTCTCTGCCCAAAATAATGTCACACAAAGTTAAATTGCAGCACAATAAATGTATTTCAGTCATAAACTTCACAGAACATTCATCATTACTTGCAGGTCTTGTTTTCATAAATGTGTAAATGATCATCACAACACCAAACAGTCATGCTGGACAGTTCAATAGCATCTGCTATGCATTTGCCAGTGCATTAAGTTTGTCATTAATTTCCGCATTCAGCCCCTCGAGTTGTTCTTGCTTGTCTTTGGCTGATTTCCTCAATGCATTTGACTTTGCCAGTAGGCGCAAATCATTCTTGTCCTCTGCCTTCTGTGCAAAGCTGTCAGCATCCTCCACCAGCGCTTGCAGACTCTCCTCCATCCTCTTCCGTTTTGTCTTCAGGTTCTCCACTTCATCCAGTTCTTTCTTCCTCTTCTCTCCCTTCTTCTGCTTCTCTGCCTCTTCCTTCTTTTGATCCAGGTAGTGTTGATAGCGCTGTCTGCCCTGTGAAGCTGAAAAGAGGAGTTTCTTGGAAATGTCAACCTTGGAGATACCTCCTACATGTTTGATGTGGTCCATGACCACTCTCTGCGCCACGATGGTGTTCTCACCCATGTTGAGTTCCATGAGCTGCTTGCTCACAGAAAAGCCCCTTTCCACTGAAGCCTGGCCATGTGACAGGACCAGTAGCATCTTCACAACCAGCCACAGTTTCTTGAGGGAGGATGTGGCCAGCTGGCTGCTCCAGAAGACATCTAGCCCATCAGTGTCTTGCTGAAAACTGTTGAAAGTGCTGATCTTCCTCTGTGCCTCATCAAAGAACTCTGAAAACTGGCTCATCACCTCATCGATGTCACCCTGTGGTAGCCTCTTAGCATCGCTGAGCAGCTGCAGACAGTTTTTCAGCATGGACTTGGTCTTCTCTCGCTTTGTGCGATCCACAAAGACACTTGGCACCAGCCAGCCCATGTTTCGGGCCAACCCGAACTTCAAAGGTGACTTCTCAACAATCTTCTTGATGACAGCAACAAGGAAATTCTTCACATCATCCCTGAAGGAGAAAGCAAGCCTCTCATTCACTTTCTTTGCAGCCATCTGATCTTTCAAAATACTTGCAGCAACAAAGCCAGGGTCAATCTTGCTATTTTGCAGGTAGATGGTCTTGTCATTGAAGTCAAGGGCAGCATACTTAGCTGGTTTGGTCAGTTTTTCCAGCACCTCTGCTTTCACACACCTCTCCAACAGAACCTTCAAAATCTTGATGATGTCATTGCACATGAAAGGCAGGAGTGGCGCGTCTCCTTGAAACTTTTTGAGAAAGGGGTTCAAGATCTTCGCAACTGACAGGAACGCTTGCACCTTGGCCTCGAAGAGGGGGTCCAGTGAGAGTCCTTCAATTGTCTTGTACGACTTCCCTTTCGGCTGTGGAATGTTACCAGACTTGACAGCCTGGACAAACTCCTTCAGATGTGGCCACAGTTCCAAACCCCTCTCAGCAACACGAACATTCTCCAGCCATCTGCAAAAAAACAAAAACAAAGTGTGCATGTGTGTGAGTGAGTCAGTGTCTGAGTCTGAGAGAGAGAGAGAGAGAGAGAGGGAGCTATTTGCCAGGCCTCTATGTTACATCAAGTTAGGATTATATGCTACATTTAGGCTTATATGGTACGGACTCTTTGCTACCAGGGCTCTGTGCTTCATTTTGACAAATGAAGTGAACATGTTATGCAAGATGGCATCTTGTTGCCTACCTGTGGCTGCAGTATTGTAGAGGAAAATCTTCAGCTCCAGTGTACTTCATGAAATCCGCACGTCGAGCAGACGAGTCCTTGAACAGCCAGTGCAAGGAGTTCATCCATTGTTGCAGGTCCCAGCCGGTAGCAGCATGGCCAGTTTTGAAGGCGTTGTGGATGGTGTGCAGACCACAAGAACCGACGTTCAGAAGTGACATGTCATGGTCACGTAGGATCTGTTCCTAAACAGAGCAAAACAAAACTTAGGATTTAAAACTAATAAAATAGTAGGTATGTTTTACTACAGAATATATTTATCGAGAACAGTTACACATACCTACCAGACACACATCACAAAAAATTGTTTTTGTAGTCACATGAGTGCGCATTCTAAACTAAAACACAAAACTACACCAAGAAAGTCCAAAGTTTACCTGCATCATCCCATGCAGCTTGAGGTTGACGTTTGGACCATCCATGGAAATCTGTATAAGCTTTCCGAGTCCAAACTCGTGGCACTGTGGAAGCAGCTCTTCAAACAGGTCCTCTGCCGTTGCATGCCCCATGAAGTGGGAGCCAAAGTAGCGTGTGGAAACCTGTGTAAATAAAAATTAAAAAAAAAATCATTAGAACTCCTAGACCTACACTAACACTGGCTCTGTCTCACGGTCTCTCTCGCAGCAAATTACCAATAGTGAATACAACGTGAATGTCAAACAGAACATAGTTACTGCACACTGGTATAGTAGTATAAGTTTAACAAGAGGGTAACCAACTAGAGTAAAGGATTTATGATACTGATTAGAGAAAATGAACATACCTTGCTGTCGTCCCAAAAACGGACATGAACATCAAGCTGTTTCGTCTGCAGCTCCTCATTCAATGCCTCATCGAAGAGGAGGACGAAACCGTCTGCAGTTTTGGCCCTCTCCTTCAGCACACTTGAGAAATGAGGGGCCAGTCCAAATGTTGTCAGATAGGCGCATTTCTTTTCACTCATGGTGAACTTGCTGGCTGTGGGGGAATCCTCAAACATTGAGGCGAAAAGCCAAGGAGTCTGGTTTGAGCACTTGAAGGACAGGTGCGATGCTACTGTCTTCAACGCCCAAAGCGTCTCGGCCTTCAGGACTTTGTCCCTTTGCACAAAGTCAGTTAGAGCCGTTTTCTTGCGACAGCACTGACAGGTGCAAGTTTTGACTGATGGCGATGAAGTAGAGGTACTAGCAGACTCTGGTACTGATGGCACGGTCTCACTGCTCTTAGTCTGAGCCTCCGAACTGCCCTCAGCAGGCGTCGGAGGATCGGTCGATGGTTGGGAAGTCACGAAAAAATCCCCGATCTTCGGGTTGGCAAGTCTCGTCGTCTGAGCTTTCACGTTCTTGGCATGCTTTGTTCCTTTTGCATGACTCCTCACCGCCGCTATTCCATTGTTGGCGATGTCGAACTCCGACTCGCACGCGGTGCAAACCGCCATTGTTTTCAGTTTGGGATGCGGTGCTATCCATTGTTGAAAGTCTTTGTCTCGCAACCACAAGTTGTTGAAAGAACAACTGCCTGGCATGACGATAATTCCTCAGCTCAGTCTCGGCACCGTAACTCTAGTCACACACACACGGGATGGTCAAGACCGATGATAAAAACTCAGCTCGAAAATGTTCAACAGTGGCGACAGGTCAACCATGGTCCGAGCGAGCACGTGTCTTCAGTCACACTGAGCGCGTTTGCCACTGTTTGGTTTCACGTGACGCCTGAGAACCAATCAAAATCGCGGACACTAAAGACGTAGCTGTATCAACCAATCAGAGCCCAAGTAACACTCGAAGGTTACTGACAACGCCTCGCTCAACGCGGACCAAACGGAAAGAAAATTTTCAACAGTAAAATTTCAACTTTAGGCATTATAGGCATTTATGGCAAAAGTCCGGGCTTTATTCATGACTTTCAATGACCATTTTTAAAATTCCACTACTTTCGAGGCCTTGAATTTTATTTTCGAAATTCAACTACTTTCCATGCTTCTCCATGCCTGTACGCACCCTGTATATCGCACCGAAGGTCACATAATTTAATTCGTATCAGACTTTTCCAAATTACCACACATGATGAATATCACTATTATTTGAAACATCAAAATTATATGAGCATCATGATCATAATCACAACTCAAGATTACAAGTGTCTCCCCATTAAAGTTTGTACATAACAGTACATTCAAACGCACTGAGCAGCCAAACCCCGTAGGGGGTTTCAGCTGCCCACCCATTTATGGTAATGCAAAAGAAGATACAGCAATGAATTCGAAATGCATAGGTGAAGTGCCAATGTAGTGTGCTAGATATCAAAACAGATCTTAGTGGAATAAAGAAGCGTAGGGCACGGAACATGTACACCTTCACAATACCATGAATTGACTTTGCGCTCACACATGTATCAAAAGACGAGTCAGATCATTTACGCAGTTGCAGAAGCATCATCATCATTTGCAGCACATCACAAGAAAACTAGCGTACGGTCATCATTTTGCGGTTCAAGGCTCTCTGTTCAACTGAATCAGGCGCTCAAACCAAAAGAGAAATAACTGAATCATCAATGAGATAAAATGTTACTAGAGGGATATTCTTTAGAAGAGAATGCAATCCAGGTAGCCAGATTAAAAAGAAAATATTCAATGATAAAACCAGGTTAGCTATTCATTAAACATATAAACTGTGTTCCCTGGCACAGTGGTCAGAGAGCACAAAATTAAACTTGAATGAAGGACGACACACAGAGATATACAAACCTGGTCGTTGCCCTTGGTGACTATCATGGGCAGGATACACTGGCGGGCCAGGGTCATGGTGAAAGAGTTCTGCACTACGGGGTTGAAGTCGAGGATCTTGGGGTACATGTCCAGCGGCGACAGCGTCCCTGACGTGATCACCACCGTTTGGAACTTCGAAAATACAGGCTTGATCGCAATGCTCGAATCCAGGCATCTGCAAACATTAACATCCATTGTAAAAGAAGTTCTGAATTTTCTGTTCATGAAATTAAAGGCACTATGAGAATCGAACGAGCCCAACAACGGGAAGATTTTAAAACTTAAGAAAAAGTCATAAAAATTCAAGCAAGCTCTACGATCTTGGCTGCCTGCCGCCAGGCTCCGTTATCGCTCGGTGTTCCCAAGAGCTCTCGAACATTGCCACGGGAGAGGAAACAAGGCAGTCATTTCTCTGGGGGAAAGTATGCCTTCTCTTGTTTGGCCAATAAAACGGCTTTATTTCAAATAAACTTCAAGACGTCATCATAGTAACATATCGTTAGGCCAATGGTGGTGCCAGATTTGGGGCTAGCCGTGGTGCCAGATTTGGGGGCTAATCCTGGTGCTAGATTTGGGGACTAGCAGTGTTGTCAGATGCAATATGAGTGCTACTATTGGTTCGTTGCCATGACGTCAGGATGGCCACACGGTCAACGAAAAAAAAAGCTTGTTTGTCACTACCTAGTTTCTTCAAGCGTGCTGCAGCCCAGCATAACTACATTGTCACACAAGGTTACCTGAAGAAGAGGGTAGGGTTGGGCACATTGGGCGCCTTGTCCTCGTAAGGCTCTATGATGATGGTGAAGCCGTGCAGGTAAGTGGCGCATAGCGTGGCAAAGTGTGCCACGCTCACTAGCGGGCCGATGTCGCCCAGGTCTGTGAGCTCCAGCGTCCGCACCATCGACGACAGCCGCTCCGAGCAGAACCTGCCCAGTTACCACATCAGCTCACCACAACCTGCCCAGTTACCACATCAGCTCACCACAACCTGCCCAGTTACCACATCAGCTCACCACAACCTGCCCAGTTACCACATCAGCTCACCACAACCTGCCCACAACCCACTTCACCTCACATCGACAACAGCCGCTCAGAACGTAGATGTAAACCTAGTTCTTCTATGCTTTAAATCTTGTTTCTATATGCTGGAAAACTTATCCATTTATGCTCAAAACCTTATTCCTTCACTCCGAAAAAAATTTTCTGCTATGCTTCAAATCTAATTCTTTAACGCTTCAAATCTGCTTCCTTTTTACTTCAAGATTCTTTGTGTGCTTTAAATATTGGTAATTCATACTTTAATCTCAGTAATTACGGGGAGTAATCTTTGTAATTTATGCCCTAAACCTCCGTCAATAATGCTCCAAAATTTGGTAATTTCTGCCCAAAATTTGGGTAATTTAAGCTTGAAACTTTGGATATTTGCGCTTTGAAGCTCGACGCTTTAGGCTTCAAATCATGGTAAATTGGGCTTTAAATCTTTGCAAATCTTGTTCCTTGATATGACAGAGATGTTGCATTAACAAAGTCAGATGCTTTCATCACATTACACTAAGAAACACATGAAAGATCAAGAAAAGATCAGTGACGCCCATAATTTTTCATCAATTTGATAAATCATAAGATCTGTCTAGAGCTGGTGGATCATTCGATACTGCAGCTGGCCTGTGATCAGCTCACACACACAACACAGTCAAAGGTCCACATCAGAACAGCAGAGCAACCTGAGCGGCTTCCTGTCGATGAAGGCGCGGGTCTTGATGTCCCTGAGGACGGAGGCAGGGCTCTCGTGCACCACGTGGCTCACGCTCAGCCGCATCTTCACGTAGTCCACCAGCCGCCGCAGGAACTGGATGAAATGATCCGCTGTCCGGATTGTTCCTGGGATGTTGTCTGCAACATTGCCACAGAGTTACACAACATTCCGAGCAAATGTCTGCAACATGGCCACAGAGTTACACAACATTCCGAGCAAATGTCTGCAACATGGCCACAGAGTTACACAAAATTCCGAGCAAATGTCTGCCACATGGCCACAGAGTTACACAAAATTCCGAGCAAATGTCTGCCACATGGCCACAGAGTTACACAACATTCCGAGCAAATGTCTGCAACATGGCCACAGAGTTACACAACA
Source organism: Morinoia aosen (assembly GCA_030386875.1). Lineage (NCBI taxonomy): Eukaryota > Metazoa > Arthropoda > Malacostraca > Amphipoda > Talitridae > Morinoia > Morinoia aosen. The sequence continues at coordinate 89,734,093 of CM059562.1, read as the reverse complement.
TTCCGAGCAAATGTCTGCAACATGGCCACAGAGTTACACAACATTCCGAGCAAATGTCTGCAACATGGCCACAGAGTTACACAACATTCCGAGCAAATGTCTGCAACATGGCCACAGAGTTACACAACATTCCGAGAAAATGTCTGCAACATGGCCACAGAGTTACACAACATTCCGAGCAAATGTCTGCAACATGGCCACAGAGTTACACAACATTCCGAGAAAACGTCTGCAACATGGCCACAGAGTTACACAACATTCCGAGAAAATGTCTGCAACATGGCCACAGAGTTACACAACATTCCGAGCAAATGTCTGCAACATGGCCACAGAGTTACACAACATTCCAAGCAAATGTCTGCCACATGGCCACAGAGTTACACAACATTCCGAGCAAATGTCTGCAACATGGCCACAGAGTTACACAACATTCCGAGAAAATGTCTGCAACATGGCCACAGAGTTACACAACATTCCGAGCAAATGTCTGCAACATGGCCACAGAGTTACACAACATTCCGAGCAAATGTCTGCAACATGGCCACAGAGTTACACAACATTCCGAGCAAATGTCTGCAACATGGCCACAGAGTTACACAACATTCCGAGAAAATGTCTGCAACATGGCCACAGAGTTACACAACATTCCGAGCAAATGTCTGCAACATGGCCACAGAGTTACACAACATTCCAAGCAAATGTCTGCCACATGGCCACAGAGTTACACAACATTCCGAGCAAATGTCTGCAACATGGCCACAGAGTTACACAACATTCCGAGAAAATGTCTGCAACATGGCCACAGAGTTACACAACATTCCGAGCAAATGTCTGCAACATGGCCACAGAGTTACACAACATTCCGAGCAAATGTCTGCCACATGGCCACAGAGTTACACAACATTCCGAGAAAATGTCTGCAACATGGCCACAGAGTTACACAACATTCCGAGCAAATGTCTGCAACATGGCCACAGAGTTACACAACATTCCGAGCAAATGTCTGCAACATGGCCACAGAGTTACACAACATTCCGAGAAAACGTCTGCAACATGGCCACAGAGTTACACAACATTCCGAGCAAATGTCTGCAACATGGCCACAGAGTTACACAACATTCCAAGCAAATGTCTGCCACATGGCCACAGAGTTACACAACATTCCGAGCAAATGTCTGCAACATGGCCACAGAGTTACACAACATTCCGAGAAAATGTCTGCAACATGGCCACAGAGTTACACAACATTCCGAGCAAATTTCTGCAACATGGCCACAGAGTTACACAACATTCCAAGCAAATGTCTGCAACATGGCCACAGAGTTACACAAGATTCCGAGCAAACGTCTGCAACATGGCCACAGAGTTACACAACATTCCGAGCAAATGTCTGCAACATGGCCACAGAGTTACACAACATTCCAAGCAAATGTCTGCCACATGGCCACAGAGTTACACAACATTCCGAGCAAATGTCTGCCACATGGCCACCGAGTTGTACAACATTCCGCGCAAATATCCTCAAATTTAAGCCATTCCTAATGAAGTTTAGCCTAGAATGGGATTGCGCTCCTGCTCACAATAGAGGGTAGCTAAAATGCAAAAATGCACCAATTTGGTTTGCCCACTATGTTGCGCACAAGGCAACAATAATGCCTCGTCAAATGCCATCTGAAATAAGGATTTTGCCAGAGCTCAACTAAACGCTGCTGCATCAAGCAGGCAGGTCAGTGGTAGCATTGAACTGTCAACATAAAGCCAGGACAGGCATTGCTACTACAGATTTGAATTTAGTCTAAACCTCTCTAACCGCAAAAAAGGCGTTCCAAAGAAAGGAAGGCACCATTTAGTATTATATACTTGCGGGAATTCGGAATCTATGCATCAAATACAAACAAACAGTGAATTAAAAAAGTTCATGAAACAAGATTATATTGAAAAAGAAAGTAGTAGGTGTTGAAAAAAGGGCAGCAGCGAACTGAAAAAAATGGTCCATAACAAAACAAAAAACCTATTTTACCACAACAAAAGGAAAACCTAACTAACCTTTAGCTTGGGCCCTCACACACTTTTTCCTGAGAAAGATATATTGATGCATTCCCATAGATACAATAGTTGTATCGCCCCTGAGGTGGACAGAAAAAGAAAAAATTGAAAAGAAGGACTAAGAAGTGAGAGTTTACACACCAGGTGTGCTGGTTAATATTCTCAATTTTCGTAAAGAAATCGACTGGAACTTTTAAGAGACAATAAAAGCTTTTTCCAAGTACGGAAGATTGCTGGCCATAAATTTTGCTCAACTGTTTTCCAAAATCCGGTTGCTCTCCCAGGAAAATCCAAAATTGAGCCAGCAATTACATCTGGCAAAATCCAGTAAATAAATTAAGAATAATTGGCAACACAAGCGGTAGGAGTAGAGCTAAAGTTCACTCTGTCAAGAGAGAGAGAGAGAGAGAGAGAGAGAGAGAGAGAGAGAGAGAAAAGGGTGGAGCACCTTGCAGGATGTCCTTAGCCAACGTGGGGCTGGTGACGAGGTCGGTCTGCTGCGACGCCTGGCGCAGTCCGCTCACCAGCTGCTGGTACTCGTGCTGCAGCCGCGTGTGGTCTGACTCCTTTATTCTGCACGCCGTTGTGTGCAGGCACTCAGCTCTCAGGGGATCTTATGTTACAGCTCAAGGCGAGGGTTCCCAAATGTTAAGTTTATGGAACACTGCTGGTAGCATTGATACAACGTAGTAATGCTGCCTGAGGGCCAATATCAACATTGTTGATAATAAAATGGACTGAACACTGCTGGCAGCAGCTATACAACGTGGTCATACTGCCTGAGGCCCAATATCAACAGCCACTCATAAAATGGACTGACCATTACTGGTAGCATTGATACAACGTAGTAATGCTGCCTGAGGGCCAATATCAACAGCCACTCATAAAATGGACTGACCATTACTGGTAGCATTGATACAACGTAGTAATGCTGCCTGAGGGCCAATATCAACAGCCACTCATAAAATGGACTGACCATTACTGGTAGCATTGATACAACGTAGTAATGCTGCCTGAGGGCCAATATCAACAGCCACTCATAAAATGGACTGACCATTACTGGTAGCATTGATACAACGTAGTAATGCTGCCTGAGGGCCAATATCAACATTGTTGATAATAAAATGGACTGAACACTGCTGGCAGCAGCTATACAACGTGCTCATACTGCCTGAGGCCCAATATCAACAGCCACTCATAAAATGGACTGACCATTACTGGTAGCATTGATACAACGTAGTAATGCTGCCTGAGGGCCAATATCAACATTGTTGATAATAAAATGGACTGAACACTGCTGGTAGCAGCTATACAACGTGGTCATACTGCCTGAGGGCCATTATCAACATTATCTTTCATAGAATGGACTGAAGATTACTGATAGCAGTGAAAGAGCGTAGTAAAACTGAGGGCCATTATCAACATTGTCATTAATAAAATGGACTGAACATTATTGATATCAGTGATTGAACTTTCTAACATTAGCTCCCTACCGATATTTAGCGCCAGTAAGTGCCAATCTCAACCTGGATGGAACACAATGAGGGATCTACAGAAAGAGAAATTAGAACAGTTCACGCTGATCAATATTACAGTCAAAATATTTTTACATCCCTACGTCTGTCTCTATGATGGAGAGTGATTGTCGTTGATAAGTAGATATGCTAAAGTAGGGAGGTTAACTACCTCAATAATCATTTATCAACAGAATAAACTTGGAAAAATAATGCAAGAGGACGCTCGCGCCGTACGCCTCTCCCTTTGAACCGTAAATAAAGGTAAGAAAGTTTGTGCAAGACTCACTCATCCGTACCTTCTATAAACTCAAGTATAAATGGCAATAGGCTTAGCAAAACTTTGTTAGCATATAATATGATTAGGAGGCATCATGTTGATGCATCACTTGAATGTTGCTTTTTAAAGTACAGCGAGTATTGTGACCACAGCAAGCACTGCACGCATAGCAAGCACAGGCAGCAACCCACCGAGAGACGCGCTCGCTGAGGTCGTTGACGCAGGTCTTGGCGCGGTCGAGCACACGCTTGTTGAGGCTGATGCTCATGCTGTCCACGCAGATGTTGTCTGGCAACACACAACCCACACTCCTATGTTAAATCCTCATCAAAGTCCACATAGAATGTCATGCATAAAGTGTTTTCACTGCACTTCGCTCGGTAACAGGGTCACGCTGGACTCCCCCACCCACACAGGATGAATGCAACAATAACAGCACAAGGCATCTGCTGTGGTCCACAAAGGAGCAAGATCAGAATGTGGCAGAAACATGAGTGGGGCGGTGAGGCAGGTTGTGCGCACCCCACCACCTCACGCCTCACCTGTCTCTTCTCGGCAGTACGCAGCCTAGAACTAGATTAATTAATTATTAATTGAGAGATTTGAGCCGAGTAAGCATCTTCAAAATACTGGGAATAATCTTGCTTTTGTTCTCACTTCTTTTGCCAATACTGCTTCAGATAGTTAGGATGCTAGCAAAGCTTCTATTTGACTGAAGTGAAGCAACAAACAGGTACGAGTGATAACAGCGGTATACTTCTATTCAACCAATGATACAAGTCCCTTACGAGTTAATAAAAATTATAGAACAAGCACATAAATGCACTACTCACTATTTGATTAATAAGTAAAGTACACAAAACAATGTGCTGGCCATAACACCTACTGCACATGAAACTTTAAGGTGTCTATTCAAGCTAACATTTCAATTTCAACAGATTTTGAAAATAAATATAAAAGAACACAAGGAACCGCAGCTACACTAAAATCCGTGAATGAAACAAAAAAATTTTGTAGTCCTATAGAAAAAATATGTACGTCGCATCTAAAATTTCAAAAACCCTTAATATTTACCAGTTATCATATACCCTGCCGATATATAAAGAGGTCAATCCTTACGCTATTAAAGTTCCTCACACCCTCACCAATGTTGTGAGCCTCACCAAACACAACACAGGTCTCCTCCATCATTTCCTCAGACCCTTACCAATGTTGTGAGCCTCACCAAACACAACACAGGTCTCCTCCATCATTTCCTCAGACCCTCACCAATGTTGTGAGCCTCACCAAACACAACACAGGTCTCCTCCATCATTTCCTCAGGCCCTCACCAATGTTGTGAGCCTCACCAAACACAACACAGGTCTCCTCCATCATTTCCTCACACCCTCACCAATGTTGTGAGCCTCACCAAGCACAACACAGGTCTCCTCCATCATTTCCTCACACCCTCACCAATGTTGTGAGCCTCACCAAACACAACACAGGTCTCCTCCATCATTTCCTCACACCCTCACCAATGTTGTGAGCCGTACCAAACACGACACAGGTCTCCTCCATCATTTCCCCAGACCCTCACCAATATTGTGAGCCTCACCAAACACGACACAGGTCTCCACCATTTCCTCAGACCCTCACCAATGTTGTCAGCCTCACCAAACAAGACAGAGGTCTCCTCCATCATTTCCCTAGACCCTCACCAATGTTGTCAGCCTCACCAAACACGACACAGGTCTCCACCATTTCTCCAGACCCTCACCAATGTTGTGAGCCTCACCAAACACGACACAGGTCTCCACCATTTCTCCAGACCCTCACCAATGTTGTGAGCTTCATCAAACACGACACCGGTCTCCTCCATCATTTTCCTAGACCCTCACCAATGTTGTCAGCCTCACCAAACACGACACAGGTCTCCACCATTTCTCCAAACCCTCACCAATATTGTGAGCTTCATCAAACACGACACAGGTCTCCTCCATCATTTCCCTAGACCCTCATCAATGTTGTGAGCCTAACCAAACACGACACAGGTCTCCACCATTTCTCCAAACCCTCACCAATGTTGTGAGCTTCATCAAACACGACACAGGTCTCCACCATTTCTCCAGACCCTCACCAATGTTGTGAGCCTCACCAAACACGACACAGGTCTCCACCATTTCTCCAGACCCTCACCAATGTTGTGAGCCTCACCAAACACGACACAGGTCTCCACCATTTCTCCAGACCCTCACCAATGTTGTGAGCTTGATCAAACACGACACAGGTCTCCTCCATCATTTCCCTAGACCCTCACCAATGTTGTCAGCCTCACCAAACACGACACAGGTCTCCACCATTTCTCCAAACCCTCACCAATGTTGTGAGCTTCATCAAACACGACACAGGTCTCCTCCATCATTTCCCTAGACCCTCATCAATGTTGTGAGCCTCACCAAACACGACACAGGTCTCCACCATTTCTCCAGACCCTCACCAATGTTGTGAGCCTCACCAAACACGACACAGGTCTCCACCATTTCTCCAAACCCTCACCAATGTTGTGAGCCTCACCAAACACGACACAGGTCTCCTCCATCATTTCCCTAGACCCTCATCAATGTTGTGAGCCTCACCAAACACGACACAGGTCTCCACCATTTCTCCAGACCCTCACCAATGTTGTGAGCTTCATCAAACAAGACACAGGTCTCTACCATTTCTCCAGACCCTCACCAATGTTGTGAGCTTCATCAAATACGACACAGGTCTCTTTCTTCATTTCCTTGGAAACAATTTCGGCAATTTTTGGGTCAAGGAGGTAGTGATAGCTGTAGACGACGATCTGAGCGCTGTTCACCTGCCACAGCAAGACACTCACATTGGCTTCATGCAACATTCACTGTGTATTTGAAGAGTTTACTTTTTCCAGCATTAAGGCTGTTCCAAATTGAAAATCTGACAATTCAATGGCGCAACACTGGCGCTCTCAAACCTACTAAATGAATCACACAGAGATGAATAACTTCATGGTAAAGAAAATAACCATGCACAGTAACTCTCATCCAAGTCCCATAAAAGAGTTAACTCAGTCGTTTAATCAATATAAGACATGAGCCGAGCAGTGGAAGAAATTTAGCTGACTGGAACTGAGCGTGGCTGAGGGAGGGAGCCTAGACCACAGTGCAGTAACTGGTCTGAAACTTGTGGCAGCTTCAAAACAAGATTCACGGCATCTCTTCCATTGCTTCTTATAATATCTGACTTATTCTACATTCAAAGAAGAGAATTATTTCAGGAGGAGAAGACCTCAATTTGATAATTTTGTTTTACAACTCATAGGAAACATTTTTAAGAATCACTCTGTGCACGCCCATGAAAGCCAACAGTAAATAACTTAACTTAATGCACACAGAGGGCCAATTCAAAAAAATCTGCGGTCAATTCAAAACTAGAAACGTTAAATGGATATAGTTTCAACCAGCCTGAAAGCCTCATCTGACAAGGAGAAAAAAAGGTAAGCTACAGAAGTGATGACGTCAGAATCACAGGTCTGAATTCAAATTTTCCACTGGTGCACATTTTACATCAGAAGAGAATAAAAAAAAGACGCCCACCAAACACCACCACCATCACCATCACAACCCGGACTCACCACGTGCCTGGCCAGGAAGTAAGGGCACCACTTCTTGGCCTTGCCAAACTCCTTGAGGTCATCGATATTGTAGCAGCCAGCAGGGATGGGGAACTCTCGCCCGTGCAGGTCGAACTGCTCAAAGAAGTCGCAGGTGTCGACGGTCTCGTCCTGCCGCGCCCTCGTGCGCACGTACGACGCCGTCAGGCTGTAGCACCCACTGTCCACCACCTTCCCGTCTCGCGCTTTGCTCACCTCCACATTTGAACAATTTCAACTATTTCAACAATTTAAACATTTTAATCAATTTAAAAATTTTAAACAATTTATTTACCACAATCTATACAGAAATAGATTGTTTCTTAAGCTAGTACACTGGTCAAATTTGAGCAAAGCTAGCTGTGGAACATCATATCACGATCAACATCTCATTTTGAGTCCTTCAAGTTTTGACCTACTTCCATGGTTCATCTCATTTCTATTAACCCAAGCTTTGACCTCAGTTTTGTAGTGCAGAGCAACCATCACAGAGAAACTGAGAGAATCTCAAGTTTGAGCTGACGGGGCCAAGATTAGAGTATATCCGGTGGAGCAGCTCGCTGCGGTGGCAGCAGAGGACGTAAGCATCGCAATTTCACACAAAGTGTTGGGCCACAATAAAAATTGTTTTGTAGTGTTCAACACAAAAATGACTGCAGAGCTTCTCAATGTTTTTGTTCTAAATGTACTTGTAATCCATTTTTCATGATGTAAACTTTGACTCAATTTGTTAAAGTTCATCTTATTTTCCCTAGCGTCACCCAAACAGTTTAGATTACATTGTAAGTTAGTTTGAGCCTTCCTAGTGACAAGAAAGGGCTCCCATGAGTGGAAAGAAGGCACAATCTGTGCACAGCTCACCTCACTGCACTGCAGCAGAGTGCACAGCTCACCTCACTGCACTGCAGCAGAGTGCACAGCTCACCTCACTGCACTGCAGAAGAGTGCACAGCTCACCTCACTGCACAGCGGCAGAGTGCACAGCTCACCTCACTGCACTGCAGCAGAGTGCACAGCTCACCTCACTGCACTGCAGCAGAGTGCACAGCACACCTCACTGCACAGCGGCAGAGTGCACAGCTCACCTCACTGCACAGCGGCAAAGTGCACAGCTCACCTCACTGCACTGCAGCAGAGTGCACAGCTCACCTCACTGCACTGCAGCAGAGTGCACAGCTCACCTCACTGCACTGCAGCAGAGTGCACAGCACACCTCACTGCACAGCAGCAGAGTGCACAGCTCACCTCACTGCACTGCAGCAGAGTGCACAGCACATCTCACTGCACTGCAGCAGAGTGCACAGCTCACCTCACTGCACTGCAGAAGAGTGCACAGCTCACCTCACTGCACTGCAGCAGAGTGCACAGCTCACCTCACTGCACTGCAGAAGAGTGCACAGCTCACCTCACTGCACAGCGGCAGAGTGCACAGCTCACCTCACTGCACTGCAGCAGAGTGCACAGCTCACCTCACTGCACTGCAGCAGAGTGCACAGCACACCTCACTGCACAGCGGCAGAGTGCACAGCTCACCTCACTGCACTGCAGCAGAGTGCACAGCACACCTCACTGCACAGCGGCAAAGTGCACAGCTCACCTCACTGCACTGCAGCAGAGTGCACAGCACACCTCACTGCACAGCAGCAGAGTGCACAGCTCACCTCACTGCACTGCAGCAGAGTGCACAGCACATCTCACTGCACAGCAGCAGAGTGCACAGCTCACCTCACTGCACTGCAGCAGAGTGCACAGCACGCCTCACTGCACAGCAGCAGAGTGCATAGCTCAGCTAACCTCAGGGTGTATGCAGAGGTTCCTGCGCGAGGCAAGGGCAAGCCCTGTGACGTTGGGGGATTTTCCCGTTGACGTTTCAATGTACTTCAGCAAATTGCGGAGTTCTTCAATCACCTGCAAGCGCCAAATGAAATCAGGGGATGTTAGCTCATAAAATACATGAATGGATAAAAAATCTCTTGATACACATATGCACATGAAAATTATAAGAATGCTGGCATCCTAAAATTACTTTTTTTATCATAGCTTTTGCTTCAATACACAATGAAACAAGTATGCAATTTGTGCAACATACTACCTAACATACATTAAGCTATTTTCCAAGTGAACTGGCTAACTCTACATTAAAGCATACAGATCACAATGTTTACAAAATTAGCTAACTCATCCAGTAGTTACAGCTCAAGATCACTATACGAGATGGACTCTGAGGATTCCTAAAAAACGTTCCCCACCTTTTCAATCTCTGGAATAGTACGAGAGCAGTAAACGAGCTTGGATAAATTGTGTGGATTTTCCCTGAGGTATGAAATGATGAGCGCCAGCAGCGTGATTGTCTTTCCCGTCCCTGAGGGCATCTCCAGCAGGCAATGTCCCTGAAATGAAACACGAAATTAGCACAAGACAATTCCATCATCTCTAATGTGCTGAGGTCAAACAGGAAAATTAGTGACATCTACTGCAAAAATTGAAATGATTTAACTTGTGAAGAAATTTCAATGCCCAAATCTCAAGGTATCTATCACTAGCATAAGAGAGCAAGTCTCAACTTACTTTCTAAACAACACTCACTACACCTCAACAGTGAAATAAATCATAGAAATAATCTTCACACAAGTTTCAAGATTTACTCCAATATTTCATAAGATAAACCAATATTGGGCGAGCATCAGCTGTATTTCCTTCGTGTTATCAACTTTACTTCACTTTCACTGTGTTGTCCACTAGATTTTCATATGATTTTAAAACATTAACACAAGCAATATAATATTAGTCATTTCATACATAAAGAGGAAATTGTAGTTGAAGTTTTGCCATAAGAAATAGAGCAAATACCTTCCACATGAAGAGATGATCCAAGTTCTCTCACCTTAGCATCCAAGGCCCTCTTGAGGTCGAGCATGTATGAGTATTGCTCCGGGTAAATAAACTCATATGGGAAGAGAACTTCCAGTCCGTCCACGTCCAGCCTGTGGAGAAGGCACCCAGTAATAACAATGCACTGCAACATTGGTAACAATTATGGCAATACTCTACTTATACTCCTATACTGAAGACTTCAAGTGAATACATCAAGAACAAAGTTCATGGTCTTCAATAAAATAATTTGCCTTTGCATCATTGTAACAAACTTTGCAGCATTGTAACAAACTTTGCAGCATTGTAACAAACTTTGCAGCATTGTACCAAACTTTGCAGCATTGTAACAAACTAACCAAAAACCAAGACTAACTTGAAGTGATTCATAAAGCTTGACAATTAGCTTGAGATTTTTTTAAATGAACAAATATTGTAAATTTAACAAAATCAAACAGTTTTCACTGATAGTACAGTATATTGCTAGTTAGCCTGGCCCTCCTGTTGTAAGACCAAAATTTGTTATTGCAACATTAGACTTCCACCACTACTGAAGACTTTTTGACAACTAACTCAACATATATTGGTAAGAACAAATAAAAATGATGTAGTGTAAAAACATGGCACAATAAGAGGTTTCTATTTGGAATACTTCAAATTTTACCATATTTCATGTCACAACTTACCTCATTTTTGGCCGTAAACAATGGAGCCAATGCAACACAAAAAATATCAATTTTCAAAACAAGTGTGAAAGTTAATACTAATTGACTGAGTGGGTAAAACTAAACCATTAAATTTAGGAAGAATATTTTCCAACATTGAGTGGCAAGAAAATCTGTGAGAAAAAATTACCAAATTAAGTTAAAATAGAATGCAAAGTTAGTAATAGCTTTGTTGGGACTACATAGTTAATACAAAATGACATGAAATAACCAGTCCACACATTTTTTACAATCTATTTAAAAGTTAACATAGACAATAAAACATACCCTTAACACGTTAACTGCCACACAAGCCACCGGTGATACATCGAGGCAATTTTCATGATGATGCTAACGAACCAGTAATCACAAACTCAATTTTTCTACATACTTAATCAAAGCTAAATAAAGGCACAATCCAGCTAATGTTGACTATTTTCAAAATTGCTGACCACAATTGACTTAAAATTTGAGGTAAATACTGAACTTTAGTTTAACCCATGGCAGTTAACGTGTTAAGGTAATAATTTCATCCTGTTCTAAAGTGGCTTCCTTTCATGGCCATACAAAGCTTCACAAGTGGAACAATGTTCTCAGTGATGGACTGCAGCTCTTCTGGCAACAGACAGTGCCACTCTGAACACAGCAACAGCTTCACGGCCCCCTAACTTGTACAGGAGCTGACCCTGCTGACCCTCCAAAGCTGACCCTGCACCAAAGTCCATTGAATTGTACTTTGGTAAGTAGTGCAGCAATTTAGTAGGCATGAAATCTTGAAAAGTTGACCTTTCACCAATGCTGAGTTCATTTTGTCTCACTGGACCAACTAAGTTATTTCAATGACAGTACACATACTAAATGGGGAACAGCTTCTTGTCTGTGAAGAGGACTTGCTTCCATTGCTGACCTGCAGCCTGATGCTTAACCCTTTGTGTACCAAAACTTGAATACTCTAGGGAAAAGTGTTCAGGGATAAATGTTATTGGTATCCTCCGTATCAGTTCAATTAACCTGGCAAGGATTTTTACGCTTAAGCAAACGCCTGCTTTTCAATTTTAACCCATTAATGCCATTAATTTTACAAAGTTTATTGAAACATAATTTTCAAATAAATTGATTTATTCTAGTGTCCTTTAAATAATTGTGAAGAAAGCTAAATGAAATATTGTATTTGTTACCAAAATACAGACTGGCAAGTATACTTGCCACCCGGCAATAAAATAATAATTTACAGTTAATGAGAAATTAAAGTCACAGTGAGGGATTTTCTGCCAGGATCAGTTCATATATTGTCTTTCCTAGGTTTCTTATTTGGTGTGAGATGTTTTCTTATACTCTGGGTGTACAGCAATGCACACACAGCAAAAATAATTGGTACGGGAGTCACATTCCCGTTATCTGTCGTACGGGCTTTTGCCTTTATATGGCCATTGATGCTGACTGTTGTTCCAGGAACTGGACCTTGTTTTGCCTTAGATTTCCCATAATTAGTCAGAGTTAATATCACCATTTGCCGTGAGACTCAAAATACGTCCACGCCACCCATGCGTTGGTTATAAACGTGAATTTAGTGCAGGGGGGGGGGGTTGGTTGGTGGTTTTGGGTGGTGGGCCATCTTTAACGTGTTTCTTGTCAACTGGATTCCTATGTTTTGCTTTTTTTACAAGATCTGAACAAAGTTTGTTGGAGGCAACGCTTGCCACTTTACAACTGAAATGCAGATTGTAAACGCTCCATCACTAGTTCCTTGTTTTTCTTTTTCTAAGACTTTTCTAGGTCTTAGAGGGGCATTAGATAGACGGTCTTCTCTTAGAGTACAGGTGGCTGTGATTTTTTCTGTGGAAGTTCCTCGAGTAATGCAACTGAGCCAAAAAAACTGTCAAATACAATGTGCTGGCTGGGTTTTATGTTCACTTTTTCAATCATTTCTAGCACAAAGTTTCCACCAAGACCAAAACCCCCATCAGAAATAATAGTATGGCTACCACAATATGGCTCAATGTTTTATAGAAACTTATCAGATGTGCAGATTGCCTAACGTTTGAACCCAAATCTCACGGGTTTCCCTCTAATATACTGCTTATCTCTATGCCTTCCATAATATGGAACAATGATTTCACCAATGCTGCAGTACTCACCACATTTCTCATCTTTATTGGAATTGTTCAAGGGCTCAAAAAAAGTGTGTTCGCAGTTGTACGTACATGTGTTAGCACGTATGCTAGTGCAACGCCCTGGTGGGTTGTCGCATTGCGTATGCCTGGTCAGCAAAATCGAGAAGGTATAAATGGATGTGCCCGGCTTGTAAAGCGGCATTTGGTCGTGTGTTACCTCTCTACCCAAGTATACTCAGAAGCTCTCCTGGACTTTTTATATCCTTGGTCGTGATAAAAGAATGTACCTTGTAGAATAGATCGCTCTCCATTTTCATGTTATCGTTGATGTGCAAGCATCTCATTATTTGATCAAAGGTATAACGTCTCATTGAATTCATCGCATGTTTATGTTGGGTGTCATGCGTCTCATTCCGGTACAGCCTCCCCCTCAGGGGGATACAATTATTGTATCTATGGGAACTAGCGCTCCCAGGGGGACAATGTGCGGGCCTGAGCTGAGAGTTAGGTAGGCCTTCTTTTTGTTGAAACATGATGTTTTTGTTATGTTGGGGACCACCTTTTTTCGGTTCGCTGCTGTCCTGTTTTTCAGCGCCTACTACTGTCTTCTTCAACTTTGGTCTTGTTTCATAATCTTCTTTCACAACTAACTGTTTCTATGCCTTTCTGCGTAGATTCCGCGTTCCCTAACTCCATACTAAATGGTGCCTTCCTCCTTCCTCTCTTTGGATCGCAATTGTTGCTGGGTAGGGAGGCTAAAACTAACGACTAATCTAATCTAATCCAGTACAGCCGTCTGTTAGGAACTTTATTTTACCCTGAGAGAATGAGAATGGCTAGAAATAACTTTATGTTGTCTGCATTTACATCGCTACAAGGAATTCCTTTCTGGTGAGCATAGTTTTTACTCTGTTCACACAAAACATTGATCCAATCTTCTGTCCAAAACCGTTGCTCAAAAAATTCTAAAGGATTGGTTTTTGGGGCGTCAACTGCCTCACGTGTTTTGCTGAAATGTGGTACTAGCTTTTCTACCTTACTTTTATCAGTATGCCACATGTAGGCAACCCTTTTTTGTCATTTCGGTCCATGGCCAGTTGATGCTGAGGGTGTATTGAACATAATATTAGACATACAATCTTTCACACTTAATTGCTAACAAATCTTCACTTTCAGGTTCATTTCTAACAGGATGTTCCTCTAATTTCCAATTTAGAGCATTCTATACAATCAGACCAACTCCACTACATCTTTTTTGCCTTGAACTTGAGATTGAGGGCCGACAGCTTCAGGGCCTTTGTAACGGCCTACAATTCCCTCCACAATTTTCACACAAAGAGTTCAGCGCCTGAAACCAGACTTGTCCCCTAAACTACTTAGGATCTACCAATCCTTGTCACAAGCTGCCATTGGGTAGCATCACTGGGAAAACCAGTATGTCAAAACACCATCCCCAGGCATATTGGGTCATTACTGACCACTCTACCTGACTGGCTCATTCCAGTCACTGTCTCTTACTCCAGGCACGCACAAGAAACATTTTCATAGCTTCAATGATACTCAAATTACACTCCTGATCCAATCCAGCAAGACAGCTCATACCGCAATCATCTTCAGCACATCTGGCATACCACTCATTCTCTCCATACTGCTCAAGCATCACATTCATGAAACTTTCTCTCTCCTGCTCATACTTACTACATTCCAGCACAAAATGCTCAATTGTTTCCTCCACTCCACTACTACACTGCCAACATAATCTGTTATTCTCAGTCCACCTCCATGTATGTCTGTTCACACTCAATGACTTACATCTCACAGCAAACAAGAGTTGACTTCCAAAACTACCATCATAGAACATCTCAAACTTAGGTGCTTCTTTTTTCATAAACCAGTCAAGTGTAGGCTTCCACATCATGCTAAGCTTCCACTTATTCAATCCATCCTCTTTTGTTTGCCTCTCAATCTCTTTCTTCCACCTCTTGCAGTCCCATTCAGACCCTACACCTCCAGCATATCTTAAACTCCAGTCATCTACAGGTCTCCCAATTCTAACATCAATAATCTTTTGCATACCAAGTTTTCTTGCATGCCCCCAGCACACTTTCTTCCAATAGCTTACACTCAGATTCCATTCAAAAAATTGCTTAACAAATCTGCTATTCTGCATTCTTTCAATTCTCACCTTACAATTCAGCACTGCTTTCATCATTCTTTCTGAAAATAGGCTCCACCCAAGGTTACCTCTAATGGCTTCTGTAGCTGTCCATTTCGGAGCACCCAATGCTAACGTCCTACCTTATTTTGTACTACATCCAGCTTTTCAAGATCACTTCCATTCCAGGCAAGAGCACTCATACCATACATGACACTAGGTACAGCAAAATACTTCCACATTCCTCTCACACATTCATACTTGTTTGCTCTGTATCTGGAAATACTACTTAACCGTCCACTCCACTGCATAGTTTTTGCCACTTTTTCACCCTTAGTTCTAGTGCATCCATCTTCACTTATCATACAACCTAGGTATTTGTATTCTTTTGTTCTACCTATTCTGATTTCTCCAATATTCTACAGTCTGTCTCCATCAGTCTCATAACTATTCATAACCTATTTATAACCTACAATTCCCTTTAACTTGAACTTAAGGGCCGACAGCGTCGGGGCCTTTGTAACGGCCCACAATACCCTCCACAATTTGCACACAGAGAGTTCAGCGCCTGATACCAGACTTGTCCACTAAACTACTCAGGATCTACCAATCCTTGTCACAAGCCACCATTGGATGGCATCACCGGGACAACCAGTGTGTCAAAACACCATCCCCAAGCATATTGGGTCATAACAGCCCACTTTAAGTGACTGGCTCATTCCAGTCATTCTGTCTCTTACTCCAGGCACGCACAAGAAATACTGTCATAGACTCAATGATACTCACATTACACTCCTGATCCAATCCAGCAAGACAGCTCATACTGCAATCATCTTCAGCACATCTGGCATTCCACTCATTCTCTCCATACTGCTCAGACACCACATTCATAAAACTCTCTCTTGCTCATACTTACTACATTCCAGCACAAAATGCTCAATTGTTTCCTCTACTCCACTATTACACTGCTGACATAATCTGTTATTATTCTCATTCCATCTCCATGTACGTCTGTTCACACTCAATGACTTACATCTCACAGCAAACAAGAGTTGACTTCCAAAACTACCATCATAGAACAGCTCAAACTTAGGTGCTTTCTTTTTCATATACCAGTTAAGTGTAGGCTTCCGCATCATGCTAAGCTTCCACTTATTCAATCCATACTCTTTTGTTTGTCTCTCAATCTCTTTCTTCCACCTCTTGCAGTCCCACTCAGGCCCTACACCTCCTACATTTATTAAACTCCAGTCATCCACAGGTCTCCCAATTCTAACATGAATAATCTTTTGCATACTGAGTTTCCTTGCATGCCCCCAACATACTTTCTCCCAATAGCTTACACTCAGATTCCATTCAAAGATTCGCCTTACCCACCTGCTATTCTGCATTCTTTCAATTCTCACTTTATAATTCAGCACAGCTTTCATCATTCTTTCTGAAAATAGGCTCCACCCTAGGTCACCTCTAATGGCCTCTATAGCTGTCCATTTCGGAGCACCCAATGCTACACGTCCTACCTTATTTTGTATCACATCCAGCTTTTCAAGATCACTTCCATTCCAAGCAAGAGCACTCATACCATACATGACACTAGGTACAGCAACATACTTCCACATTCCTCTCACACGTTTGTACTTGTTTGCTCTGTATCTGGCCACACTACCTAACCGTCCACTCCACTGCATTGCTTTAGCCACTTTCTCACCTTTAGTTCTAGTACATCCATCTTCACTCATCATACAACCTAGATATTTGTATTCTTTTGTTCTACCTATTCTGATTTCTCCAATATTTCACAGTCTGTCTCTATCAGTCTCATCACTATTTATAACCATGACCTTACTTTTATCGGCACCAAAGTTCATCTTGAAATCTGTACTATATCCATTCACAATGTCAAGCATCCTTTGTAGTTCATGACCACATTCACTAACCACAACCACATCATCAGCATACAACAAACAGCTCAGTCTCTCATTACCAACTTTCAGTCCTAAACCACTCCCTCTCAGTCGAACTGCTAATTCTTCTGTGTACAATCCAAACAACAGGGGGGACAGAGTACAGCCCTGTCTCACTCCTCTAACACTCCTCACTTGCCCTGTTTCCAAATTTCCTAACCTGTAGATAGCACTTGTGTTCTCATACAGACTCTGTACAATGTTCACTATTTTTCTGCTAAAACCAACTTTTCTCAAATTTCAAACAGCCTAACCCGATCCACTCTGTCATACGCCTTTTCAATATCCAGGAATGCTAAATATACCTTCTTGTTATCCTTCTTCATTCGCTCAATTATTTCACTCACTACAAACAGATTATCCTCCCCCCGTCTATCTTGCCTAAAACCATTCTGTTCTTCTCCCAGGACTCCTAATTCCTCAACTAAATTTTTCATTCTCTCATTCAAAATACCACAAAAGATCTTACATACGGTGTCACCCAGTGCAATTGGTCTGTAATTTTTAAGTTCTTTCATACTCTTATGTCCACCCTTATGCAACAGAACTACATTACACTTGTTCCAGTCATCCGGTACTCTTTCACTCTTCCATATCTCATCAAATAAACATTTCAACATACTGACTACACTCTCTCCTCCACATTTATAGAACTCATATGGTATCTTATCAGGGCCACATGCCTTTCCACTTTTCACTTTCTTCAAAAAACTTACAATCTCTTCACAAGTGATTTCGTCTTCCATTTGCAGTTCATGTTCATCTATCAGAAAATTTATTGGTTCATCATCTGTAACCTGCTCATTCATTCCACCAATGTCCTCCCAGTATTCTTCAACTGCTTTCACCATTTGCATCCTATCTTGCACACTGCAACCATTGACTACTAATTCATCAACTTGAACTTCACTACCTCTATCATTACCTTGTATAAACCTATACCAATCTTTTATTCCATCTGGACCTTTCTTTCTTAGATTTTCAACTTGGTGTCTCTCTTCTTTAACCCTAGCCTCATTGATCATTCTCTTTACTTTCTTCTGCTGGTCCTTGTACTCATTCCATACACTCTGCCATTCATCCTCAGTAATTCTGCGTCTTTCATACATTTTCCTCATACTGCGTTGTTTTTTATTTAAAGTCTTCCTTCTCGTTCGTTCTTCCTTTATCTCACTCGTAAACCACCTAGCATTCCCTGTACTTTTCTTGCATTTCATTCTACCGATCTTTTGCTCTGCCACATCATACAAGGTTCTTGCAATCTCCTTATTTAGGTCATTTACATTTCCACACCTGTTCCAGTTACATCTACTCAATTCATTTCTAAATTCTTCCCAGTTTGCCATTTTAATACGCCAATTTTCTCTTACTCTGCTGGCCTTCTGCATCGGCTCCTTTCCACCCCAATTATATTCTAGTACAAGCATTTTATGGTCACTATCAATATCAAAATCATCTTCACCTACAAACATTTCTTTGACACACTCTCTTGCTCTACTATTCACTATCATATAGTCAATTGCAGTTTTACATTCCCTGCTTTGCCATGTATGCAAGCCATTTCCTATTGGTACATTTAGGTTCTCAAGTTCATTCTCATCACAGAAATCAATCAATTTTTGTCCATTCGCATTCACAGGCTCACCAAGGATACCAACATGGCCATTCATATCACCCATCAAAATCAGAGGGCATTTGCAATGCTCTTGCACAATTCTTGTTAATATTTCATACTTTTTTACATTCTCTTGATGAGCTAAAATACCATCAGTTGTCATATAGCATACAACCACAATAACACATTCTCTGGCATGCATTCTTTCACACTTTATTACTAACAGATCTTCACTCTCAGGTTCATTTCCAACAGGAATTTCTTCTAATTTCCAATTTAGAGCATTTTTTACAATGGGACCAACTCCACCACCTCTTTTTTGCCAACTTACACGCCCTTTTCCAATCATGTAGTACTTACTCTCCTTACATTTTAAACTGACTCTATCACGCATTTGGGTCTCTACTACACCAACACAATCCAAATCTCCATTCTCAAATTCTGCTACAAGGTCATTTAACTTTCCTGCATTCCATCCACGCACATTTATACATCCAAACCTTACAACACTATTGGACAATTCACAACATTTTTCATTTTTGCTCTGACAGCTTTCCATTCATCCAGTTCCACCTTCCATTACAATATGAGTACACCCAATCCACTGGATGTATCTCCTGGAGAGTTTCATCTCACCTTCTTGAGTAAGATGGACTCCATCTCCACGAAAACACCCACTCTGGATCAGGTTATCCATGTCAAGGAAGCTGGAACCCATTTCACGCTTTCTCATACTCTCAGCTTTCATACTCATAATCCTTTTATGCACTTCCCTATTCACCTCCTTTCGCACCTTTTCATACTCCTCGCCACATGCAGGCCTTCTCAGCAGACTGGTCACAGCCACTCTTACATTCTTCTTTTGCGCCCTTTCAACAACATTCATAATTGCATTCACCGTACGCTCTCTCCCACATTCAAGCAATCCATTGCCACCTCCTTGCAGTACAACCATCCCTTCATCCATTCCATCTATCACTTCCTCAGCATGCCTACAAATCTCATTCACTCCCTTTGTTGGGGGATAACTGTTGACCCGGTAAGGCCCCTATAGTAGGAGACTGGCAGGACTCGCTATTCCACTTCTCAAGTGGAAGTGGCAAAAGAAAATACAAAAATGATGGGAGCCACAGGCAAGGGGAGAGCTTAGACTGAATATGAGAAACTCAAGAGGGGGAATTACAGACTAACTCATTCAGAGGGGTATAAATTAAACTTTCATGAACACACAACATATACTGAAACAATCACAAATACAATGAATCCATTGGCTGTAACTGACAATTGGTTTGGTCAAAGGTGTTAGCATGGTTAGATAGGGAAGGAAGAATTACAGCCCAAAAGACAGACAGACTATACCTAAACACATATACAAATACACAGATGTATGAGACATATGAGGTTTGTAACAAGCTTGCACAATACAATTTCAAGGGAATCTGCTATATAGAAGGGAATCAGACGGTGGAGGATCCTGTCACAAACTGCCGGTGGGTACATTACCCAATCTGGCTGCCCAATGTAGCTCTAAGTCGGGCCAGTGGCAAGAGTCCCAGACTCGCTGCTCTAAAAGGAAAAACACGGGACATAAGCATCTCAGCTAGCCACAAGAAGCAAAAGCTGCCGAGGAAAAATGGTGAGGGAACAGTATTTAACACAAAAGCAGAGTCGCACGCAGGGGCAAAAGAACTGAAGCACACGCAAAAATGATAGATATTGAACAAAAAACTAATCATAGAGATACAACAAATAAAGCTGAAATATAGTATTAGCACTATATGCAGGTATTGGACAGTAAAGTAAGTGAACAAGAAGCACAAGGCACACTGAAATACATTTAAGCAATCCTAGTTCAATGAGGTCAAATAAGCAGGCATACTTAGACTTACCCTATAGGAGCAACCAGGAGAGGAAGAACCAGGATTAAAATAAGGCAGGACGAATCAAGGTAGCAGGTCAAGCAGTGGATCTTAAGATTAGCGTCTCAAGCAGGTGAATAGAAAAAGGCAAAATATGACACTAGGAACAGAAGAGATCATAGGATTTAGCAAAAGAAATCTGAAACAAACGAAACAAGGGGTAACGAATATGGTGGCAGGCACATGAACAATACAGGAACATATCAGGCCAATCCTCCACACCTTTCCTCTCATGCTCGTACATTTGAACTTGAACTTGAGGGCCGACAGTGTCGGGGCCTTTGTAACGGCCTACAATTCCCTCCACAATTTTCACACAAAGAGTTCAGCGCCTGGTACCAGACTTGTCCACTAAACTACTCAGGATCTACGATTCTTGTCACAAGCCTCCATTGGAAGGCATCACCGGGACAGCCAGTGTGTCAAAACACCATCCCCTGGCACATTGGGTCATTACAGCCTATTCTACCAGACTGGCTCATTCCAGTCACTGTCTCTTACTCCAGGCACGCACAAGAAACACTTTCATAGCCTCAGTGATACTCGCATTACACTCCTGATCCAATCCAGCAAGACAGCTCATACCGCAATCATCTTCAGCACATCTGGCATTCCACTCATTCTCTCCATACTGCTCAGACACCACATTCATAAAACTCTCTCTCTCTTGCTCATACTTACTACATTCCAGCACAAAATGCTCAATTGTTTCCTCCACTCCACTATTACACTGCTGACATAATCTGTTATTATTCTCATTCCATCTCCATGTACGTCTGTTCACACTCAATGACTTACATCTCACAGCAAACAAGAGTTGACTTCCAAAACTACCATCATAGAACAGCTCAAACTTAGGTGCTTTCTTTTTCATATACCAGTTAAATGTAGGCTTGCGCATCATGCTAAGCTTCCACTTATTCAATCCATACTCTTTTGTTTGTCTCTCAATCTCTTTCTTCCACCTCTTGCAGTCCCACTCAGGCCCTACACCTCCTACATTTATTAAACTCCAGTCATCCACAGGTCTCCCAATTCTAACATGAATAATCTTTTGCATACTGAGTTTCCTTGCATGCCCCCAACATACTACTACTGTAGGAGTTGCTGAACTTGAACTTGAAATTGAGGGCCGACAGCGTCGGGGCCTTTGTAACGGCCTACAATTCCCTCCACAGTTATCACACAAAGAGTTCAGCGTCATCCACTACGGTCAGTCATACTCACAAACCTATCCACATTCTTCACCATGCTGTCACCACATATTCTAATCGTAGGTCTCACTCTCCCTTTCATACTACTCTTTCGTTCAACTCTTCCACTAACATCACTCTTTCCATCCATCTTCCTTTCATTCACTTCCACTACAGGCGCCTGCACCTCATGTGGCATATCAACAGGTTGCTCCTTCACTCTCTTCCCATTCGTACTTCTTTCATCATGCTCATTCATCCTTCTACTCTCATCTGGCACATTTGCACCACCATTCACTTCATTTATTGCATTCACACTCCTTGCACCATCATCCACTTCATTTGCACTCCTTGCACCGTCATCCACTTCATTTGCACTCCTTGCACGCCAATGCACTTGAACTTGAACTTGAACTTGAACTTGAGGGCCGACAGTGTCGGGGCCTTTGTAACGGCCTACAATTCCCTCCACAATTTTCACACAAAGAGTTCAGCGCCTGGTACCAGACTTGTCCACTAAACTACTCAGGATCTACGATCCTTGTCACAAGCCTCCATTGGAAGGCATCACCGAGACAGCCAGTGTGTCAAAACACCATCCCCCGGCACATTGGGTCATTACAGCCCATTCTACCAGACTGGCTCATTCCAGTCACTGTCTCTTACTCCAGGCACGCTCAAGAAACACTTTCATAGCCTCAGTGATACTCGCATTACACTCCTGATCCAATCCAGCAAGACAGCTCATACCGCAATCATCTTCAGCACATCTGGCATTCCACTCATTCTCTCCATACTGCTCAGATACCACATTCATAAAACTCTCTCTCTCTTGCTCATACTTACTACATTCCAGCACAAAATGCTCAATTGTTTCCTCTACTCCACTATTACACTGCTGACATAATCTGTTATTATTCTCATTCCATCTCCATGTACGTCTGTTCACACTCAATGACTTACATCTCACAGCAAACAAGAGTTGACTTCCAAAACTACCATCATAGTACAGCTCAAACTTAGGTGCTTTCTTTTTCATATACCAGTTAAATGTAGGCTTGCGCATCATGCTAAGCTTCCACTTATTCAATCCATACTCTTTTGTTCGTCTCTCAATCTCTTTCTTCCACCTCTTGCAGTCCCACTCAGGCCCTACACCTCCTACATTTATTAAACTCCAGTCATCCACAGGTCTCCCAATTCTAACATGAATAATCTTTTGCATACTGAGTTTCCTTGAATGCCCCCAACATACTTTCTCCCAATAGCTTACACTCAGATTCCATTCAAAGATTCGCCTTACCCACCTGCTATTCTGCATTCTTTCAATTCTCACCTTATAATTCAGCACAGCTTTCATCATTCTTTCTGAAAATAGGCTCCACCCTAGGTCACCTCTAATGGCTTCTGTAGCTGTCCATTTCGGAGCACCCAATGCTACACGTCCTACCTTATTTTGTATCACATCCAGCTTTTCAAGATCACTTCCATTCCAGGCAAGAGCACTCATACCATACATGACACTAGGTACAGCAACATACTTCCACATTCCTCTCACACATTTGTACTTGTTTGCTCTGTATCTGGCCACACTACCTAACCGTCCACTCCACTGCATTGCTTTAGCCACTTTCTCACCTTTAGTTCTAGTACATCCATCTTCACTCATCATACAACCTAGATATTTGTATTCTTTTGTTCTACCTATTCTGATTTCTCCAATATTCCACAGTCTGTCTCTATCAATCTCATCACTATTTATAACCATGACCTTACTTTTATCGGCACCAAAGTTCATCTTGAAATTTGTACTATATCCATTCACAATGTCAAGCATCCTTTGTAGTTCATGACCACATTCACTAACCACAACCACATCATCAGCATACAACAAACAGCTCAGTCTCTCATTACCAACTTTCAGTCCTAAACCACTCCCTCTCAGTCGAACTGCTAATTCTTCTGTGTACAATCCAAACAACAGGGGGGACAGAGTACAGCCCTGTCTCACTCCTCTAACACTCCTCACTTGCCCTGTTTCCAAATTTCCTAACCTGTAGATAGCACTTGTGTTCTCATACAGACTCTGTACAATGTTCACTATTTTTCTGCTAAAACCAACTTTTCTCAAATTTCAAACAGCCTAACCCGATCCACTCTGTCATACGCCTTTTCAATATCCAGGAATGCTAAATATACCTTCTTGTTATCCTTCTTCATTCGCTCAATTATTTCACTCACTACAAACAGATTATCCTCCCCCCGTCTATCTTGCCTAAAACCATTCTGTTCTTCTCCCAGGACTCCTAATTCCTCAACTAAATTTTTCATTCTCTCATTCAAAATACCACAAAAGATCTTACATACGGTGTCACCCAGTGCAATTGGTCTGTAATTTTTAAGTTCTTTCATACTCTTATGTCCACCCTTATGCAACAGAACTACATTACACTTGTTCCAGTCATCCGGTACTCTTTCACTCTTCCATATCTCATCAAATAAACATTTCAACATACTGACTACACTCTCTCCTCCACATTTATAGAACTCATATGGTATCTTATCAGGGCCATATGCCTTTCCATTTTTCACTTTCTTCAAAAAACTTACAATCTCTTCACAAGTGATTTCGTCTTCCATTTGCAGTTCATGTTCATCTATCAAAAAATTTATTGGTTCATCACAGGGAAGAATTTCAGGGAACTTTTTTATGCCTGGACACAATGGCAAATTGGAACTTGGTGTAGCAATGCAGGGAATTTCTGTGAACTATTTTGAAGTACCTTATAATCAAAATTTGCACCATAAATTGAAACAAATATAACTTAAAATTAGTTTATAAAAGGTTGTATCATAAAAATAACTGTTATTATATACATCTTTTCTATTTTACGTGAAAGAATAAGCGTAGACTGGATCGAGTGATGGGAGCATCGCACACCTCCTCAGACCATGTTTCGTAATGAACTGATGAGCGAGACCGCGCTGGTGAACGAATTCGTTGCAAGGAATCGTCATTCATCGTATTAAAAGACATTTTTATACCATATATCTTGCTTTAAATGGCCTTCAAGTTATTTCATTGGAAAAAGAAAACTTTCAGCTTTAGGAAAAGATAAATTTTTTTGTCAAAAACCCTTCAGCGTAATAGTTATTCATTATTGTTCCCTGTGAACGAGACGGGGAAAAATCCCTTTATGCTATTCTTACGAGAATGATTCGCTATTCGGCCTAGTACGAGACACAAATTGAGCTCGTTCATGAGAAATGAACTTCCGAGAGTTCCATTTGCTCCGGAGAGCTGTTCCTTCCGCACCGCAGCTACCTAGCAGCTGTATGCATGGTTGAGTATACTTGCTGTTGAATAATTATATGGTTATACCATTTTTCCTTTAGAGTGCGTATATATTCACATATTATTTCGGTTTGTCTTAGAGTAAGTCATACGATACTTTTTATATTCCGTTTAAAATTAATGACATCATGAAGTTAAAGAAAACCAATTTCTGCCACCTAATTTGGTGGCTTGAAATCAAATATTAAGCATCAGGGCTAAAAAATGTAATGTGAGCGAAGCGTGACATTTGAAATGACAGTGGGTGTCTTATAGAGGTATTTGGGAGTGATTTTCTTTCGTTGTTCACGTTTGTGAACAAAATGCAATTAACGGTTTTTAAGTATAAAATACACAAAGAGAATATCTATGTAAATTAATAAAATCCATCTCACAGATAATTTCAACGTTGATATATGTGATTCATTGTAAATATTGTAGTTATTTGATATCCGATAAAATTACTCTACCAAAGTTTTAACTGGATATTTCTCGATGAAGTTAGATGGCATAAGAAAGAAAAAAAGAAAGAAAGAAAACCCGTTCATTTCCAAAAATTGTGATACATGAGATGCCTTACAACAAATTGGGGTTTAAAAATTTCCTATTTTCCTAAAACGTCCTCAATTGAACTCATAACAATGTCATATATAATAAAATTATGAATCACAATCATCGTAAAACAAAATATTTAACATGACACTCTTGTGTTCAGTAATGCCAGTTGATACATGTCAGTTACGATAACATATTTCAAAATTCAATTTTGAATGTTGTACAAAAATTTCCCCTCATTACAGTTTTTTTTCCTGTTCAATGCCAGAGGAGAAAAGAAAAAAGACAAAAGAAAAAATGTTTTTTCCAAGTTGTCACATGAGATACATGCCAACATATTGGCTTTTAAAAGTTTCTTAAATATAGGGCATCCTAAAACAAATGTTCCACACGAGGAGTACTAATTGACAAACCATCCGAAGTGTACAAATAGATAAGCCATACGAGGCATAATAATAGACAAACTAAACGAGCTGTACTAATAGACAAACTGTCAGAGGTGTACAAATAGATAGACCATACGAGGCATATTAATTGACAAAATATTCGAGGCGTACTAATAGACAAACCATTCGTGGTGTGCTAGTAGTCTAACAAAAGTTCTATACTAGGAGTACTAATTGACAAACCATCCGAGGTGTACAAATAGATAAGCCATACGAGGCATAATAATAATAGGCAAACTATACGAGGTGTACTAATAGACAAGCTATCAGAGGTGTACAAAATAGATAGACCATACGAGGCATATTAATAGACAAAATATACGAGGCGTACTAATAGACAAACCACACGTGGCTTGCCAATAGTCTATCTCTGTCAAGGGTAGTTGAATGAGAAATGAAAAAATATGCCCTAAAAATATGCAAAGCCCTATCACCACCAAAAACATATTTCATATCTTCTCGATATTCACCACATCATGCGGACATGAGTACATGGGATAAAATAGAGATACAGTGTAAGCCGGTTACCACTCATGATTGACAAATATCTACAAAATATTGGTAGAAATGGGTAAACAAACATATATTCAATATCAAAATTCATAGCTTGTACAACATACGGACAGAAAGATAATTTTACTACGATTCATATGCTCAAATTGCACTTTATTTCATTAATTATATATGACATTAATCCGATTCACAGAAATCCCTCTGGGGAAGTGATAGATCTATTTTTGAATCATTTCGCTATTGCAATAAAATTTATTAACCGAATGGTTTTTGCGTAAAGAAATGAAATAGAAACATGTATATCTATTTATGTAGATACGTATATATACCTACACACGTAAACACACATATTAATATATATACTTATTGAAAATAAAATATTAGAAAAAAAATACATATATAAGATAAAAGATAGAAGCAACCTACCATCTACTACACAAAAAATGACAGCTGAGCTCACTGTAAAAATTGTTTGAAAAAATACAATTAATGACTAAACATGTTTCGCAATTTGTGGAGATATTGAGTGTTCCATTTACAATTGCAACCAGTGCTTTGATATTCAAGTGACCAACCCATCCGCAGTCATTGCGTTGACGCTAATTATTTATAAATCGTGTCAGTAAAGTTTTGAAGGTTGATAAGTGTGGGTGCGCTGAAGCGTTTCTACTCACTTTTATTCTGATTCGGTGAGTTCGCCAATTGGAGCTTTTTTACCTCTTTTATTCGTAAGTAACCAATGTTTTAAGGAGATATTCGGCAGAATGTGCAGGAGTTGTGTAACTTATTTGAAGATTTGCAGTCTTTATATAAGTAAATACACATGCCGGTGTTATGCCTAACATGCTGAGGACCACAAAATTATTATTCATTATTATTATTTTACCGGTTACTTACGCAATGCAAATGAGGTTTTGCTTGCTAGTTATTTCAATTCCTGTAAAATATTTTAACAAGATTTGAATGAAATATTATCGCGTAACGGGCCTGTTAGAAAAACACGCAACTAACTCATTATTGACAGTCGTAGTAGTTTGAGTTACATCGAAACAGCGCTTCATCGTAAGAAAATGAATTTTTGATATATATTTTCCATGCTTTCTCTATAGTTTTTCTTTGCTATGAGAAGATTGACTGTGCATAAGAGTTTGATTTGAAAAAAGGAAATTTTTGACGTTTTGTACTCAAAAAGCTCTTGTAAGTAACAGCTTATATGTCAATAACACAGTATCAAATTTTTGAAGTATATGCAAATATTTTCAAATTTTGTTGTGTTTTCTGTAGTTCGCCCAAAGTTGGGGGAACTCAATTTAATTATGTGATGCTTGAAGAGCAAAACAATTTGAGAGGGTCACCAGCGCGAGGGAACGCGCATTGAATTTAGTGATTAGCAAACTCAGAAGGAGTTAAGTACGGTGTTCGGATGCTCTACGGCATCAATTTTAATCATATTATCATGAGTCTTTCCACGGACTAAACCAACCGGAAGGATAAGGATAGATACGGGAATTCTCGCCTGGCCTTTATTGGGTCTGAAGGTGCTGTTAACCGTCGGTAGCTTCAGGTTGAAACTTCCTGGTTAACCGTCGGTAGCTTCAGGATGAGACTTCCTGGTCTGATCTTGAGTAGGGCTGCCACCGGCTGGCAGCAGTGATTGTGAGGTGGCGGGTTTGTGGTTGTGTAAGGCTAGTGTGCAAAGATTCCCAGTGTCTGGTTGAACCACTCAGTGTCAAGTGGGTTAGACGACTGGCCAGAGAATACTCATATACGTCAATGTGATTTGACGAGGGGATTAATGATTGAGAGGAATAAGCGTGAAGGAGGAGAAAGAGAAGGAGAAGAAGAAGGCAGTTTTTGTCCTTTGTTACGTTTTCTACCGGGTTAGTTGCCTTTCTACGAGTGAGCTAAGATGGCACGGTAGGTGAGTGTAACAGTGGAGTGTCTCGTGGCTTCATATGCCCCCTCTGGGGCCCAAGCACTACACTCAAGAGAATCTTTTACGTGAATCATGACTCTGCCTGGAGAGCTGGCTTTATATACGTACTACCGGAAACTTGCGAAATGGTTCTGCGTGAAAACGCGATGAAAGCTGATGCTTCGAAAATGTTTGAATATTTCGGGTTCAAATTTTAATAGATTTCGGGGTACTGTTGAATGACAATAGTGGTCTAAAATTGTAAAAATGATTACGTTAAATTTATTTAATTTTTAGAAGATGGTTTTAATAATTTATGAAACTTAGGCTGAAGTGCGGCTGAGGGCGTTCACTACAGTTTCACACAACGACGAGCGAAAGCTAAGAACTTTTGAAGGATTCGTCCGGATTCGCGAGAAAAAAAAAATAGTGAAGGCATCTACGGATGCTGTATTTCCAGTTTCAAGCCTGATACATATCACCTTGTACATTGGATTTTCAAATGCCTTATAACTAACGCCAGGACACCAAGACACTCTCTCCCGGTCATGACCGGTACCCATTTCAGACACCTGGGTAGAGTGGGGTATTGTGCTTTGAATTTTTCCCCTATACCCAACAGAGAAAATCGCCATCCAGCGCCAGGATTCGAACCCGCGTTCCCCGCACGGCAGGCAGGGTCTATAGACACACGGCTACGACGAGCAAACACAAAGTTGTACAGTGCACGAAAAGCCCGAGTAATCGGAGAGTTGAGATTCTATCATTATCAGTGCTTTGCTGGTCTCTCTTCGTTTCAAGATGTATTTATTTTCCAGAACATTGTGTTGAAGCTCATAGAACTCAAATGATTGTTATTGCTGGAGAAAGATTCGAAATTTTGAGTATTACGTAAATTAATTTTGAGACTAATTTAGACAAGCACAATAATTTAACCAAGTGCACGGAGGTTAAAAACATTATTTAAAAAAATATGTTTTCTACAGAGGTTTACAAAATGGTATTACCAAACATCGTAAAAATGAGGAAGAATTTCAACAACATCGATGCAAAATAGCTATTTATTGTTTCTGCAGCTTGCTTATGTAGGGAAATTATTTCACTACGTGTTTTGTACCTTGCGGGTAGTGCTGTACGGTACGTAGCGCTCCATACTGCGACCGCCTGTTAAGCCATTCGGATTTCGGAAGCCAAAGTTAACGTTTGCACGACTGTTGGGTTAGCCGTTAGGACCTTCATGCAGTGCACTGGACTACGAGCAGGCTAAATTAAGCTTCTTGCCTGACGCTTGTGTGAGTCTCTATCATGGTACCATGGTCTCTATACCGTGCTTGGGTAATCCTGCGCTCTCTTTTAACATTGCACTTTAGGTGTTTTTGCGGGGTGTTTAGTCGGCGGAAGAGCTACGATCTCGTGTAGAGAGACAAACGGCTCTCGCAAGGCACGTCCTGAGATTATACGTGTTATGTCTATTATACTTGCCATGTTTTAAATACATTGTTACTGGTCCATCCCGCACCTTACCCTAGTGTCTGGGCCTAGCTATTTAGCCTGAATAGCTAACCCTTGCCTGGTCGGCATCCTGACAGATCGGCGTCCTAGTGGTGAGACAATTAGCAGGCTAGTTTCACTCCACTTATATTACTTCAAAACTCAACTGAATTCAATACTTGAAAACTTTCAGGAATATCCAAACATTTACTTCTATGTACCTGGTAGCCTTATAAATTATCCAATGATATTACAATAACAACTATTGATATATGAATAACTTCTAAGGTTTTTAATGAAATGAAATATTCATCATGAACAGATTTTGAAACTTTTCAAAACCAAACAGATACTTGGAAAAAGTGAACTATTTTAACGTTTGATCAAAAAGTTTTGGAACTTTTTTCTAATTTATGTCCTGCAATTCTGAAATTACACCCTGGTTCATCATCTGTAACCTGCTCATTCATTCCACCAATGTCCTCCCAGTATTCTTCAACTGCTTTCACCATTTGCATCCTATCTTGCACACTGCAACCATTGACTACTAATTCATCAACTTGAACTTCACTACCTCTATCATTACCTTGTATAAACCTATACCAATCTTTTATTCCATCTAGACCTTTCTTTCTTAGATTTTCAACTTGGTGTCTCTCTTCTTTAACCCTAGCCTCATTGATCATTCTCTTTACTTTCTTCTGCTGGTCCTTGTACTCATTCCATACACTCTGCCATTCATCCTCAGTAATTCTGCGTCTTTCATACATTTTCCTCATACTGCGTTGTTTTTTATTTAAAGTCTTCCTTCTCGTTCGTTCTTCCTTTATCTCACTCGTAAACCACCTAGCATTCCCTGTACTTTTCCTGCATTTCATTCTACCGATCTTTTGCTCTGCCACATCATACAAGGTTCTTGCAATCTCCTTATTTAGGTCATTTACATTTCCACACCTGTTCCAGTTACATCTACTCAATTCATTTCTAAATTCTTCCCAGTTTGCCATTTTAATACGCCAATTTTCTTTTACTCTGCTGGCCTTCTGCATCGGCTCCTTTCCACCCCAATTATATTCTAGTACAAGCATTTTATGGTCACTATCAATATCAAAATCATCTTCATCTACAAACATTTCTTTGACACACTCTCTTGCTCTACTATTCACTATCATATAGTCAATTGCAGTTTTACATTCCCTGCTTTGCCATGTATGCAAGCCATTTCCTATTGTTACATTTAGGTTCTCAAGTCTCCCTCAAAAAGTGAGCCACCGTAATGACGGAAAACACAACTCGGAACTACTCCACACTTGCGGAGAAATTAATAAACTTAAAATTATTTATAAAAGAAAAAAAAGAAAAAAATGTTTATTTCCAAGTTGCCACATGAGATACATGCCAACATATTGGCTTTTAAAAGTTTCTTAATATAGGACATCCTAAAACAAATGTTCCATACGAGGAGTACTAATTGACAAACCATCCGAGGTGTACAAGTAGATAAGCCATATGAGGCATAATAATAGACAAACTATACGAGGTGTACTAATAGACAAACTATCAGAGGTGTACAAATAGATAGACCATACGAGGCATATTAATTGACAAAATATACGAGTCGTACTAATAGACAAACCACACGTGGCGTGCCAATAGTCTATCTCTGTCAAGGGTTGTTGAATGAGAAATGAAAAACATCATCTCTTGATTATTTTATATTCCAAGAGATTTAGGCATTATGAAATTTAAATTTTTTTTGACAAATACGTATTGTTGCAACGATATTGTACAGGTGCTTACTTCTGTTTTCATTTTAATGGATGATACTCATGATCATGTTAATCCCTCTAATGAGCTTTATTGAACTCATTGGTCCGTTGATTTACGTTCCACTCTTCATTAGCCTAAGCGATCTTTCTCTTAATGCTTTAATCAGATTAGTTAGCCTAATTTATTATCTATTTATTTAATTAATTACATTCGACTGATGATCTGACAGCCTTTATTTAAGTACTTATATCATCCGTAAAACATATCGCTAATTTTCTTGTTCCTCCCTAGGTTTTAAGTGCAAGAATCTCAGGTTTTTCATAGAATCTTATTTTTTTATATTCGTACATACACCTACGATCACAAATTATTCACCAAAAGAATCAGAACAACTTAAGTATGACAACAGTCACACACCATTAGTTTCCTCCAAATATTCCGTCGTCTCCCCTCCCCTTAGACTTTCACTCCGAAAATAATTGTGCAAAAATCAGCTTATTTTCAAATAAAGTTGATTCAAAATCAGCCTCTATTTTAAAATGTTTCAACACAAAGATCATTGGTCGGTAAACGTGCATGGGTGTCCCAACAGCCCCTTTCAGTGTAAATGCAAGAGGTTGCGAGAAACATCATAATGCATTTGAATGGTTAAGTTATTCTCACTCATATAATGGTAAAAAATACATCTGATAATATAAAAGCTTCAATAAGGATCGAAGACAATAAAAAAGCCAATTAGAAATAAAATTAAAATATTTTGTTATCAAGCGTGCAAATAACTTTTTCATTTTAGGTGAGAAGCTGAGCGAAAAATTTTATAATTACAATTCTATTAAGCAAATATAAGCATAAATATCAGATAAATACTGTTTCCTTTATGCAAATTATGTTGGAGTAAAGAAATAACTGGAAATATGAACACGTAACTACTAAGTCGAATTTCACTGGTTTTAAACGTATGCCTCATACGAAGAACAAATAAAGGAGACATCAACTTAAATCCATTGTTGTTAACGATTAACTTACTAATTTAAAAGCAGTTAAACATCAATAAATAAACAGCTGAATAAAGTTGGTAACATTCAACACAATAACGTCGTTTATCGGCGTAAAATTACAATGTGGGAATTTAACCAATTTGCAATGTTCATCAATAATCTACATAAAGGATGCTCTATTCCAGTTGATCTACTGATATATATCATCTCGAACGTTGGTTTTCAAATGCCTTATAACTAACACCAGGGAGCAATGACGGCTCTCCCGGTCAAGCCGGAGCTCATTTCTGATACCTGGGTAGAGTGAGGAACTGTGGCTGAGTTCTCCTTTTTCCTAACGGGTAGAAATCTAAGGGATTCAAATTGCCGACACCTTCCCTTGAAGGGCGCTTTCTTAACCACTCGGCCACGGTGACTACTTCTGATTCGGGCCACAAGACCTTTAAGAAATAGAAAAGAAAGAAAGAAAGAAAGAAAGAAAGAAAAACCGTGAATTAACAAAAAATATTGATACATGAGATACATGCCAACATATTAGTTTTTAAACATTTCTTAATACAAGCTAGGTGGACCCATGAAAAAATTCGGTCAACATTACCTGACAAATTCTATCATAACATTCTAATCTTACCCATCCTAACATAGCATGTACTAACGTATCCTATCCTAACAAACTAAAAAAATTAAAATATAAAATCTTAAAATTTTTAAAAACATTAAATAATTTTTTCATCTCCCGCTGCCCCTGTCCCTCTCTCTCTTCCTTCTCACCTTCACTCTCTCTCTCCCTCGCTCCCTCTAATGGTGCGCGACCCGACACTAGCCAACCCGTATCATAGATACCGCTATGATGTTGAAGGGCGTGACGCACAGGTTAGCGTATTAATACATAGATAAGCCGTCCTTGGAAGGCGTACCTTACGAGGAGTACTACTTGACAAACTATACGTGGTCTACTAATAAACAAATCATACGAGGTGTACTAATTGACAAACTATCTGAGGTGTACAAAAGAGAAACCATACGAGGCGTAGTAATAGACAAACCATACGAGGCGTGCAAATAGATTAACCCTGTCAAGGGCTTGTTAAATCAAAAATATAATTTTTTTGATATTTTATATCCCAAGAGATGGCTGGCAACTTATGAATAATTTAAATACTGCTAGGTAATTCTTCGGAATTCCTAAATTATTTAGTTGAATCGAAGTAAGAATAGAGACAAAAAACGCTGTACCGAAGCGGATTGAAACACCTTCGTAAATGACTATCAAGTATTGAGAAAAGGTGAGTCGCCAAGTAATTTTTTAAGAAGTCACCTGTGGTAAATAAATTGTTTAAAAGAATATCACGCAACACAACACGCACATCTAGAAGCGCGTAAACAAACTTACACGCAAAATGAAATTCATAGCTTGTTCAGCATACGGACAGAGAGATAATTTTTTCGCGATTCACATGCTCAAATTGCCCTTCATTTCATTTGGCTAATTATATTTTTCCTATTCACAGAAACACCCTCTGAGGCAGTGTTAGATCCATTTTTGAATCATTGCGCAAGAGCGATAAATTAATTAAACTGATTTTTTTCACGTAAAAAATAGAAATAGAATTATGTTTTACCTACATACGTACGCACAGATATGTATATCCATGTACGTGCGTACATATGTATACACACACAATCACACATAATAATATATATACGTAATGAAAATAAACATAAGAAAAGAGAAACAGATTTACAAGTTCTATTTATCCCACAAGTCAATGATATATATAAACTCAATTTACCCAGGCAACCTTCAGGCTAGGACACCATAGGAATGCTGTTAGTGTAGCCAATTTTAGGTTAAGTGGGCCGCTAGAGTCGCTGGCATGCCTCATGTGGGGATGTGGGCCCGAATGTGGGGCATAACCAGGTGCGTAGGAATCACCGGACGTGGGGCCTCCCTGGATAGGAGGGAAAATGTGACTAGATTGTCGAGTGTAATTTTAGAGCTATGATGTGAAATAATTGGCTAAGTAAAATACACCATTTGAGGGCGCCATGCACAGCACTACCCTGCTCAGTAGCGAAGCTCTCCAGTGGGAAAAAGAGGTACTCTGATAGGGTTTGAAATGAACTGAGCGACCTGACCGAGCGCACGTAGAGTGAAGGACAGAATCTGAGGGCGTCGGTTAGAGAAAGATCAGAATTAAGTACTGCAGCCTGAAAAGTTCGGCGAGTAATTCCAGAAGATCATTCCAGAGGAAATTCAGGAATCAACTTTGGTAGGGTGAATTAGGCAAGTATTAAGCAATCGCTAGAAACGCTTGTATCATATATTGTGAGAGTTTTTGCTCAAGATATTTAGGCGTACTTTCAGCCAGTTCGTTGGATTAAAGTGAAGACTCCCGGAGCGATCTTGCGTCTGGTTGAGCTGCTGTGACGATGTGTTTGTACGTGTATTGAGCTTATTCCGATGTGTTTGTTGGCAGGAGTATGTGTTTGTTGGCTGGAGTATGTGTTCGTTGGCTGGAGTATGTGTTTGTTGGCAGGAGTATGTGTTTGTTGGCAGGAGTATGTGTTTGTTGGCTGGAGTATGTGTTTGTTGGCTGGAGTATGTGTTTGTTGGCTGGAGTATGTGTTTGTTGGCAGGAGTATGTGTTTGTTGGCTGGAGTATGTGTTTGTTGGCTGGAGTATGTGTTTGTTGGCAGGAGTATGTGTTTGTTGGCAGGAGTATGTGTTTGTTGGCTGGAGTATGTGTTTGTTGGCAGGAGTATGTGTTTGTTGGCTGGAGTATGTGTTTGCTGGCTGGAGTAGGTGTTTGTTGGGTGGAGTATGTGTTTGTTGGCTGGAGTATGTGTTTGTTGGCTGGAGTATGTGTTTGTTGGCAGGAGTATGTGTTTGTTGGCTGGAGTATGTGTTTGCTGGCTGGAGTAGGTGTTTGTTGGGTGGAGTATGTGTTTGTTGGCTGGAATATGTGTTTGTTGGCAGGAGTATGTGTTTGTTGGCAGGAGTATGTGTTTGTTGGCTGGAGTATGTGTTTGTTGGCTGGAGTAGGTGTTTGTTGGCTGGAGTATGTGTTTGTTGGCTGGAGTATGTGTTTGTTGGCAGGAGTATGTGTTTGTTGGCTGGAGTATGTGTTTGTTGGCTGGAGTATGTGTTTGTTGGCAGGAGTATGTGTTTGTTGGCAGGAGTATGTGTTTGTTGGCTGGAGTATGTGTTTGTTGGCTGGAGTATGTGTTTGTTGGCTGGAATATGTGTTTGTTGGCTGGAGTATGTGTTTGTTGGCAGGAGTATGTGTTTGTTGGCTGGAGTATGTGTTTGTTTGCTGGAGTATGTGTTTGTTGGCAGGAGTATGTGTTTGTTGGCAGGAGTATGTGTTTGTTGGCAGGAGTATGTGTTTGTTGGCAGGAGTATGTGTTTGTTGGCTGGAGTATGTGTTTGCTGGCTGGAGTAGGTGTTTGTTGGCTGGAGTATGTGTTTGTTGGCTGGAGTATGTGTTTATTGGCAGGAGTATGTGTTTGTTGGGAGTGGTATGTGTTTGTTGGCAGGAGTATGTGTTTGTTGGCTGGAGTACGTGTTAGTTGGCTGGAGTATGTGTTTTTTGGCTGGAGTATGTGTTTGTTGACAGGAGTATGTGTTTGTTGGCAGGAGTATGTGTTTGTTGGCTGGAGTATGTGTTTGTTGGCAGGAGTGTGTGTTTGTTGGCAGGAGTATGTGTTTGTTGGCAGGAGTATGTGTTTGTTGGCTGGAATATGTGTTTGCTGGCTGGAGTAGGTGTTTGTTGGCTGGAGTGTGTGTTTGTTGGCTGGAGTATGTGTTTGTTGGCATGAGTATGTGTTTGTTGGGAGTGGAATGTGTTTGTTGGCAGGAGTATGTGTTTGTTGGCTGGAGTACGTGTTAGTTGGCTGGAGTATGTGTTTTTTGGCTGGAGTATGTGTTTGTTGACAGGAGTATGTGTTTGTTGGCTGGAGTATGTGTTTGTTCGCTGGATTATGGGTTTGTTGGCAGGAGTATGTGTTTGTTGGCAGGAGTATGTGTTTGTTGGCTGGAGTATGTGTTTGTTGGCAGGAGAATGTGTTTGTTGGCAGGAGTATGTGTTTGTTGGCAGGAGTATGTATTTATTGGCAGGAGTATGTATTTGTTGGCAGGAGTATGTGTTTGTTGGCAGGAGTATGTGTTTGTTGGCTGGAGTATGTGTTTGTTGGCTGGAGTATGTGTTTGTTGGCAGGAGTATGTGTTTTTTGGCAGGAGTATGTGTTTGTTGGCTGGAGTATGTGTTTTTTGGCATGAGTATGTGTTTGTTGGCATGAGTATGTGTTTGTTGGCAGGATTATGTGTTTGTTGGCAGGAGTATGTGTTTGTTGGCAGGAGTATGTATTTGTTGGCAGGAGTATGTGTTTGTTGGCTGGAGTATGTGTTTGTTGGCTGGAGTATGTTTTTTGGCAGGAGTATGTGTTTGTTGGCAGGAGTATGTATTTGTTGGCAGGAGTATGTGTTTGTTGGCAGGAGTATGTGTTTGTTGGCAGGAGTATGTGTTTGCTGGCATGAGTATGTGTTTGTTGGCAGGAGTATGTATTTATTGGCAGGAGTATGTATTTGTTGGCAGGAGTATGTGTTTGTTGGCAGGAGTATGTGTTTGCTGGCATGAGTATGTGTTTGTTGGCAGGAGTATGTATTTATTGGCAGGAGTATGTATTTGTTGGCAGGAGTATGTGTTTGTTGGCAGGAGTATGTGTTTGTGGAGTATGGCTAGAGTACGGGTTTGTTGGTAGGAATGCTGCTAGTGTGGCGAGTTACATGACTGCATGGCCACTGGATCGCTCGTTTAAGCCCACATAACCACTGGATCGCTCGTAAAAGTTCAGTTCACACATTGTTTCGCAGGAATGTGTCCCCCACAAATATTTGCTTATTAAAACAGAGAAATGCTTTGTGCAACAGTCCTCGCACGGCGTAGATTTAGATTGTGATGAGCTCAGTGGCGTTGCTCTCGAGCCCATGATGTACGCTTTGACATGGGTATTACGATACCCATGTGTGTGTATCAATTATGGATCCTTATTTTAAGATTTTGTGAAAACCAATGATGTGCTTTTTGTATAATCGTTATTGGAAATAATCTGTTTTTCCTTTCTTTCGTTGCCGCCACTGGCGCGGCCCCACGCCCTGTGGACGCCACACAGCCTGAGGATGTGAGGCAACTTGAACTTTGACGATCACATCTTCTTATGGGCCTCACTGATCGAAATTAGGCGAGTGAGTTTCATTTAATGAACTCATTGCATCGTAAAATACTCAGCTTCGGAGAAAGCAAACGATCGCTTAAATGCTTAAGCATTTAAAGGCAGTTTCGTAAAAAGATGACGCATTTATAATTTCAATTGATGTACTGCGAAAATTTTCTAATTTTTAAGCAAATATCGTTAAGATGGTGCTGCTCGGCTATCGAGTCCGTCAACTGTTCGTTGTTAATAAAACGGGATCAGTACATGGTTCATCTAATTGCTCTCTAGCCGCAGTAGTTGTAGAGAGACAGAAATCAATTGATCATGAACAAAGGAAGCCTGCTTCGCCTCCATGAACAGGTCTGTTGTGTTAAACGGTAACCCGAACTGTTGACGTTCTGTTGACTGGTCTCCATGGCAACACATCGCCCTGACTATACACGTGACAAAGCCTTATGATGTACGCATGCAGCCCTTAGCTTTACGAGACCTGCTGGAGTCCTTCGCGCTGGCATCATCAGTATACTTCGTGGCGCTGGCAACTCTGTGCTCACCAACGTCGTACTTCTGACAACCACTCAACCAGTGACGCACTGACATCAGGTCGAGGAGCAGGGAGTAAATTTTGCTTTCTAAATTTTATACATGAGTTCTTCATTTCCTTTATAAATATATTTCATTCATACCTGACATTATTGTGTAGATGTTATAATAATTTTGAAGAACCCAGAAGCAACCCGCCATTCCTGGTACTTAAACTCATAGACTACAATGCAATTATGGCAATTTATTTCCACGACAGTATAAACTTGAACAATGATCACAGGATAATATTGAACACTCAACAGCCAGATCTGTGCCCTGCTCAGCTATAGATGTCGCTCTCGCTGCTCGCGTCACAAAGTTTTCCCCAGCGCGAGCAGCGCATCTCTGGATTTCAGATTTCTTGTGGCTCCAGTAAACCGCTAAGTTTTGATTATATATTTTTCTGTTGGATATTAGTTTGATGAAAAAATTGGATGCCGATGCTAGTGAGAACATTTATCATCTTGTTACACGCAGTGTTACCCCATATACAGTTTACCTAGTGCTGTAAGTTGCAACGAGATGGTCGCGCTAAAAAGAGCGTCTCCAACAATGCGTCGTCACTGAAAGTATGTCTTTTCTTCAAGTTGCAGTAACAAATATTATCAAACCTAGATTAAGCAACAACATGAAAACATTGCCCTCAATAATTTGTTTTCGACTAGAGACATGGGTACATTTGTATTACGATACCCACGTGTGTGTAACAACTAAGGATCCTTACTTTAAGATATTTTAAAATCCAATGATAGGTTCTTTACATCATCTTTATTGGAAATGAACTTTTTCTTTCTTTCTTCTTTCTTTCTCGTGCATCCGGATGCGCGAGAAAGGCGTCCGTTGTTCACTTCACGTCGTGGCCGCAGTGTGGTGTGGTACTGGCAATGGTTGCACAAGGTGAATTTATTTCATCACCCTCAGAATTTCGCCTTTGGGGACGCATAAAGTGTTCAGTGCACGTATCACCATTGCAGTTGCGTCCGAAGTACACACCTGTGCAAGGGTTATTGGCGGCTGAGCAGAGGTTGCTGAGCACCTCGTGTCCGCGCACGGGTTTGGCCATCATTCCGCCAGCGCCGTCACACATGCACCGCAGCAGATGGGCGCTATTTCCAGCGCCTATTGTGACTACTAAACTACCTTTAAACTTTCTCATCATTCCTAAAAAGTATCCCTATTTAAAGATTCATATATCATCATAAATTGACGACTAGTTCTCACTTGTTAGTCATAGTAACTTTAAAACTAAGTATTTTGGATTCCTCTCTAAATGGCCCCATCGAGTAAACTATGCTGGCATTACGAGCAGCATCCTTATATTATAATTAGTGTGCTGCTTTAGCGTGAGGTGTACCACGCTATGGCATGAGATCTACCTCTAGCTAGTACTATAGCGTGAGGTAATGTTAGGTTACTAATGGTTATTGCACATTTCCATACATTTCAGATTGAATTTAAGGAAATAGGTATGTAATGTATGAAAACATGGGCGAGAGATCGATAAATGAAGTGAGAGCCGCAATGTTACGACTGCGATGTGGTCGACTGAGTTAGGAGTGATACGACGATAATGTATCGCTTCAATACCGAGTCTTTATTCTTCACTTGACTTCCACGATGCTTTTAAATTGAATAGAATAAGTCATCCTCTCAAATTATTTTAGAAAGAAACGCACCTGCTGCATGAAACGAGAGCATTGCTCGGAATAGATTATAAATTATCAGATTTATTCAAGCACTTTAGTTCAACTTGGCCAATGGCCAATTTAAAATCAAACGAGCCCCTTAATGTAATTCTAGCTTAACTATGATGAGGTACTGTACATTTATAAGAAATTTTTTGAACTATTGGTTGTTTGAGCTGTTGACCACAATCAGTTCATCACGCAAGTCGAAAAATGCATCAGGAGATTCATACTTTCCTGTGCCCCATTTTCAATGCCAAAAATATTGTTACTGAACAGCTGACACTGAATGTGTACTCCGGTGTTCAGTTCAATAAGCCAAGCCACTGCGCTGCTTACCTTGGCACTTTATTTTCAGCTTCTATTTGACTCTGATAGGATTTTGAAGCGGTCTCCCTCAATTC
This sequence comes from Morinoia aosen, assembly GCA_030386875.1. Lineage (NCBI taxonomy): Eukaryota > Metazoa > Arthropoda > Malacostraca > Amphipoda > Talitridae > Morinoia > Morinoia aosen. Next base: position 89,693,150 of record CM059562.1, on the reverse strand, counting down.
AGGTCGCTCTGCTCACTTCATTCAGTGGAAAGTTGTTGCCCGACTGCATCCCCAGCTTCTCATATTGCTTCAGTGGATTTTTTCAATGCATCAGTAGGTTTCACATGCATCAGTATTTGCAAAATACTTTCTTTAATCAAATTGTTTGATCTGATGGCGTGCGCTAAAGTCAGGGCCGAACAATATCAACTATGCTTTTAATTTTCGTACTATCAGAAATAAAAAAGGGAACTGAAATTTTTGCATACATTTTACTAGACAGTAGAAGTATCATTACATATTTTTAAACATTTTTCGAAGCTTGGTTAGCTCCGTCCTATGGAAAATTAAAGATAGATTGGTCCAAACTTTTTTTTGTCATGATGATTCATATCAAAAGATGATGCGGAATCTCGGGCCACTAGTGTGACGTCACCATTTCCAAGAGCATGCATGGCGATATAAGAGGTACTAGCTTCCGTGCTCTGATCTCTGAAGTGATTGAGTCGGCTCAGCGTTGCCATCCCGTTCAACTCAAAATTCAAACTTCATTTCCGATGTGACGGTATAATAATGATCAATAAAAAATTAACCATGGCTATTCGTCTCCCAAACCTGTCTCTAGCTTTAAAGCTACTCGTACATATATCCTGAATTGTTTTCGTTAAAATTTTTATTTTTAATAAGGATTCATCTTAACTTCGAAATATAGATTAAAATCATTGGAGGTTCTAGCTCCCCATTCGTACAGATTTACCACAAAATCATCAAAGCCTTCAATACTAAGTACAATGATGCGGGGAACCATTGTATGTAAGCAGTTGCGAACTGATATTGACTAGACAGGCCAAGCGCACTTAAGGTCAGTGGCGCGTCGAAGCAATTCAGTTCGGTTCATAAGAGGGTAATCATTTAGCTGCAGTACAGACATTTGTGACCTACATTCTGTGCCCTGCCGTGGGCGCATGAAGCGAGAAAATGGATCAATTCTAAAATTAAAACCCGAGGCCAAGTCTGCAAACACGGCAAAGGGCAGCGTCACTTTATCCTTAGTCTAGGGCAACTTCCTACACTAGTTGAACGTTCTTAAACTTTTTACTTTTGCATTGTTGAGAGTCACAAATATTAGAGGAATCAATATAATTAATTAATTTATTTATTAGGGCTTGCTTCACCGCCTCCAATATTGCGACAAAGAAGTTTGTGCTCAGAGTGCTCGTCTCCTGAGCGGTTTGATCAGAACGCTTCGAACGGCAGGGAGTCTTTGTGCACGGGTGGGTCTTGTTATTTTGTCGGACGACCAATTTGTGAGCACTGTGGGTCCTGTTATTTTGTCGGACGACCAATTTGTGAGCACTATGGGTCCTGTTATTTTGTCGGACGACCAATTTGTGAGCACTGTGGGTCTTATTATTTTGTCGGACGACCAATTTGTGAGCACTATGGGTCCTGTTATTTTGTCGGACGACCAATTTGTGAGCACTGTGGGTCCTGTTATTTTGTGGGACGACCAATTTGTGAGCACTGTGGGTCCTGTTATTTTGCGGGACGACCAATTTGTAAGGACTGTGGGTCTTGTTATTTTGTGGGACGACCAATTTGTGAGCACTGTGGGTCCTGTTATTTTGTAGGACGACCAATTTGTGAGCACTGTGGGTCCTGTTATTTTGTGGGACGACCAATTTGTGAGTACTGTGGGTCCTGTTATTTTGTGGGACGACCAATTTGCTCAATTCACTGCATTGTACCTCAAGTGCTGCTTAGGCAGAACTTTTCTACAGAAGAAAAAGTTGAATCTTTTGTATTTTTCTTGCATTTGTATCCGAATGTAAGCGCTACTTTCCTCAATACTTTACTCAGGAAGCTCCTGCTCTCCCATGTAGCAGATACATTATGGGAAATTTTCGAAATGCTTTGCGCGTCGTCTGAGCTCTCATTTCTTATGAGTTCGAATGAAGGAATCGACGAAGTCTTTCAGCTCCGTTCTACGGTGCCTCACACCGGCGAGTAAACTGAGAAGTTCCGTGCTACGGTGCCTCACACCGGCGAGTAAACTGAGAAGTTCCGTGCTACGGTGCCTCACGCCGGCGAGTAAACTGAGAAGTTCCGTGCTACGCTGCCTCACACCGGCGAGTAAACTGAGAAGTTCCGTGCTACGCTGCCTCACACCGGCGAGTAAACTGAGAAGTTCCGTGCTACGCTGCCTCACACCGGCGAGTAAACTGAGAAGTTCCGTGCTACGCTGCCTCACACCGGCGAGTAAACTGAGAAGTTCCGTGCTACGCTGCCTCACACCGGCGAGTAAACTGAGAAGTTCCGTGCTACGCTGCCTCACACCGGCGAGTAAACTGAGAAGTTCCGTGCTACGCTGCCTCACACCGGCGAGTAAACTGAGAAGTTCCGTGCTACGCTGCCTCACACCGGCGAGTAAACTGAGAAGTTCCGTGCTACGCTGCCTCACACCGGCGAGTAAACTGAGAAGTTCCGTGCTACGCTGCCTCACACCGGCGAGTAAACTGAGAAGTTCCGTGCTACGGTGCCTCACGCCGGCGAGTAAACTGAGAAGTTCCGTGCTACGCTGCCTCACACCGCCGAGTAAACTGAGAAGTTCCGTGCTACGCTGCCTCACACCGGCGAGTAAACTGAGAAGTTCCGTGCTACGCTGCCTCACACCGGCGAGTAAACTGAGAAGTTCCGTGCTACGCTGCCTCACACCGCCGAGTAAACTGAGAAGTTCCGTGCTACGCTGCCTCACACCGGCGAGTAAACTGAGAAGTTCCGTGCTACGCTGCCTCACACCGGCGAGTAAACTAAGAAGTTCCGTGCTACGCTGCCTCACACCGGCGAGTAAACTGAGAAGTTCCGTGCTACACTGCCTCACACCGGCGAGTAAACTGAGAAGTTCCGTGCTACGGTGCCTCACGCCGGCGAGTAAACTGAGAAGTTCCGTGCTACGCTGCCTCACACCGGCGAGTAAACTGAGAAGTTCCGTGCTACGCTGCCTCACACCGGCGAGTAAACTGAGAAGTTCCGTGCTACGGTGCCTCACGCCGGCGAGTAAACTGAGAAGTTCCGTGCTACGGTGCCTCACGCCGGCGAGTAAACTGAGAAGTTCCGTGCTACGCTGCCTCACACCGGCGAGTAAACTGAGAAGTTCCGTGCTACGCTGCCTCACACCGGCGAGTAAACTGAGAAGTTCCGTGCTACGGTGCCTCACGCCGGCGAGTAAACTGAGAAGTTCCGTGCTACGCTGCCTCACACCGGCGAGTAAACTGAGAAGTTCCGTGCTACGCTGCCTCACACCGGCGAGTAAACTGAGAAGTTCCGTGCTACGCTGCCTCACACCGGCGAGTAAACTGAGAAGTTCCGTGCTACGCTGCCTCACACCGGCGAGTAAACTGAGAAGTTCCGTGCTACGCTGCCTCACACCGGCGAGTAAACTGAGAAGTTCCGTGCTACGCTGCCTCACACCGGCGAGTAAACTGAGAAGTTCCGTGCTACGGTGCCTCACGCCGGCGAGTAAACTGAGAAGTTCCGTGCTACGCTGCCTCACACCGCCGAGTAAACTGAGAAGTTCCGTGCTACGCTGCCTCACACCGGCGAGTAAACTGAGAAGTTCCGTGCTACGCTGCCTCACACCGGCGAGTAAACTGAGAAGTTCCGTGCTACGCTGCCTCACACCGCCGAGTAAACTGAGAAGTTCCGTGCTACGCTGCCTCACACCGGCGAGTAAACTGAGAAGTTCCGTGCTACGCTGCCTCACACCGGCGAGTAAACTAAGAAGTTCCGTGCTACGCTGCCTCACACCGCCGAGTAAACTGAGAAGTTCCGTGCTACGCTGCCTCACACCGGCGAGTAAACTGAGAAGTTCCGTTCTACGCTGCCTCACACCGCCGAGTAAACTGAGAAGTTCCGTGCTACGCTGCCTCACACCGCCGAGTAAACTGAGAAGTTCCGTGCTACGGTGCCTCACACCGGCGAGTAAACTGAGAAGTTCCGTGCTACGCTGCCTCACACCGGCGAGTAAACTGAGAAGTTCCGTGCTACGCTGCCTCACACCGGCGAGTAAACTGAGAAGTTCCGTGCTACGGTGCCTCACACCGGCGAGTAAACTGAGAAGTTCCGTGCGACGCTGCCTCACACCGGCGAGTAAACTGAGAAGTTCCGTGCTACGCTGCCTCACACCGGCGAGTAAACTGAGAAGTTCCGTGCTACGCTGCCTCACTCCGGCGAGTAAACTGAGAAGTTCCGTGCTACGCTGCCTCACACCGGCGAGTAAACTGAGAAGTTCCGTGCTACGCTACATCACACCGGCGAGTAAACTGAGAAGTTCCGTGCTACGCTGCCTCACACCGCCGAGTAAACTGAGAAGTTCCGTGCTACGCTGCCTCACACCGGCGAGTAAACTGAGAAGTTCCGTGCTACGCTGCCTCACACCGGCGAGTAAACTGAGAAGTTCCGTGCTACGCTGCCTCACACCGCCGAGTAAACTGAGAAGTTCCGTGCTACGCTGCCTCACACCGCCGAGTAAACTGAGAAGTTCCGTGCTACGCTGCCTCACACCGGCGAGTAAACTGAGAAGTTCCGTGCTACGCTGCCTCACACCGGCGAGTAAACTGAGAAGTTCCGTGCTACGCTGCCTCACACCGCCGAGTAAACTGAGAAGTTCCGTGCTACGCTGCCTCACACCGGCGAGTAAACTGAGAAGTTCCGTGCTACGCTGCCTCACACCGGCGAGTAAACTGAGAAGTTCCGTGCTACGCTGCCTCACACCGCCAAGTAAACTGAGAAGTTCCGTGCTACGCTGCCTCACACCGGCGAGTAAACTGAGAAGTTCCGTGCTACGCTGCCTCACACCGGCGAGTAAACTGAGAAGTTCCGTGCTACGCTGCCTCACACCGCCGAGTAAACTGAGAAGTTCCGTGCTACGCTGCCTCACACCGCCGAGTAAACTGAGAAGTTCCGTGCTACGGTGCCTCACACCGGCGAGTAAACTGAGAAGTTCCGTGCTACGCTGCCTCACACCGGCGAGTAAACTGAGAAGTTCCGTGCTACGCTGCCTCACACCGGCGAGTAAACTGAGAAGTTCCGTGCTACGCTGCCTCACACCGGCGAGTAAACTGAGAAGTTCCGTGCTACGCTGCCTCACACCGGCGAGTAAACTGAGAAGTTCCGTGCTACGCTGCCTCACACCGGCGAGTAAACTGAGAAGTTCCGTGCTACGCTGCCTCACACCGGCGAGTAAACTGAGAAGTTCCGTGCTACGCTGCCTCACACCGGCGAGTAAACTGAGAAGTTCCGTGCTACGCTGCCTCACACCGGTGAGTAAACTGAGAAGTTCCGTGCTACGCTGCCTCACACCGGCGAGTAAACTGAGAAGTTCCGTGCTACGCTGCCTCACACCGGCGAGTAAACTGAGAAGTTCCGTGCTACGCTGCCTCACACCGGCGAGTAAACTGAGAAGTTCCGTGCTACGCTGCCTCACACCGGCGAGTAAACTGAGAAGTTCCGTGCTACGCTGCCTCACACCGGCGAGTAAACTGAGAAGTTCCGTGCTACGCTGCCTCACACCGGCGAGTAAACTGAGAAGTTCCGTGCTACGCTGCCTCACACCGGCGAGTAAACTGAGAAGTTCCGTGCTACGCTGCCTCACACCGGCGAGTAAACTGAGAAGTTCCGTGCTACGCTGCCTCACACCGGCGAGTAAACTGAGAAGTTCCGTGCTACGCTGCCTCACACCGGCGAGTAAACTGAGAAGTTCCGTGCTACGCTGCCTCACACCGGCGAGTAAACTGAGAAGTTCCGTGCTACGCTGCCTCACACCGGCGAGTAAACTGAGAAATTCCGTGCTACGCTGCCTCACACCGGCGAGTAAACTGATAAATCAGCTAGAGTTTTCATGCTGTGGCAATAGTTCCATAGGCTAAAGTTATGTATCGAAGTAATAAAAATTTTAAAATTGAACAAAGTAACTGCCCTAATTGACACTTTTGACTAACGAATAGAATATTTAACCTATTGTTTAAACTATTCTACCTTATTTCACGTCTCACTTAGTCGTTCTCGTTTTAAAGTTTGTAATGAACTTAACGGGGACTTGTTTGTTATTTGTCTGTAATAATATTTGTCTGTAATATGTTATTCAATTTACAAACTTTTTATGTAAAAATAATTGTCCATATAGTTCATTAGATAACGTAAGGATCGAGAAACGGTTCACTTTGAGGCTAATTCAGACAATGAAATATCTTGTTCGTGTGACGTCATTTCGTAATTTTGTCTTCCAATTTATAGAACATAGTTGATGGTCTAAGCTAATGTTAGAACAAACCATTTACTCGACCTAATCTGACCTGATAAACGGACGACAAAATGAACCTAAAACTCAGTAAATTAGATCAGTGAGAGGAAGCAAACGACCGCAACGTATGTTTGAACTAAGAGAAATATCAGCAAAGTCGAGTACACACGGCAGGTCGGCTGTCGTATTGGCCCACAAAGACGGATAAGTCGATGTTCGCTAATTTGAGCAGGCGCACATCCGCGATAATATGTCTACAATGAACAACAGTGTTGAGCTCCTTTACTTGCACCCTGGCGATGACTGTGTTCCTCTGCTCGAATTATTCACGTATTACAAAAAATGTACATTATCAAGAAGCTGTCAGAACTAACCGTTTGAAATCCATTTTTAAATTTCAACAACAAATACTACCAGCAGATTGACGGATTGGGCATGGGTTTTAATATTTTATATTTGTATGTGCCATTATGAGCATAACTGGGGAAAAAAATATCCTAATCATTTACATCAATGAGAGACAGTTCCACTCACACCGAATTTAATCCACTGACTGGTCCATACAAACTGGACTCAATAGTTGATCAGTGACGCAAATGCCTCAGTACACAAACATGGGCTGACAACGGCCGTACGGACACCGCTGCACCTCAGCGTGAAGGGCTAACTCGCTCAGCGCCGCCATCAGCAAATGAAGGAATTGAGTGTGGCTTTGTCTGGCGGAGGTGCCTTGTTTGGGGCGCGCCGGCAAGTTTGCCTCCTGTCATACTTGATGATTTTTACACGTGAATTAATAATCTTCTTTTAAAAGTCGCAGCTAACCATAACTGGCACAGCAGAATTATAAACTTCTCAGGAAAGCTACAGTTAGCCTCATAATTTGCACAATGGAACAATAACCTTCTCTGAAAAAATTCAATAGAAAAGTGCACATTATAAGCTTTTGACTGCTTTGTTTAGCATGTGAAGTCCCCAGAGCTGGTGTAATGTCTTCCAGAGCTAGTGTGATGTCCCGCAGAGCTAGTGTAATGTCCCCTATAGCTGGCGTAATACCCCCAGAGCTGATGTAATGTCTTCCAGAGCAGTGTGATGTCCCGCAGAGCTGGTGTAATGTCCCCTATAGCTGGCGTAATACCCCCAGAGCTGATGTAATGTCTTCCAGAGCAGTGTGATGTCCCGCAGAGCTGGTGTAATGTCCCCTATAGCTGGCGTAATACCCCCAGAGCTGATGTAATGTCTTCCAGAGCAGTGTGATGTCCCGCAGAGCTGGTGTAATGTCCCCTATAGCTGGCGTAATACCCCCAGAGCTGATGTAATGTCTTCCAGAGCAGTGTGATGTCCCGCAGAGCTGGTGTAATGTCCCCTATAGCTGGCGTAATACCCCCAGAGCTGATGTAATGTCTTCCAGAGCAGTGTGATGTCCCGCAGAGCTGGTGTAATGTCCCCTATAGCTGGCGTAATACCCCCAGAGCTGGTGTAATGTCTTCCAGAGCAGTGTGATGTCCCGCAGAGCTGGTGTAATGTCCCCTATAGCTGGCGTAATACCCCCAGAGCTGATGTAATGTCTTCCAGAGCAGTGTGATGTCCCGCAGAGCTGGTGTAATGTCCCCTATAGCTGGCGTAATACCCCCAGAGCTGATGTAATGTCTTCCAGAGCAGTGTGATGTCCCGCAGAGCTGGTGTAATGTCCCCTATAGCTGGCGTAATACCCCCAGAGCTGGTGTAATGTCTTCCAGAGCTAGTGTGATGTCCCGCAGAGCTGGTGTAATGTCCCCTATAGCTGGCGTAGTACCCCCAGAGCTGGTGCAAGGTGAGGGCAAGGCGCGAACACAGCATGAGAGGGGCGAGCTGAGGGCGGGCTGCGGGCCTGTCAGTTGGTGGCGGGCTCGTACGGCGGTCGCCGGGCGCCACCGCGCGCTGGCCCTCGAGGCGCCCACACCCTCGAGAGCGAGGGATGAAACACGTTGTGGTCTCGCTGGAAAAAAATGCAATGGTTGTGCAGGTCGTGAAAGCCGGTGTGGTTGTCGAGACAAGATAACTGATGTGTTGTGTTGTTATAACAGGTCGTAAAATCCAGTGTGGTTGTCGTAACAAAATAACTGTTGTGCTATTTTGTTGTAACAGGTGGTAAAAGCCAGTCTGGTTGTTGTTACAATATAAAAGTTGTGTTCTTCAGATGTGTGGTCACGATGCACTTCAGGGAATGGACTACAGTTAACACTAGTAATTTCCTACGTTTAGAATTCAATGAATATAAGGTTCTTCCGATCTTGAAGAAACTGCAGTACTTGTGCAAGCTGCGTGCTGTCGATGCCATAAAATTAGGCAAGAACGGGCCTATGTAAGTTCTCACTCCAGCCTGATCACCGAACTAACCAGAGTGTGGTTTGGAGCAGCATGTACCTCGACTTCATAATGGGCATTAGGCAGCACTTCCATTCAGTATGGCGTTATTGATAATGAAAAATAGCAAATGATGGTGTCTGTACGTAAGTATCTGCATTTAAATTATCTGAACAATTGCTTCTATATTATTAGCGACGTAGACTACAGAGAACATCTAAAATGGACAGCAATGCTTGAAGTGACGTAAAATAGATATTCTGAAGACATGACAGCCTCATAAAGGAATAGAAAAGGAACTTAAAAAGTTTTGATACAGTTTTGAAGTTAGATATAAATCGCTGTAAGTCTCAAGGTTCTCACCTGACGCTGCGCTATTTACGTGCGTCGCATGGGCCGAGTGCTGCTGGAAGTTGCTTGTGACTTCGAGTGAAGCTTTCATGCTCATTTTTGTGATGGGTTCCATGTTCGTTCGTAATGTCAAGAAATGGGACCTCGCTGTGTAGGGACCTCGCTCTGTAGGGACCTCGCTGTGTAGGGACCTCGCTGTGTAGCTATAGGGACCTCGCTGTGTAGGGACCTCGCTGTGTAGCTATAGGGACCTCGCTGTGTAGCTATAGGGACCTCGCTGTGTAGCTATAGGGACCTCGCTGTGTAGCTATAGGGACCTCGCTGTGTAGCTATAGGGACCTCGCTGTGTAGCTATAGGGACCTCGCTGTGTAGCTATAGGGACCTCGCTGTGTAGCTATAGGGACCTCGCTGTGTAGCTATAGGGACCTCGCTGTGTAGCTATAGGGACCTCGCTGTGTAGCTATAGGGACCTCGCTGTGTAGCTATGGGACCTCGCTGTGTAGCTATAGGGACCTCACTGTGTAGCTATAGGGACCTCGCTGTGTAGCTATCATTGGATAAAAAATTTCGTTGTCCCAAGCTTGGCATCAGCATAATTCATTTATCTTATCAGTTTTCCCAACAGTGATATCAAACCCTGTAAAACTAAACGCAAACTCTCACAACCAGCCTGAACGCAAATCAAACTCTCACAACCAACCTGAACACAAATCAAACTCTCACAACCAGCCTGAACACAAATCAAACTCTCACAACCAGCCTGAACACAAATCAAACTCTCACAACCAGCCTGAACACAAATCAAACTTTCACAACCAGCCTGAACACAAATCAAACTCTCACAACCAGCCTGAACACAAATCAAACTCTCACAACCAACCTGAACACAAATCAAACTCTCACAACCAACCTGAACACAAATCAAACTCTCACAACCAGCCTGAACACAAATCAAACTCTCACCACCAACCTGAAAACAAATCTAACTCTCACAACCAACCTAAACACAAATCAAACTCTCACAACCAGCCTGAACACAAATCAAACTCTCACAACCAGCCTGAACACAAATCAAACTCTCACAACCAACCTGGACACAAATCAAACTCTCACAACCAGCCTGAAAACAAATCAAACTCCCACAACCAGCCTGAACACAAATCAAACTCTCACAACCAGCCTGAACACAAATCAAACTCTCACAACCAGCCTGAACACAAATCAAACTCTCACAACCAGCCTGAACACAAATAAAACTCTCACAACCAGCCTGAATACAAATCAAACTCTCACAACCAGCCTGAACACAAATCAAACTCTCACAACCAGCCTGAACACAAATCAAACTCTCACAACCAGCCTGAACACAAATCAAACTCTCACAACCAGCCTGAACACAAATCAAACTCTCACAACCAGCCTGAACACAAATCAAACTCTCACAACCAGCCTGAACACAAATCAAACTCTCACAACCAGCCTGAACACAAATCAAACTCTCACAACCAGCCTTAACACAAATCAAACTCTCACAACCAGCCTGAACACAAATCAAACTCTCACAACCAGCCTGAACACAAATCACACTCTCACAACCAGCCTGAACACAAATCAAACTCTCACAACCAGCCTGAACACAAATCAAACTCTCACAACCAGCCTGAACACAAATCACACTCTCACAAAGCCCTTGACGACAAGCCAATCATTCCTACCCTCGTGGTCGTGATTCATATTTCCTCAGTTACTCTGCTAATCATTTGATTGATGGATTTGTTCAGTCACACTGATGTTGACTAAATTTTTTCTTGTCCTAAATGATCACTAGCTAAATGTTCAATTTTCGTACTTCTAATTATGAACATGTGTTAGTACAGTCACGCGTGAGAGGATGTTAATATTTCAGTACGCCCCATCTGACCAGTGAAATATGTGTCTGTAAGACTGCAGGAAAGTACGCAAGAGAAACGCAAGCTTAGGACTATGTTTCAGACTGACGTAAAGAATAATGAGCTCACACTTATTTACTGTGATTGAAATTGAAACTTGTGACACGTAGACAGAATTACGCTGCATTCTAATGGTTCCTTACATTCAACTACAAAAGTATTAGAACACGCAAGCTCACGAGAAAGTTTGTTAAGAACATTTTCATTGGTGAGAATCTCGATATTGAAGATATCCATCCGGGAGAACCTTGAAAAGCGTTAAAATAACTCGTATATCTCATGAGGAGAAGACAGATTTTACAGCCATGTTGTCCATGAGTGGAGGTGGATGTGGTGGTGGATGTGGCGGTAGTTGTGTGGAGGGACAGGCCAGTGAACCACGATATATACCGTGTGGTGTACCACGGTATATACCGTGTGGTGTACCACGGTATATACCGTGTGGTGTACCACGGTATATGCCGTGTGGTGTACTACGGTATTTACCGTGTGGTGTACCACGGTATATACCGTGTGGTGTACCACGGTATATACCGTGTGGTGTACCACGGTATATACCGTGTGGTGTACCACGGTATATACCGTGTGGTGTACCACGGTATATACCGTGTGGTGTACCACGATATATACCGTGTGGTGTACCACGGTATTTACCGTGTGGTGTACCACGATATATACCGGGTGGTGTACCACGGTATATACCGTGTGGTGTACCACGGTATTTACCGTGTGGTGTACCACGGTATATACCGTGTGGTGTACCACGGTATATACCGTGTGGTGTACCACGGTATATACCGTGTGGTGTACCACGGTATATACCGTGTGGTGTACCACGATATATACCGTGTGGTGTACCACGGTATTTACCGTGTGGTGTACCACGATATATACCGGGTGGTGTACCACGGTATATACCGTGTGGTGTACCACGGTATATACAGACACCACCATCGTACATACATCATCATCGTGGTACACCACACGATATATACCGTGTGGTGTAGACACAAAGCACGGAAGCGTAGGTTCGTTAGCGCCGCTGATGGCAGCCAAGAAAGGGCGGCTCGCAGACCTTCACAATCAACACAACACGGAGACAAGGTCTTTGTACTTCTGTGGACTCAGTTCTGTCTTTGTTAGCTTCTAATTACTCGTACTGATGAAAGTTTCGATTACTCTGGGTCGTTGATAGGTATTGAAAGAGCGGAAGTATTGCATCTAGAAATACATAAGAAATGAAGACAATGGTGCCTGTGGACGTTGAAGTTATCCATCTTGAGGACCTGTTCAATTGCAAATGATCGACCTAATCATTTCAATAAAATTTGATTTCGCCGATTTAATTTTCAGAGACAAATCATTCAGATATTGTTCATGTTATTATTTTTGTTAATAGCTAGATTATTTTTCAAGTATTTTGAGGGGGTTGTATTTCTTTTACTAAACCATTTCAATCATTTCTATTAAGTGATGGTGAAACTGAACCGCTAATTTTACTAATGAAACTGAACTGCTAACTGCAGTTATGAAAATCTACGGTTTTTGAGATCCAAATTTCATTAATAAACAACAATTTAAACAATATAACGATTTAAACAATTCATTTACCACAAGTGATACAGCAATAGATTGTATCTCAAGTCTCGTACAATGAGCATATTTGAGTTTAGCTTCTTGTCTTGAATGCCTAAATGCACGCATGCAAAACTCTGTGGGATCTTCAGGGCGTCATATCGTTTAAGACTCTGTAAAAGATCAACATAAAGTATTTGTATAAATACATCGGTCTCATTGAAATGTAACAAGTGAACCAATTATTTCCCAGAGATTTGCACTGCGCCTGCACGCGTCACCAAATAACAAATCTTGCGTCCGTACAACGCGGCCAATCAAGGCAGCAGTATGACCTGTCGCTGGAATGTTCAGTCGATGATAACAAAGCGGCCAGCAGAGCTGAGAGGCTCAGAAGTTGTCAGGTCATCACTGACTGAGCGTGAAATCTGTTTAGTCATGAAAAGAAAACGATCACGAAATGGGAAGTCGAAACCTTAATTTTTACCCACTTTCTCATTCGCAATTAAAAAGCATAGCCGTAATACCTGAAAACAGATTCTTTACGAACCCTACTTTAGTTTACACCCGTGAAAAGAATATGATAACAAAATAGTAAGTTGAAGCCCAAATTCATACTCTCATTTGTAGTTATTAGGCGTAACCTTGATTTCTGAAAACAGATTCATTACGTACCCTACCTTAGTCTACACCCGACTCCCGATTTTCACTTGCTTTTTCTATTTCTCATTTTTGAGCATACCTGAGGTAACCGTAACGCGGCTCAACTGCCGTTATGCAGCGAGCTCGAGCGGCCATCAATACTGGGCTGGGAGCTGCAGCAGACACGCACCTGTGCGTAATGGGAGGCGCGGTGTGACCTTGCAGTGACTGCAGGGGTCAGCGTGCTGTGCTCTGAGTTATGACGGTCTTAGTCATCCTCAGGGTCATGAAGGATATGTCAGGGCAGGGTAGTGTGGTGATGTTCATATGCAATTCAAGGAACAATTATCATTTGGAAGATTATACTCATGAGTTTTTTAAGTGATTAAAGTGATTGCAAAAACTTGAAGAATTACTAAAGATGCGTCGCGAGTAATATACCGTTAGATATAAACAGTATAAAATACTAACAGTTTCTTAATTAGATACTTGATGCATATGGCGGAACGCTGCTTTAAAATAAGTCTTACATGTGCATATAAACTGTTTGGGATGTCCAAGAGATCCGTTGCAACCTCTGCATGACGCTCAAAATGGTTCTTTTGAGTTACATCATTGACCGCCCTCAATATTTTCGGCCGACATGCAGTGTGCAAATGGTCACATCACCATTAGGAGCCAAAAATTCTCAGCTCAACTAATCATTGATATCATCAAAAGCTAACACTTAGGAATACTGATCACCATAATCATTAGAGCTAATGAGACGAATGATTATGTAGAGATCAATGATTATCCAGAGGCCTGCAATTCTATAGTATTTCAGGTACACAATGATGAAATTGTAGGAAAATTTTTTAAAAAGTTTTCCAAGCATTGAACTAGAAGTTTAAGTCACTGTAACATTAATACGATGAGAAGAAGGAACGTGAATTGTTTAGATCAGACATAGAGAAGCAGCCATTAAAGGGTAAATGGATGAGACCCAACTGAGTGAAGTATCGACTTCAAGTGTAATAATAATTAGGGGAGATTTGTACACGGAGACTGCTTTTACGTCCCACGACGATTCAATTAACTAAATTATTAAATCAGTTTACAATTGCATTGCAAGCAACAGTAATAAACTGAACAGCAGAATTTGTATGATAATGATACCTTCCGATATGTGACGTGTTTCTCCTCGAAAGCATTTTTATTATTTTATGATTACTAGGGCCGTAGAGAAGGCTTGCTATCTCATGGTCTAGTCTGGAGGACCTGACCAGAACATGTATAATTACTTTATAATTGTTCATGTAGAAATGCTAGCTATGTAGAAGGCAATTTTATTTTGAGGAAACCAAGAGCTTGGATGCAAATATAAAACTTGGCAACATAGTTAAATTACTTAATATTTAACGTACTCATTGGACGAAACTTTTCTCCATTGGGTTCAGTAAATTATTTATTTATTTTTAAGCGTCATAGTTCGAGCGTAACAAATTGCACCGAGTAATTTTTTCATCTATAATATATTCCACTGGATGAAAGGAAATTACTCTGTGGTGTGCGTTCTCAACAGCCTTACACAGGTACAGTCATACATATTAATTTGGGATCTCGCTTTTACTGATCACCATTCATAAATAAACACCTTCTTTAAGAATTCTTCAAAGTATTTGCTTTGGTGGTAAAATTAACGATTTTTTCATTTATTCTGATTGAAAACTGTGAAGTTGACGGTCAACTTTGGTAGGACTCTAGAAGTGACAAGTTCCGAGTGACGCGTTGTTACGCTGTCACCAGAAATTATCCCGCACCATCTGGCACAACTCGTGCATGGAGGTCCGAGAGCGTCACAATCTCTCCCGCGGCTCACAATCTGACTCCCGCGACTCACAATCAGACTCGGCTGCCATGGACCCGAACGCGCTGCCTGACGCGCCCGTGTACAAGACGCGTGCGAGCCGCGGCAGCTTGGCGGCCAGCGACGGCCCTGCCGTGTACAACGAGCCCAACTCCAAGGCCTGGGAGGGAGAGATGGAGAGCGAGGAGATCTTCGACGGCTCCTACGGCTCTCGCGAGAAGCTCACGAAGAAGGAGCTTATGAACAGCGAGACGTGGATGTTCCCTGTTCGTCCAGTGTTCCCCAGTGGGTGTTCACAGACTCTGATCGAGTGTTCCTTGTTCACTTTGTGACGAGTAGAGTTGTTGTTCTCAAAGTTGGCAAGGGTGGTAGATGTGAGCACAGTGTTTGGTGGTTGCACTTCGGTGTGAGCACAGCAAAGCTTGGTGTTTCAAAAAACTGCGTGTCGGTGGCTGTGTTAGACACCCCTTCAAGCTTCAGTTCACTGCCTCTGTAAATCGACGTAAAAAATAATATCTATCGGCGGTGACGAGCCTGGGTAGCTATTTTAAGTATTTTGTAGTCCAAATAATCTAATGGGACCATTTGTAAACTTCAACATTCTTGAAGAACTTTTGGAATCGCCTAATAAATTCAAATACACTAGCCGCTGAAGCGATTGATCACTAACGGCCTTAAAAACGGAGATTCGTAAAGAAATTGTACAAAGGAATGTTGCCATCTCTCCATCCAGTCTACAAACGAATCATGGCCGCCGTCGCAGGCTCAATGCATGGTTTGAAAGCGTTGGTGGTGCATATTGTGACTCTTTGAAACTTTGAATGAACAGCATTTTTTCTTTTTATCCTAAAAATCCTTTGAACCTCAGTTCGTGTGAACAGAAGTGTCAGCTCTTGAGTGTATCAGTATTCTGTACTCACATGATGCTCATATGCAACCGATTGTAACAACGCCTTTAAAGTTCATTTGTCGGTGTTCAATGCATGCATTTAGAAGTCGTGAGTTATCTATTCAAGCGAATGGCGAGCGTTCTTTCTTGAGTGTACCTGCACGGACTTGTTGGTCAAGAACTCCATAAATTAACGTGTGAAATTATGCCCTACGGAACAACAATATTCCAGAGCCTCCAAGCTCGGAGTTTCAAAAATTGTTCAGAATGGAAATTTCCAACTGTGTGTGTACTTGACAAATTTTGTGATGCTCTGTTCATTAGTGTTGTGTGAGCGCTACTGTCACCTTCCCATGAATTCTTTTATTTTCTGTTTTAACTACTCTGCATTGAAAATTATTTCCCACAATAGGAAATGCCTCAAATAATACTGACTGAAGAACTAATCGCGATGAAACTACTCCAATTTCTACGTTATACATGAACTCATAGAAAGGGTTTAACAAAAACTTAACCAGTTAAAAGTTAGTTAAATTCACCAAAACTTAGTTAACCAAAAGACGGAAAATGTCCCAATGCTGTTGCTGGTATAGTCTCGTTAATGCTTCACTTCACTCCCAAATAAAATAGCAAAATACGTTATACTTTTGGAATATTTCAACCCACTTTTGTGCCTTAGTCTTACAAAGCTGCACTTACATTCGAACCCATACAATGCGGTCGGCTTTATTGCTAATAAAATTACATTTGAATATGGTGCTTCGAGTTAGGTGAGAATTAGGTGTAACTAAGAAACAGGTACTGAATTTAAGTATACGACCATTAGATCATAGTTTGTGTTCAAGTTTTATTCTCATCTCAGTAAGCAAGGCATTTATCAATTTGTATTTAGGCTTGAGGTTTTGGCACACCCACATTGTTTATTTGTTGTATTATCCCACCCAGATTGTGTGTTCGATGTATTATCTCACCTTGGTTTGTGTTTGGTGTGTTAAGCACTCCAAGGTTTTGTGTTTGATGTGTTAGGCACTCCAAGGTTTTGTGTTTGGTGTGTTTGTCGTGTGTTTGTTTGACGCGCTTGGCACTCCCACGTCTTGAATATAGTACTGTGTTGATGTATTTCAACAGTTATCCCTACAGGCAGTTTTTAAGGAAGTCTACTTTATACAACAAATATTAACGAATTAACTACCAAGTTTGACGGAACTCTCCAGTAAAAATGATCAAGAATAATCAAACTTAGAAAATTAAAATTCAAGACCCCGAAACTATGTTTTGAGAAACATTGAAATTCACATAATTCGATATCCGTTCGCAGCCCGGTCATCGAGATAGTTCATCGGAAGAACAAATTTGTGTCTTATTGTGTTTTTTGAAGAGGACCTCACAAAGAAGAGCCTGTACCGCCTGTGCTGAAGTAAGTGCTTCTCAGAGTGTGTCTGCACGCCCCCGCCTCCCAGTCTCTCCAGCGACTGCTCCGGCATCCAGGCATGCAGCAACAGGATGGGCTCTCTCCAACTCTGTACACGCCTGACACAAGTTGCCAGAATTGGACCTTCTCTTTCCAAAATCCTCTGATGTGCGATTAATTTCAAATCCTTCCATCAGGTTATTTTAATTTTTTGTTTGTCAAGACCAACCAGGCAACAGTTACCGAGTGATCTTTGTGGTTTGATTTTATTTGAAAGATGCACAAACACGAGCATTCTGGAAAGAAAAAATGCAAATCTAGCATCTTTGTTTTATGTATCAACAGAGCTGGACTTGAGCTCATCCTCTTCCTACCAATATTGGTTTTCATACCCTACGTATAAAACGTTAAATGAAATGCATGTGATTTCAGGTGGTCTCACATGAAATGTAGCAGTTGAAATTGAAAGAAAACAACTGCCGCAAAATGTTTCTTTAAATTAAAATATGATTCTTTCCTTCTTCATGAACTTCGCCTAACGTTTTTCTCAAGCATTTATTTAATCTTCAAAAAATATGTGATCTTTTTCACGAATGAATTCTTCGAATGCTTCATCTACAATTTCTTCATTAAAGAACCTTTTATCGCGAACAAAAATTTTGAAATGCAGAACAAGTGATAATCAGAGGAAGAGATGTCAGATAAATTGGGAGGATGTGCCAAACTTTAGTAACTCAGAAATTGTGGTTTTTCGATGTGTGGGGTCCTGGATGTGTGGGGTCCTCTAGATGTGTAGGGTCCTGGATGTGTGGGGTCCTCTAGATGTGTGGGGTCCTGTACGTGTGGGGTCCTGGATGTGTGGGGTCCTGGATGTGTGGGGTCCTGGATGTGTGGGGTCCTGGATGTGTGGGGTCCTGGATGTGTGGGGTCCTGGATGTGTGGGATCCTCTAGATGTGTGGGGTCTGAGATGTGTGGGATCCTGGATGTGTGGGGTCCTGGATGTGTGGGGTCCTGGATGTGTGGGGTCCTGGATGTGTGGGGTCCTGGATGTGTGGGGCCCTGGGTGTGTGGAGTTCTATAGATGTGTGGGTTCCTAGATGTGTGGGGTCCTCTAGATGTGTGGGGTCCTGGGGACCGTAGCTCTAGAGGTGTGGGGTGCTGGGGACCGTAACTCTAGATGTTTGGGGTCCTGGGGACCGTAGCTCTAGATGTGTGGGGTCCTGGGGATCGTAGCTCTAGATGTGTGGGGTCTTGGGGATCGTAGCTCTAGATGTGTGGGGTCCTGGGGACCGTAGCTCTAGATGTGTGGGGTCCTGGGGACCGTAGCTCTAGATGTGTGGGGTCCTGGGGATCGTAGCTCTAGATGTGTGGGGTCTTGGGGATCGTAGCTCTAGATGTGTGGGGTCCTGGGGACCGTAGCTCTAGATGTGTGGGGTCCTGGGGACCGTAGCTCTAGATGTGTGGGGTCCTGGGGATCGTAGCTCTAGATGTGTGGGGTCTTGGGGATCGTAGCTCTAGATGTGTGGGGTCCTGGAGACCGTAGCTCTAGATGTGTGGGGTCCTGGGGACCGTAGCTCTAGATGTTTGGAGTCTTGGGGACCGTAGCTCTAGATGTGTGGGGTCTTAGGGACCGTAGCTCTAGATGTGTGGGGTCCTGGGGACCGTTGCTCTAGATGTTTGGGGTCCTGGGGACCGTTGCTCTAGGTGTGTGGGGTCCTGGGGACCGTAGCTCTAGATATGTGGGGTCCTGGGGATCGTAGCTCTAGATGTGTGGGGTCCTGGGGACCGTAGCTCTAGATGTGTGGGGTCCTGGGGACCGTAGCTCTAGATGTGTGGGGTCCTGGGGACCGTAGCTCTAGATGTGTGGGGTCCTGGGGACCGTAGCTCTAGATGTGTGGGGTCCTGGGGACCGTAGCTCTAGATGTGTGGGGTCCTGGGGACCGTAGCTCTAGATGTGTGGGGTCCTGGCGACCGTAGCTTCAGATGTATGGGGTCCTGGGGACCGTAGCTCTAGAGGTGTGAGGGTTCCGTACGAAGTATTTGAAGCCATCTCTGAACAGTTCTGGTATCAACGACATCGTCACTAATACTTCGCTTGACTTTTCGAAAAGCTTCGAAGGCCGAGTGATCCAATTTGCTATCGTATAAGAAAATGACTCGATGTTGCTCGGTTGTCAACATATCTACACCATAAGATTAGGAACAGTGTCTAAAAATAAGATTTTTGTCTGGAATTAAAGTAACTTAAAATTAACCATATGCACACTAATAATTAGACTAATGAATAGTAGATAAAGAAAATTGCCCAAAACATGACATTTCAAGTGAGACAAGCTGATAGAACGGAACACTCTTCTCTACAGAGAAGCTTGCTGATCACGTGTGTTTCTCAGAGCAAATAATACTCATGCACGGCATGTATTCGTCGCACATTGCTCACGGATTCCTTTAATTTGAGATGATGCATTGGTTTACAGCATGGTTCCAAACACTTGAACGAAGTTACGGTACATGGTACAAACATCAGTTTCTTGTGCGTCTTGTAGTACTGCATAAAAAATTCAAATCCTTTGTGAATGTAATCAATTTTGTTTTCCTTCGCGTGATGCTCTCATGAACATCAGCGACTGGCGGTTGTGTTGGCATTACTATCAATACAATCTCTGTGTACATGCATGCTACATTTTCAAGAAATTACCAGCTTTCAACAATCGGTTTCTGTCAAATAAGCCAGCAAAAAGCCCAATTTTCACAGCGGGACGTTTTAAAGTTTTATCAAAGTATTCTAGAAAAGTTTAATTACACGCTTTTCAGAACAAACGAAATTATTATACCTCTGCAATTTATACGTAAATTATTCGCAGGAATAAATTTCATGCGACATTTTACGCATCTATCATATCTATTGCTATTGGTTACCTGTTGGTTATTTCTTGGCCATTTGTAACCCGGTCAGGTGACGACGACTCCGATGACGACGACGACGACGACATGGTGATGATGACGTCATGCTGCTGCTGCTTCTCCACCAAGAACGGCTCCATCGCCGTGGGCATCATCTGTCTCGTGAGTCCATTGGCATCATTGTCTTCATCATCTGTCTCGTGAGTCCATTGGCATCATTGTCTTCATCATCTGTCTCGTGAGTCCACTGGCATCATTGTCTTCATCATCTGTCTCGTGAGTCCACTGGCATCATTGTCTTCATCATCTGTCTCGTGAGTCCACTGGCATCATTGTCTTCATCATCTGTCTCGTGAGTCCACTGGCATCATTGTCTTCATCATCTGTCTCGTGAGTCCATTGGCATCATTGTCATCATCATCTGTCTCGTGAGTCCATTGGCATCATTGTCATCATCATCTGTCTCGTGAGTCCATTGGCATCATTGTCATCATCATCTGTCTCGTGAGTCCATTGGCATCATTGTCTTCATCATCTGTCTCGTGAGTCCACTGGCATCATTGTCTTCATCATCTGTCTCGTGAGTCCATTGGCATCATTGTCTTCATCATCTGTCTCGTGAGTCCATTGGCATCAATGTCTTCATCATCTGTCTCGTGAGTCCATTGGCATCATTGTCATCATCATCTGTCTCGTGAGTCCATTGGCATCATTGTCTTCATCATCTGTCTCGTGAGTCCATTGGCATCATTGTCATCACCATCTGTCTCGTGAGTCCATTGGCATCATTGTCATCATCATCTGTCTCGTGAGTCATTGGCATCATTGTCATCATCATCTGTCTCGTGAGTCCATTGGCATCATTGTCATCATCATCTGTCTCGTGAGTCCATTGGCATCATTGTCATCATCATCTGTCTCGTGAGTCCATTGGCATCATTGTCATCATCATCTGTCTCGTGAGTCCATTGGCATCATTGTCTTCATCATCTGTCTCGTGAGTCCATTGGCATCATTGTCTTCATCATCTGTCTCGTGAGTCCATTGGCATCATTGTCTTCATCATCTGTCTCGTGAGTCCATTGGCATCATTGTCATCATCATCTGTCTCGTGAGTCCATTGGCATCATTGTCTTCATCATCTGTCTCGTGAGTCCATTGGCATCATTGTCTTCATCATCTGTCTCGTGAGTCCATTGGCATCATTGTCATCATCATCTGTCTCGTGAGTCCATTGGCATCATTGTCTTCATCATCTGTCTCGTGAGTCCATTGGCATCATTGTCATCATCATCTGTCTCGTGAGTCCATTGGCATCATTGTCTTCATCATCTGTCTCGTGAGTCCATTGGCATCATTGTCATCATCATCTGTCTCGTGAGTCCATTGGCATCATTGTCATCATCATCTGTCTCGTGAGTCCATTGGCATCATTGTCATCATCATCTGTCTCGTGAGTCCATTGGCATCATTATCATCATCATCTGTCTCGTGAGTCCATTGGCATCATTGTCTTCATCATCTGTCTCGTGAGTTCATTGGCATCATTGTCTTCATCATCTGTCTCGTGAGTCCATTGGCATCATTGTCATCATCATCTGTCTCGTGAGTCCATTGGCATCATTGTCATCATCATCTGTCTCGTGAGTCCATTGGCATCAATGTCTTCATCATCTGTCTCGTGAGTCCATTGGCATCATTGTCATCATCATCTGTCTCGTGAGTCCATTGGCATCATTGTCTTCATCATCTGTCTCGTGAGTCCATTGGCATCATTGTCTTCATCATCTGTCTCGTGAGTCCATTGGCATCATTGTCTTCATCATCTGTCTCGTGAGTCCATTGGCATCATTGTCATCATCATCTGTCTCGTGAGTCCATTGGCATCATTGTCATCATCATCTGTCTCGTGAGTCCATTGGCATCATTGTCATCACCATCTGTCTCGTGAGTCCATTGGCATCATTGTCATCATCATCTGTCTCGTGAGTCCATTGGCATCATTGTCTTCATCATCTGTCTCGTGAGTCCATTGGCATCATTGTCATCATCATCTGTCTCGTGAGTCCATTGGCATCATTGTCATCATCATCTGTCTCGTGAGTCCATTGGCATCATTGTCATCATCATCTGTCTCGTGAGTCCATTGGCATCATTGTCATCATCATCTGTCTCGTGAGTTATTGGCATCATTGTCTTCATCATCTGTCTCGTGAGTCCATTGGCATCATTGTCTTCATCATCTGTCTCGTGAGTCCATTGGCATCATTGTCATCATCATCTGTCTCGTGAGTCCATTGGCATCATTGTCATCACCATCTGTCTCGTGAGTCCATTGGCATCATTGTCATCATCATCTGTCTCGTGAGTCCATTGGCATCATTGTCATCATCATCTGTCTCGTGAGTCCATTGGCATCAATGTCTTCATCATCTGTCTCGTGAGTCCATTGGCATCATTGTCATCATCATCTGTCTCGTGAGTCCATTGGCATCATTGTCTTCATCATCTGTCTCGTGAGTCCATTGGCATCAATGTCTTCATCATCTGTCTCGTGAGTCCATTGGCATCAATGTCTTCATCATCTGTCTCGTGAGTCCATTGGCATCAATGTCTTCATCATCTGTCTCGTGAGTCCATTGGCATCATTGTCATCATCATCTGTCTCGTGAGTCCATTGGCATCATTGTCATCACCATCTGTCTCGTGAGTCCATTGGCATCAATGTCTTCATCATCTGTCTCGTGAGTCCATTGGCATCATTGTCATCATCATCTGTCTCGTGAGTCCATTGGCATCAATGTCTTCATCATCTGTCTCGTGAGTCCATTGGCATCAATGTCTTCATCATCTGTCTCGTGAGTCCATTGGCATCATTGTCATCATCATCTGTCTCGTGAGTCCATTGGCATCAATGTCTTCATCATCTGTCTCGTGAGTCCATTGGCATTATTGTCATCATCATCTGTCTCGTGAGTCCATTGGCATCCTCACCTCATCTTCAGTTCAAATTTCAGGGCAGGAAATCAAATCCCCAGTTTAGGTAGGCGCGCGTGCACATGCTGTGGTGATGAGGACAAGATGTGTGTGGATCACCCCCATCTTCCTGATGCCATCTTCAGAGAGTGAACACCCAACCCAGTCTAACTTTTTCGCCGTCTGCATGCATGTTTTTCGCCGCCTAAATCACTCGGGCGGCGAAAAACATACATGCTTCAGCGGAAAAGTTACACTGGGAAACTGCATTTAATGCTGATTCGAATAAAACAGCAAAAATTCTGTAAGTATTATTTTACTCTTCTTAATAGCCTCTCAAAACGCAGGCATTTGATATGTTCCTCCCTGTACTTTCCAAAATCCCAGCGGACGGCCACAGACTTCAACGAGTTTGATGTTAACATTGAAACCTGAAATTACACTGTAGGCGCACATCATTAACCTCTTATTCTAGACACTCAAAAGACTGCTGATCTGTCGTGCCCTTTCGTGAACCTCTCACAAACGCAGTAGGAAATATGCGCATGTGTAAACGGTGTCTGTGCTGCTTCTCTTCAATGTTAACGCTACAGATGATTGCCTTTCAAATTCTCCTCATTTTGGTCGTTTCACCAACACCTGGCGCACGCGGGCCTTGGAAAAGACGGCAGGGTTTTGAGTTTGAGTTACAGGTCATTCGTGAAAACTTTATTCAAATGGACAGGCAATGTACGGTGGTCTCTGATATAGAATTATGAGCATAGAGTACGGTAGCTTAGGTGTAGCGGACATATCCTCCATCCTGTGCAGATCATATCCTCCACCCTGTACAGATAGTATCCTCCACCCTGTGCAGATCGTATCCTTCACCCTGTGCAGATCGTATCCTTCACCCTGTGCAGATCGTATCCTCCACCCTGTGCAGATCGTATCCTTCACCCTGTGCAGATCGTATCCTTCACCCTGTGCAGATCGTATCCTTCACCCTGTGCAGATCGTATCCTCCACCCTGTGCAGATCGTATCCTCCACCCTGTGCAGATCGTATCCTCCACCCTGTGCAGATCGTATCCTTCACCCTGTGCAGATCGTATCCTTCACCCTGTGCAGATCATATCCTCCACCCTGTGCAGATCGTATCCTCCACCCTGTGCAGATCGTATCCTCCACCCTGTGCAGATCGTATCCTTCACCCTGTGCAGATCGTATCCTTCACCCTGTGCAGATCATATCCTCCACCCTGTGCAGATCGTATCGTTCACCCTGTGCAGATCGTATCCTTCATACTATGCGTGGTGTTCAGCTTCGCGCTGCTCAACGTGTCGGGCCTGACGCAGTTGCTGACGCAGGCGCACGAGGCGAGCCAGGCCGTCGCCACCAACGGCACCTCCGGCGCCTTCGCCATCATTGACAACGTCGTTGGCTTCGATAACTTCATTGCCCGTGAGCGACTCAATGTCATCTTAATAATATAATACCATCTTAATAATAATATTATCAATAATATACAAGATCATCTTAACAACACAAGCTCCGACAGCCAGCCGCAAACGCCAGGGACGGGAACACGCTCAATCGCTTCAAATGTCACGTCCAAATTTCAGAGCGTCACATTGAAGCTAGCAGCCTCGTTCAGGCGTGGCGTGCCCGCGCATTGCCCTCACTTGTGCTGCTTTGTTGTGAAGTAGACTAGTTACATGCTAGTTACTTACGCAGGACTTTATTGGTCAGATGCCTGCCTGGCACGCAGCTCACACGCTTTTGTGCTTATATATATGTAAAATAAAATATGTGTAAGTAGCTACTTATAAATGATGAAATAAATGTGATTCTGTATATGAAATATGTAGGTGCCGCTTATGAAATAAATGTTTCTTACATAATTCTGTAGCAATTTGAATACACAGTATATACACATACATATATATAAGAGTACATAGAAATATGTTGTATATACTGTATTTACTAGCATACCAGTGTATGTAGGAATGTGCATGAGGAAAGACCTCACTGTGATAAGCAGCACAATTTCGTATTATTTCAGCTCTAACCCAACTTTTGAACCCACATGAAATATTCTGAGCACCTCTAATTGACCAATAAAGGACACCGATGATTATAATTATCAATTCTTACAAAGAAGCTCCCTATTTTGGCAGACCTGCAGACCATCCTGATTGTGCTGCTGGTGTTCTACGCGCTGTATACATTCTCTTCTCTATTCCTGACGTACGGAGCGTGTACCGTGAGTATAGTACCTGTTCCCTGTACACCGCCCTGGTACCGTGAGTATAGTACTTGTTCCCTGTACACCGCCCTGGTACCGTGAGTATAGTACTTGTTCCCTGTACACCGCCCTGGTACCGTGAGTATAGTACCTGTTCCCTGTACACCGCCCTGGTACCGTGAGTATAGTACTTGTTCCCTGTACACCGCCCTGGTACCGTGAGTATAGTACCTGTTCCCTGTACACCGCCCTGGTACCGTGAGTATAGTACTTGTTCCCTGTACACCGCCCTGGTACCGTGAGTATAGTACCTGTTCCCTGTACACCGCCCTGGTACCGTGAGTATAGTACTTGTTCCCTGTACACCGCCCTGGTACCGTGAGTATAGTACTTGTTCCCTGTACACCGCCCTGGTACCGTGAGTATAGTACCTGTTCCCTGTACACCGCCCTGGTACCGTGAGTATAGTACCTGTTCCCTGTACACCGCCCTGGTACCGTGAGTATAGTACCTGTTCCCTGTACACCGCCCTGGTACCGTGAGTATAGTACTTGTTCCCTGTACACCGCCCTGGTACCGTGAGTATAGTACCTGTTCCCTGTACACCGCCCTGGTACCGTGAGTATAGTACTTGTTCCCTGTACACCGCCCTGGTACCGTGAGTATAGTACCTGTTCCCTGTACACCGCCCTGGTACCGTGAGTATAGTACTTGTTCCCTGTACACCGCCCTGGTACCGTGAGTATAGTACTTGTTCCCTGTACACCGCCCTGGTACCGTGAGTATAGTACCTGTTCCCTGTACACCGCCCTGGTACCGTGAGTATAGTACCTGTTCCCTGTACACCGCCCTGGTACCGTGAGTATAGTACCTGTTCCCTGTACACCGCCCTGGTACCGTGAGTATAGTACTTGTTCCCTGAACACCGCCCTGGTACCGTGAGTATAGTACTTGTTCCCTGTACACCGCCCTGGTACCGTGAGTATAGTACTTGTTCCCTGTACACCGCCCTGGTACCGTGAGTATAGTACCTGTTCCCTGTACACCGCCCTGGTACCGTGAGTATAGTACTTGTTCCCTGTACACCGCCCTGGTACCGTGAGTATAGTACTTGTTCCCTGTACACCGCCCTGGTACCGTGAGTATAGTACTTGTTCCCTGTACACCGCCCTGGTACCGTGAGTATAGTACTTGTTCCCTGTACACCGCCCTGGTACCGTGAGTATAGTACTTGTTCCCTGTACACCGCCCTGGTACCGTGAGTATAGTACTTGTTCCCTGAACACCGCCCTGGTACCGTGAGTATAGTACTTGTTCCCTGTACACCGCCCTGGTACCGTGAGTATAGTACTTGTTCCCTGTACACCGCCCTGGTACCGTGAGTATAGTACTTGTTCCCTGAACACCGCCCTGGTACCGTGAGTATAGTACTTGTTCCCTGTACACCGCCCTGGTACCGTGAGTATAGTACTTGTTCCCTGTACACCGCCCTGGTACCGTGAGTATAGTACTTGTTCCCTGTACACCGCCCTGGTACCGTGAGTATAGTACTTGTTCCCTGTACACCGCCCTGGTACCGTGAGTATAGTACTTGTTCCCTGTACACCGCCCTGGTACCGTGAGTATAGTACTTGTTCCCTGTACACCGCCCTGGTACCGTGAGTATAGTACTTGTTCCCTGAACACCGCCCTGGTACCGTGAGTATAGTACTTGTTCCCTGTACACCGCCCTGGTACCGTGAGTATAGTAATTGTTCCCTGTACACCGCCCTGGTACCGTGAGTATAGTACTTGTTCCCTGTACACCGCCCTGGTACCGTGAGTATAGTACTTGTTCCCTGTACACCGCCCTGGTACCGTGAGTATAGTACCTGTTCCCTGTACACCGCCCTGGTACCGTGAGTATAGTACTTGTTCCCTGTACACCGCCCTGGTACCGTGAGTATAGTACTTGTTCCCT
The DNA here is from genome assembly GCA_030386875.1 of Morinoia aosen. Classification (NCBI taxonomy): domain Eukaryota; kingdom Metazoa; phylum Arthropoda; class Malacostraca; order Amphipoda; family Talitridae; genus Morinoia; species Morinoia aosen. The sequence goes on along the minus strand of CM059562.1, from coordinate 89,665,793 downwards.
GTACACCGCCCTGGTACCGTGAGTATAGTACTTGTTCCCTGTACACCGCCCTGGTACCGTGAGTATAGTACTTGTTCCCTGTACACCGCCCTGGTACCGTGAGTATAGTACTTGTTCCCTGTACACCGCCCTGGTACCGTGAGTATAGTACTTGTTCCCTGAACACCGCCCTGGTACCGTGAGTATAGTACTTGTTCCCTGTACACCGCCCTGGTACCGTGAGTATAGTAATTGTTCCCTGTACACCGCCCTGGTACCGTGAGTATAGTACTTGTTCCCTGAACACCGCCCTGGTACCGTGTGTATAGTACTTGTTCCCTGTACACCGCCCTGGTACCGTGAGTATAGTAATTGTTCCCTGTACACCGCCCTGGTACCGTGAGTATAGTACCTGTTCCCTGTACACCGTCCTGATACCGTGAGCATAGTACTTGTTCCCTGTACACCGCCCCGGTACCGTGAGTATAGTACTTGTTGTACCGGAGTATAGTAGGCCGACCTGTTCCCTGCACACCGCCTCAGTACCGTGAGCACAACACCACCAGCATCCTGCTCACACCCCAGTACCGTGAGCACAACACCACCAGCTCCCTGCTCACACCCCCAGTACCGTGAGCACAACACCACCAGCTCCCTGCTCACACCCCCAGTACCGTGAGCACAACACCACCAGCTCCCTGCTCACACCCTCAGTACCGTGAGCACAACACCACCAGCTCCCTGCTCACACCCCCAGTACCGTGAGCACAACACCACCAGCTCCCTGCTCACACCCCCAGTACCGTGAGCACAACACCACCAGCTCCCAGCTCACACCCTCAGTACCGTGAGCACAACACCACCAGCATCCTGCTCACACCCCAGTACCGTGAGCACAACACCACCAGCTCCCAGCTCACACCCCCAGTACCGTGAGCACAACACCACCAGCTCCCAGCTCACCCCTCAGTACCGTGAGCACAACACCACCAGCATCCTGCTCACACCCCAGTACCGTGAGCACAACACCACCAGCATCCTGCTCACACCCCAGTACCGTGAGCACAACACCACCAGCTCCCAGCTCACACCCCCAGTACCGTGAGCACAACACCACCAGCTCCCTGCTCACACCCCCAGTACCGTGAGCACAACACCACCAGCTCCCTGCTCACACCCCCAGTACCGTGAGCACAACACCACCAGCTCCCTGCTCACACCCCCAGTACCGTGAGCACAACACCACCAGCTCCCAGCTCACCCCTCAGTACCGTGAGCACAACACCACCAGCTCCCTGCTCACACCCCCAGTACCGTGAGCACAACACCACCAGCTCCCTGCTCACACCCCCAGTACCGTGAGCACAACACCACCAGCATTCTGCTCACACCCCAGTACCGTGAGCACAACACCACCAGCTCCCTGCTCACACCCCCAGTACCGTGAGCACAACACCACCAGCTCCCTGCTCACACCCCAGTACCGTGAGCACAACACCACCAGCTCCCAGCTCACACCCCCAGTACCGTGAGCACAACACCACCAGCATCCTGCTCACACCCCCAGTACCGTGAGCAGAACACCACCAGCTCCCTGCTCACACCCCCAGTACCGTGAGCACAACACCACCAGCTCCCTGCTCACACCCCCAGTACCGTGAGCACAACACCACCAGCTCCCAGCTCACACCCCCAGTACCGTGAGCACAACACCACCAGCTCCCAGCTCACACCCCCAGTACCGTGAGCACAACACCACCAGCATCCTGCTCACACCCCCAGTACCGTGAGCACAACACCACCAGCTCCCAGCTCACCCCTCAGTACCGTGAGCACAACACCACCAGCTCCCTGCTCACACCCCCAGTACCGTGAGCACAACACCACCAGCTCCCTGCTCACACCCCCAGTACCGTGAGCACAACACCACCAGCTCCCAGCTCACACCCCTAGTACCGTGAGCACAACACCACCAGCATCCTGCTCACACCCCCAGTACCGTGAGCACAACACCACCAGCTCCCTGCTCACACCCCCAGTACCGTGAGCACAACACCACCAGCTCCCAGCTCACACCCCCAGTACCGTGAGCACAACACCACCAGCTCCCAGCTCACCCCTCAGTACCGTGAGCACAACACCACCAGCTCCCTGCTCACACCCCCAGTACCGTGAGCACAACACCACCAGCTCCCTGCTCACACCCCCAGTACCGTGAGCACAACACCACCAGCATCCTGCTTACACCCCAGTACCGTGAGCACAACACCACCAGCTCCCAGCTCACACTCCCAGTACCGTGAGCACAACACCACCAGCATCCTGCTCACACCCCCAGTACCGTGAGCACAACACCACCAGCTCCCTGCTCACACCCCCAGTACCGTGAGCACAACACCACCAGCTCCCTGCTCACACCCCCAGTACCGTGAGCACAACACCACCAGCTCCCAGCTCACACCCCCAGTACCGTGAGCACAACACCACCAGCATCCTGCTCACACCCCCAGTACCGTGAGCACAACACCACCAGCTCCCTGCTCACACCCCCAGTACCGTGAGCACAACACCACCAACTCCCAGCTCACACCCCCAGTACCGTGAGCACAACACCACCAGCTCCCAGCTCACCCCTCAGTACCGTGAGCACAACACCACCAGCTCCCTGCTCACACCCCCAGTACCGTGAGCACAACACCACCAGCTCCCTGCTCACACCCCCAGTACCGTGAGCACAACACCACCAGCATCCTGCTCACACCCCAGTACCGTGAGCACAACACCACCAGCTCCCTGCTCACACCCCCAGTACCGTGAGCACAACACCACCAGCTCCCTGCTCACACCCCCAGTACCGTGAGCACAACACCACCAGCTCCCTGCTCACACCCCCAGTACCGTGAGCACAACACCACCAGCTCCCTGCTCACACCCCCAGTACCGTGAGCACAACACCACCAGCTCCCAGCTCACACCCCCAGTACCGTGAGCACAACACCACCAGCTCCCTGCTCACACCCCCAGTACCGTGAGCACAACACCACCAGCTCCCTGCTCACACCCCCAGTACCGTGAGCACAACACCACCAGCTCCCAGCTCACACCCCCAGTACCGTGAGCACAACACCACCAGCTCCCAGCTCACACCCCCAGTACCGTGAGCACAACACCACCAGCTCCCAGCTCACACCCCCAGTACCGTGAGCACAACACCACCAGCTCCCAGCTCACACCCCCAGTACCGTGAGCACAACACCACCAGCTCCCTGCTCACACCCCCAGTACCGTGAGCACAACATCACCAGCTCCCTGCTCACACCCCCAGTACCGTGAGCACAACACCACCAGCTCCCTGCTCACACCCCCAGTACCGTGAGCACAACACCACCAGCTCCCAGCTCACACCCCAGTACCGTGAGCACAACACCACCAGCATCCTGCTCACACCCCCAGTACCGTGAGCACAACACCACCAGCTCCCTGCTCACACCCCCAGTACCGTGAGCACAACACCACCAGCTCCCTGCTCACACCCCCAGTACCGTGAGCACAACACCACCAGCATCCTGCTCACACCCCCAGTACCGTGAGCACAACACCACCAGCTCCCTGCTCACACCCCCAGTACCGTGAGCACAACACCACCAGCATCCTGCTCACACCCCCAGTACCGTGAGCACAACACCACCAGCTCCCAGCTCACACCCCCAGTACCGTGAGCACAACACCACCAGCTCCCTGCTCACACCCCCAGTACCGTGAGCACAACACCACCAGCTCCCAGCTCACACCCTCAGTACCGTGAGCACAACACCACCAGCTCCCAGCTCACACCCCCAGTACCGTGAGCACAACACCACCAGCTCCCTGCTCACACCCCCAGTACCGTGAGCACAACACCACCAGCTCCCTGCTCACACCCCCAGTACCGTGAGCACAACACCACCAGCTCCCTGCTCACACCCCCAGTACCGTGAGCACAACACCACCAGCTCCCTGCTCACCCCTCAGTACCGTGAGCACAACACCACCAGCATCCTGCTCACACCCCCAGTACCGTGAGCACAACACCACCAGCTCCCTGCTCACACCCCCAGTACCGTGAGCACAACACCACCAGCTCCCTGCTCACACCCCCATTACCGTGAGCACAACACCACCAGCTCCCTGCTCACACCCCCAGTACCGTGAGCACAACACCACCAGCTCCCTGCTCACACCCCCAGTACCGTGAGCACAACACCACCAGCTCCCTGCTCACACCCCTCAGTACCGTGAGCACAACACCACCAGCTCCCAGCTCACCCCTCAGTACCGTGAGCACAACACCACCAGCTCCCTGCTCACCCCTCAGTACCGTGAGCACAACACCACCAGCTCCCTGCTCACACCCCCAGTACCGTGAGCACAACACCACCAGCTCCCTGCTCACACCCCCAGTACCGTGAGCACAACACCACCAGCTCCCTGCTCACACCCCCAGTACCGTGAGCACAACACCACCAGCTCCCTGCTCACACCCCTCAGTACCGTGAGCACAACACCACCAGCTCCCAGCTCACCCCTCAGTACCGTGAGCACAACACCACCAGCTCCCTGCTCACCCCTCAGTACCGTGAGCACAACACCACCAGCTCCCAGCTCACCCCTCAGTACCGTGACCACAACACATGGTAAACACCACCAGCTCCCAGCTCACCCCTCAGTACCGTGAGCACAACACCACCAGCTCCCTGCTCACCCCTCAGTACCGTGAGCACAACACCACCAGCTCCCAGCTCACCCCTCAGTACCGTGATCACAACACCACCAGCTCCCTGCTCACACCCCAGTACTGTGAGCACAACACCACCAGCTCCCAGCTCACCCCTCAGTACCGTGAGCACAACACCACCAGCTCCCAGCTCACCCCTCAGTACCGTGAGCACAACACCACCAGTTCCCTGCTCACCCCTCAGTACCGTGAGCACAACACCACCAGCTCCCTGCTCACACCCCAGTACCGTGACCACAACACATGGTAAACACCACCAGCTCCCTGCTCACACCCCCAGTACCGTGAGCACAACACCACCAGCTCCCTGCTCACACCCCAGTACCGTGATCACAACACATGGTAAACACCACCAGCTCCCTGCTCACACCCCAGTACCGTGATCACAACACATGGTAAACACCACCAGCTCCCTGCTCACACCCCCAGTACCGTGAGCACAACACCACCAGCTCCCTGCTCACACCCCAGTACCGTGATCACAACACATGGTAAACACCACCAGCTCCCTGCTCACACCCCCAGTACCGTGACCACAACACATGGTAAACACCACCAGCTCCCTGCTCACACCCCTCAGTACCGTGAGCACAACACATGGTAAACACCACCAGCTCCCAGCTCACCCCTCAGTACCGTGAGCACAACACATGGTAAACACCACCAGCTCCCTGCTCAGAGCCGCACCGCTGGCGCTGGGACAGCCTTGCGTTTCGCCGTAAGTTCGTCCGTACACTTCACTGCCTTGGAACACTCGACTAACTTGAAACTTTCCTCGAATGACACGATGCTTTTCCTTTGCCGAATTGACTCTGCTTCAAGTTGAGTAGTTCCTGTGAACCCAGTCATTAGGAAACCCAGTCCTATTCTTTCATGGCGAAAGATTGTCACAACAGTACTTTCGTAACTTGCTATTTAGCAGATTGTCACAACAGTACTCTCGTAACTTGCCATTTAGCAGATTTTCAAAACAGTACTCTCGTAACTTGCCATTTAGCAGATTGTCACAACACTACTCTCGTAACTTGCCATTCAGCAGATTGTCACAACAGTACTCTCGTAACTTGCCATTTAGCAGATTGTCACAACAGTACTCTCGTAACTTGCCATTTAGCAGGTTGTCACAACAGTACTCTCGTAACTTGCCATTTAGCAGATTGTCACAACAGTACTCTCGTAACTTGCCATTTAGCAGATTGACTCCGCTGCACGCATCTGATTGATCACTCAGCGCAATTGAGCGTGTCATTAGGTAGGAACATTGGCTAAGTGAATCTAACTAGTCCCCTAGCACAATTGGGCGTGTCATTAGGTAGGAACATTGGCTAAGTGAATCTAACTAGTCCCCTAGCACAATTGAGCGTGTCATTAGGTAGGAACATTGGCTAAGTGAATCTAACTAGTCCCCTAGCGCAATTGGGCGTGTCATTAGGTAGGAACATTGGCTAAGTGAATCTAACTAGTCCCCTAGCACAATTGGGCGTGTCATTAGGTAGGAACATTGGCTAAGTGAATCTAACTAGTCCCCTAGCACAATTGAGCGTGTCATTAGGTAGGAACATTGGCTAAGTGAATCTAACTAGTCCCCTAGCACAATTGGGCGTGTCATAAGGTAGGAACATTGGCTAAGTGAATCTAACTAGTCCCCTAGCGCAATTGGGCTTGTCATTAGGTAGGAACATTGGCTAAGTGAATCTAACTAGTCCCCTAGCACAATTGGGCGTGTCATTAGGTAGGAACATTGGCTAAGTGAATCTAACTAGTCCCCTAGCACAATTGAGCGTGTCATTAGGTAGGAACATTGGCTAAGTGAATCTAACTAGTCCCCTAGCGCAATTGGGCGTGTCATTAGGTAGGAACATTGGCTAAGTGAATCTAACTAGTCCCCTAGCACAATTGGGCGTGTCATTAGGTAGGAACATTGGCTAAGTGAATCTAACTAGTCCCCTAGCACAATTGAGCGTGTCATTAGGTAGGAACATTGGCTAAGTGAATCTAACTAGTCCCCTAGCACAATTGGGCGTGTCATAAGGTAGGAACATTGGCTAAGTGAATCTAACTAGTCCCCTAGCGCAATTGGGCTTGTCATTAGGTAGGAACATTGGCTAAGTGAATCTAACTAGTCCCCTAGCACAATTGAGCGTGTCATTAGGTAGGAACATTGGCTAAGTGAATCTAACTAGTCCCCTAGCACAATTGGGCGTGTCATTAGGTAGGAACATTGGCTAAGTGAATCTAACTAGTCCCCTAGCACAATTGGGCGTGTCATTAGGTAGGAACATTGGCTAAGTGAATCTAACTAGTCCCCTAGCGCAATTGGGCGTGTCATTAGGTAGGAACATTGGCCAAGTGAATCTAACTAGTCCCCTAGCACAATTGAGCGTGTCATTAGGTAGGAACATTGGCTAAGTGAATCTAACTAGTCCCCTAGCACAATTGGGCTTGTCATTAGGTAGGAACATTGGCTAAGTGAATCTAACTAGTCCCCTAGCACAATTGAGCGTGTCATTAGGTAGGAACATTGGCTAAGTGAATCTAACTAGTCCCCTAGCACAATTGGGCGTGTCATTAGGTAGGGACATTGGCTAAGTGAATCTAACTAGTCCCCTAGCGCAATTGGGCGTGTCATTAGGTAGGAACATTGGCTAAGTGAATCTAACTAGTCCCCTAGCGCAATTGGGCGTGTCATTAGGTAGGAACATTGGCTAAGTGAATCTAACTAGTCCCCTAGCGCAATCGGGCGTGTCATTAGGTAGGAACATTGGCTAAGTGAATCTAACTAGTCCCCTAGCACAATTGAGCGTGTCATTAGGTAGGAACATTGGCTAAGTGAATCTAACTAGTCCCCTAGCGTAATTGGGCGTGTCATTAGGTAGGAACATTGGCTAAGTGAATCTAACTAGTCCCCTAGCGCAATTGGGCGTGTCATTAGGTAGGAACATTGGCTAAGTGAATCTAACTAGTCCCCTAGCACAATTGAGCGTGTCATTAGGTAGGAACATTGGCTAAGTGAATCTAACTAGTCCCCTAGCACAATTGAGCGTGTCATTAGGTAGGAACATTGGCTAAGTGAATCTAACTAGTCCCCTAGCGCAATTGGGCGTGTCATTAGGTAGGAACATTGGCCAAGTGAATCTAACTAGTCCCCTAGCACAATTGGGCGTGTCATTAGGTAGGAACATTGGCTAAGTGAATCTAACTAGTCCCCTAGCGCAATTGGGCGTGTCATTAGGTAGGAACATTGGCTAAGTGAATCTAACTAGTCCCCTAGCACAATTGAGCGTGTCATTAGGTAGGAACATTGGCTAAGTGAATCTAACTAGTCCCCTAGCACAATTGAGCGTGTCATTAGGTAGGAACATTGGCTAAGTGAATCTAACTAGTCCCCTAGCGCAATTGGGCGTGTCATTAGGTAGGAACATTGGCTAAGTGAATCTAACTAGTCCCCTAGCACAATTGAGCGTGTCATTAGGTAGGAACATTGGCTAAGTGAATCTAACTAGTCCCCTAGCACAATTGAGCGTGTCATTAGGTAGGAACATTGGCTAAGTGAATCTAACTAGTCCCCTAGCACAATTGAGCGTGTCATTAGGTAGGAACATTGGCCAAGTGAACGTTGCAGAGCCTGCGGTCGCTGCTGATGCCCTGGATCGTGCTGGAGTTCGGGCCGTTCGCAGCCCAGCTGGCCGGCATCATCTTCCTCTTCGTGTACGGCAAGGACGACGAGGTGCTCTCCAAGGGCGGCACCTACATCATCGCGGGGCTCCTCCAGATCGTTGCCTTCGGTCAGAGTTTCTCTATTTCCGCTGAAATATTCATGGTTATTTTTTGGGTAATGTTTGAATACAGTTAATATGGTTTATATGCACTTTGAGGTACATTTGAACAGTGTGAATTTGGGATTCATACGCCCTTCTACTCTATAATCTTCATTTCTTCTGAAACCTTGAGCCTACAAACCCACTTCTCTGAATGACTCCTGGACACTTGTGCCGTTCGTGGCAGTCCTATAAAGCCATTTTAAGTATTAATTAGCGTCCTAGGTGTTTTCTTGATCCTCGTTCGACTTAACTTTCTTTCAGTAATATCTAACTTCCTACCAACTAAGGCTCACCAGGTCATGTCAGTTGTCATAAAAGCTAAACCGCATTAGCCTTCCTGACTTGAGCAAACTTCAGCTCTCGTGTCAGTCACGTTCACATATCATTTAGTTTCACTCCCGCTTCCTTTTTTACTCACCTTTTCTAAACATGATTTTGCAGGGAAAGAAACGTTCATTTTTAAATACTTGTATAAATCTACTTTGGTTTTGTGCCTTCAAGTGGACACAGCGCGGTGCCTCAAGTGCGCTGCTTTAATTGTGCAGTCATTTCGTGTTCATTCTATATTTAACTACATAGTCCACCCCCCTTTATTTGAAATAAAGAAAAGGACGAAATGAGAGAAATCAATGAAAAAATACACTCTCTCGAGAGTTGATGAGGCCGCGTGAACACGGCCCGTCAAAATATATAGGGCTGGAGCTTGTATCACAGATACGCTCATCACACACTGCAGGCTGGCTTCGGACAGACCGACACACCGACGGACGGACGCGGCTCTTACTATAGTATAGATTTTAGCTTCAATTATTTTTTGTGTGACAATTTCAGTTTTTTATACTTATTTATGTCAAGTAAGCGTGTTTGGCTTAAAGCGTCAATCTCTTTATGAAAGTAAATGAATTTGTTGAACAGACCCGTGAAAATGAAAAATAATTAATCTAAAAGCCCGAATATGGATCCATTTATCTGTGTGTCACTTTGTCGTTAAGGTAAGTCCATGTATCATGCTATCAGCCCAATTTTGTTTTTTTGATGATCATAACGGCAAGCAGAGTAGCACAAGGAGCGCAACTCGCGCCACCACGCCACTGGCAGCGTGCCTTGCATAAAGCATGTTTGCGCTGTGCAGTGATCCACGTGTACTGGTGGATGTGTCCGGTGGCGCACTTCCAGTCCCTGAAGGAAGACACGGAAGTGGAGACACTCGTGCCCAACCAGCCTCAGTACCCTGGACGCCTCAACAAGTACTAAGGAGTCCGTGTACAAGTACTAGGCGCGCATACAAAAGTACTAGGCGCCCGTACACAAGTACTAGGCGCCCGTACACAAGTACTAGCGCCCGTACACAAGTACTATAGGCGCCCGTATACAAGTGTCAAGGCATCCGTGCATTTGGGCTACCATCGCTTGAAGTTCTTGCATGGTATTCTACTCACAATAACAAACTGTGCTCTACGAAGGAATTTCAGACCGGAACCATCTCCGGTGGACGGAATGAGAGGTTGACCTAAAGCGCTATTATGTCGGTAGGTGTCGTGTCGAGGCGTGTCACACTATTTCCAAACACTGCGATCGGAACAACAATAACAATTGTCTGCTCGGTCGTCAGTATATATATAAATATGTAATGTGAACAAAACTAGCGCCTACACCCACATGATGGCAAAAATGCTTTTCTGATGCACTCCCGAGATACAAATTCATGAGCCTGTCGTCAGAGCCGCTGTAGCATGCGAGCGCTGCGCTCTGTGTTGTAAAATCTTCTCTTGAAACGCCAAGTCTTGATCACCTTCAATGCAAGTAAATTTTGACGTTTTCAAATCGTCAATTTGTATTCCAAAGCTTTCATCATGGGTATAAACATTTTTTCAAATTAAAATACAGCATTTAGAATGATGCATTCATTGTCTGTAATTGTCATTATTTCTCTCTTAACTTAAGAGCCGTAGAATGTTTTTTAGCTTAAAGTCTCAAGAAGAAAGACACCTCGCCGTCAGGGTGGCATCGATGTTAAAGAAGTTTCCTTGCAAAACACCTCATTTTATGTCTATAAGGGATTTTCTTTTCCATATATTTGTATTCCTTGTAAGTTTGTGTGTGCGCACCATCTGTGTTGCCTTTTGAAAAGAGATTTGATTTTCAAAAAACTTCTCCGCTGTACGACAGAAAACGTCAAGTTAAGTACACCATTACCTGTACCATCACTAGCGTACACTAGGCTGGCTGAGATACTCAACTGCGGGCCGGAGTTCTTATTTTGCGTTGAAAACTATCAAAATATGTGAAGAATATGCAACAATGTTGTTCTTAAGTCTCTGAATACTTTCTACGAGGAAAAATGGGAATAATTCTTGCAGTTATAATTTAATTTCAATGCGAGGACGTACTTTGAAGGATTGCTTCACCGCCTCACGACTTTAATTGCTCTGAGAATTTCCAGCGATTGGCGACTAGCGTGAAATATTGAACACATTTCTTATGTGCTACGGGGAAGCGAATGAGAAAGACGACGAAGAAAGTATTCACTCATTTGAGTATAACTTTTTTGCACGACTCTAAGCGATTGTTTTAAGATCTGCACGAGTATGTGCAAAGCCTCACTCGCTCACGCTCGTATGAACTTCGCAGGTCTAAGGTAGACCAAAGTTTGATGCCTTCACGAAAACAGCTGAAAAATGGATTGTATTAATCTGTATGAATGTATATGTATTACGCTTCTTTATTTATTGATGTTTATGCCGATGCTCTTCTCTGGCTGTTAATGAAACTCAACTATGAAACTTTGCATGTTGAACCAAATAGTATTGGTTGTTTCAAAATTCTGGAATTATTTCACAGAGTTGTGAAAATCCCTTGCATCCGAGCACAACGGCCAGCCTTTCAAAGGATTAGAATGACTTCATCACTAACGCATCTCATAGAACATTTCCGCAGCTCCATGAGCACAAATTCAAACCAACTTGCGCACGAGCTACGATCAGCCCTCGGACGGGACCAGCCCTCGGACGGGACCAGCCCTCGGACGGGACCAGCCCTCGGACGGGACCAGCCCTCGGACGGGACCAGTCCTCGGACGTTTTCATTCGCCTCCAAAATTTAGTTCAATTTCTTCGCTCTCAAATGTATGCAGGGAAAACGAAACAAAAACATTAATAATTTTCTTTTTTAATTCGTGGTTGTCGGATAAAGCATAAAAATATGATTGTAAAACAAATAAACAAGTAATTAATTCTGTTATGTGAAATAGCACCCAACTGAAGAACGTTGTCCATATGAAGTACGAAGTAATATTAAGTAACAAAGTTCTGATGTTATTTGGGTGAGAAATGAATGAATTTAGTGCAAACATTAATCTAAAGTTGTCGGCATGAAGTATGAATAAATATTGTGTAACAAAATTTAGTGCAAACATTAATCTAAAGTTGACGGCATGAAGTATGAATAAATATTGTGTAACAAAAATTTAACGTCATCGGTATGAAGGAATTGATGTATACTGCAGTATACCGCATTGGTAATTGGTACACTGCATTGGTAACTGATGCAGTGTACGGGTACTGCATTGGTAACTGATGCAGTGTACGGGTACTGCATTGGTAACTGATGCAGTGTACGGGTACTGCATAGGTAACTGATGCAGTGTACGGGTACTGCATTGGTAACTGATGCAGTGTACGATTACTGCATAGGTAACTGATGCAGTGTACGGGTACTGCATTGGTAACTGATGCAGTGTACGGGAACTGCATTGGTAACTGATGCAGTGTACGGGTACTGCATTGGTAACTGATGCAGTGTACGGGTACTGCATTGGTAACTGCGCGTCATAAACAACTGGAAAGACAAATCTCATGATGGTCGTGGAATATGTTTGAAGTATTTATCGGAAATGGGCAAATATTCGATATCAAAAGCAAAACTTGACATTAAGGCTTGGGTAGGGTAAAGGTGACGGTTGTGTTTGCTCGCAGGTCACAAGGTGTAGACAGGAAGCCTCTACTGTATAGTCTATGGAAATACTTTGTGAATGAATATGATGGCGAATAAATATGAAGCATACAATGAGTAAAACATTATAATTGACTGGAAGATAGTATAATGGAACTCTGACAGGAGCAAATAATGGATTAATGGAACAAACAGTCTCCCCTCAGAATTTCGGGTATTTTATGACTAGAAGACAGGAAATACAAAGCATATTTATTAAAATAATCCTTCTAATGCAAAATTTCCTTAAAAATTATAATTTTTTTGCGCAAACAAAAACTCTGAGATCATTCTAGGACTGGAATATACGCCGGTCACAGCGGCCACATCCTCCATAGCTACCATCGCCTGCTTCTTAGGCTGTCATCACCTCTAGCTGTGTTTATTTATCGGTAAGAATTAACCATTCTTCGTATGAAGACTTGCATGAAAGAATACTGGTAACCTTTAGCCTATTACAAATTGGTAGCCTATAGCACCACAGTACTGGTAACGTAAAGCACCACAATACTGAATGGCAACCTCCAGCGTCACCTTAGCGGTAAAGTTTCTTAAGTATAAAAGCTCATACTTTCAAACAATTATATTAGGTTAATAATGCCCTCGCTCTAATTTTTATACATGTGTTACCACTAATAAAATATTACAGACATGCATAAATACAACTGATCGAAATTCAGCTTATCTACTAAAATCGTAATGACTAGAAACATGATGTGAGACTGCTTGTGGCCTGCAATGTTTTGTGTGCAACCTCTGAGCAAACAGCAATCCTAACGCGCCTCGCTAATGTTCCAAGGGCACTCGATGATGTTTACAGAACTCTCCTTAAGGTTCTCAAAAACTGTAGAGCAAAACATCATCATTTTGTTACTTGCTTCACTCCAAATTCAACACAAACTGGCCCACTCCAATATTCGCGACTGTTTATCTTACCAGGCTGATGGATGATAACTCTCACCCAGCACTTTCTTGAGCCACAAAGCGGAGGAATGAAATTATTCTTCATACATACTCAAGAGCAATGCCATTACTTCTCATCCAATTATCGCGGTGATTGAGGGCTTGTCAATGGCCGCTCGTCTTCAGCACACACACACTCACACACACACAGAACCCAACAAAAAGTAAACATTGGCACGGTGCACACACACACACAGACACAGACCTCGCGAAGATTGCATCGCGTTCGATACCACTGAATCAAGCAAAGAGCTTTGTTCCGACCCAACAATATTTGCGCACCCTCACTCCGACGCTAACAAGACAACCTAAGGAACGAATATCGTAAGAACTTTGTGTCCAGTGACCTGAGATGGACGCAAGATCAGCGAGTGTTTTATTGAATCTTGAAGAGAAATTCAAATAAAAACTCTCACGTTTCTTTTCCTTACACTAAAACAGATTAATGAGGACATTGTGAGCTTGTTTGGAAGTAAATATTCGACCAGAAAGTGGGGAAGAAATGTGTTATAAATTTCAGGAGTAGCCAATGTAAATTTCTAAATTGAATTGCGACCTTTAAAACGTATATGCGTCAATAACAGCTTTGCTGAACATCATTGATGTCTCTTTCAAAACAACATTTGGAGAATTGTGTCACGGGACAGAAGCAGAAAAAATAGATAGCGTCTACTCTTCACGTTAGCAATGCGTTTCATCACCTAAGCAAACACGCTCAGAAAAAGAACAACTTAAAACCTATTGTGATTCCGCAATAAAAACTCATCAACGCAACAAGAACAATTACGTAACTCGTAAAAATGAGAATCATTTTGGAATCTAAAATTATCCTTTACATTTTCATCGAAATAAGCTAGTTCATTACTTACAGAAATCGTTAGACAGAGCTCCTCACTAGCGGGAGCTGGTGACTGACTAGAGAACACACACTAATATCATACTACCACCATCGGCAAGAGATCTCAATTAATCTAATAATGATAACATGTATTGTGCACTAGCAGCGCGTGGTGTTGTGAGATTGTCGTGTTCTATGGCAATAAAGGATCAATTCTCACACCTCTAATTAAATGCAGGCAAAGCCCTCATTTCGCACGCCTTCGCAAGGCTGGAGCCCTATAGTCTGAATGTTATAAACTTTCACTCGGAGTTCCTGATTTGGCCATTGCTCCATTCATAAAATTTTTATACAAATTAGGGAATAGCTCAGTTACCTATAGTAAGTGATAAATTTTACATTTTTCTAAATAATTCTGATAGAAATCTGCAACTTTGCTATTAACTTGTTTGCTTGTGGCCTGAGCTCGGTCCCATCTCGAATGCAAATTTCAACCACAGGCAGGAAAGCTGAGAAACTGTTCTTGACCACATAGAATAGGGTGCTACCTACATTAAGTTATCAAAGCTGTGCTTTTAAATGACTGTGTTGCCAAACTTGAAATTTAGCAACAGCGGCCCTAAAAAAGGACTATTTAATGCCACGTCATCCCATATCGTTTCGGAGGTAAAGACTCTCACAGAACACTAGCCAAATAACAAATATGCAATGCTCTAGATTCATGTAAAAATAAAATCTAGGTTAAAAATTAAATCTAGTTAACATTTTCTTCATAATTAGATTGGGTAAGCAATTGCACAATTGTTTAAATATTTAAAATTATCCGTGTATGAATGCATTCCACAAGTGCGAGAGAAAGCATTCTAAAGAATGCGACATGAAACAAGCACTAGCACGCCAACACCAAATAGCACCTCAGATAGGTGAGAGGCTAAAAAATTATTTTCTTAAAATTGTCGTCATTTTAAATTCTATTTCCTACTGCTGGAGATGTTCGTAGTATTGTCACAAATGTTACTGGTTGCTGATAGCGCTTTGACTTGAAAACTTGAAACGGAAAATACGCTATTTTCAAATTTTCGCTTCATTGAAGCGTGTGACGAGCATCAAAAATATAATTATGTCATAGATGACAAAAACTAAACGAACCAAAACTTTGAGTTCACATCATAAAATAATTACAATACGCACTCAAGTTCGACATGATGTACCACATACTCCTCCCCCCTTGCTATTGGTCTAGCTTCGTCCTCATTTTTATTTGAGACACTTTCTAGCCTTTAATAATCCTTGTTCCTCTTCGGATGTAAGCAGCCATCCCTTTAATTTCTTCTTGCAGAAATTACCTTCTCAGCTGAGAATGCCCATGAGTCAAAATGCACCCAGATTCCAGGCCCAACATCGTGGATGTCTCCCGACTGTTGACGCGCTCAGCGCCTGCGAGTAGCCTTGGTTCCTCACAGCACAAGAGTTGAGTTCAGCCACCATTGTAAAGCCTAGACCACTATTGTGAAAACTAGACCACTAACGTAAAGCCTTGACCACTGGAATGAAGCCTAGACCTCTGGCATGACCCCGATACCCCTGGTGTGAAGACCAGACCCCTGGCGTGAGGCCTAGACCCGAGCGGTAGCCTGCGCAGCGCTGACGGTGGTCTGGATCCAGCCAAGGTACCTGCTGACGCGCGTGTACAGGCCCGGCAGGCCCGGTCTGCCGCAGCCCACCCCTGAGGATACGATGCCCACCACCACCTGCCGCCCCTCCGCATCCCGCACCATGAGGGGCCCGCCGCTGTCGCCCTGGCCGAGAGGAACACAGCACAAATTGAAATTAATGTCACCCGATCTAAAACGACATTACTAGTCTGATTCTTAAGATGAAAAGCAATGTGAAAGAGCCAATAAAACAGAAATTGGAAATACCGTCACGCGATCTAAAATGACATCCGCTTTCTGATTCTTAGAATGAAAATGGCGAAAATCGCTGTACGTAGAGTTATTATATTAATAATTAGTAAAGTCTAACTGAATAAGAAATGTTTTCTTAAGTATACATTATGTATTTATTCATTTAGACTTCCCTAATTGCATTAATACAAATGACTAGACGTATTACAATATTCGCCTCGCTTTACATTTAATATCCCGCAATGTGCGGACAGCTCACGTGAACAGCATTCGATCGGAAAAGTTTAGAGTACGATACCAAGCTTTGTTGAAATGGATCTGTATTCTGTTTGCACAATAGTTTATGTATCCACAAAGTTATATAGTACAGGAAATATACGCATCCTGTGTTTTAGACATGTCTTTGCGACGAAGAAGCAAAAAGAAATGAAGAAATTGTTTGAATGTATTTCTGCCGTCTCAAGGGACAGCATCCTAATTATTCGAAGAAAAAAAATCACCCTAATCGTTTTCAGTTCAAGTCATTCGAAAGCACGAGATTTGCTGCTGGGTTTTGGAACACGAGTCAGTCTTTTTTAGGCTGCGCGAGCGAACACTTGTATACTAAATCAAAACTGCCCAAACCTCTACGTGTTTAGCCCAGTTAATCACAATCTATATAACATTGGTTCTTAAAATATCTTAATATTAAAATCTTTAGCTGATATTCACAAATGGGTAATCGTAACACCAATGTCAATTGTGGAAAATGATTGAGAGAAAGGCATTCCCTTTACTGCATTAATCTCATTTTGACATAGCATACAAACACAAGTAGCTAAGAAAACATAACCCTAGTGACGCATTGTTGAAACACTCTCGTTATAGCGTTTTTATAATGAAATATGAGCCCAACATTCAAGTGTGGCACTCTAAGTTAGTCACTGCAGCTCACCTGACACGCGTCCTTGCTGCCGTTCTTGAGGCCGGCGCAGATGTGCGTGTCGTACAGGACGATGGACTGGGGGTGCCCCAAGGGCTTGCCCGTGTTCTCGGTGTACCAGCTCTGGCAGGTGCTCTTCGGCACGATCTTGAGGCTCGCCTTCTGCAGCGTGTTCATGCGGACGCCTCCTGCCAAGTCAACGAAGGACCAAGTTAACGATCAGGGGAGAGAAAGAGAGCAAACAATTGCATATCAATGATCAAGTTATCATACCTACAAAAAAAACGATTCTCAAGGAATTAAAGTGCTCGGCTTACGGATTTCTTTAAAATTACAGTTATTCAAGAACATTTTTCTACAATTATTAGGTTACCAAAGAGTCCTATTTCTGCTCCGATTTGCTACGATTGTCAAGTTGAACGTTGTTTTGAATAAATTTTTTACAGCTGCAATATTCTATGGATTGATTTAAAGTTCTGTCGAATTAGCTATTGAAGATCCGTCTGCGCTCCCACGGAAAATAGAATGAGATGAACTTTCGCTGAATGTTATTAGGAGACTAGTTTTCATTTTACCATATGTGCGCTGTAGTTATACGACAGATGACCTTAAATAAAATGAACATGATCACTTTGCCAGTTATTTACCGCAAACAGCAAGCTTTTCACCGTTGAAATTGCAAGTTATTCACCGTTGAAATTGCAAGTAATTTACCGTTGAAATTGCAAGTTATTTGCCGCAAATTGCAAGTTATTTACCGTTGGCGAGCTCGTCAGACCAGCCCCAGCCGGCGAGGGTGGCGGCGGAGTTGTCGAGCGGGTCGCTGCTGCCGTCGAGCGCGAGGTCGGGCAGGCAGAGCGGCCTGATGGTGGCGCTCCAGGCCACCGGCCGCTGCAGCTCCAGCACCGAGATGTCCGCGATGTAGCGCTGCGTGAACAAGGCAGATTTGTGTGAGTCTTGCGCACTGGAAATGTCCGCGATGTACCGCTTAATGAGCGAGGGGGTAAATCTTAGACACGGAGCCTTAGACATCATTCAGAAATTACGAAACAATATCTGTGAAAATTACTTATGAAGAAAATAAAGTGTGTTCTCATTAATGTCCTCATTTTGCCATAAATACTGCAAAACCACTGTGGTCACCATTGGTCATGTAGTTTAGCTATTCAGAAACATGAGAAAAGCATATACATTGATGACTCAAATCAAAGCTCGTTCTGTAATTAGCGCTGGTCGCGCAAGTTAACCCATAACATTAGCAGGTTAACACGCACCATTAGCAAGTTAACCCATAACATTAGCAGGTTAACACGCACCATTAGCAAGTTAACCCATAACATTAGCAAGTTAACCCATAACATTAGCAGGTTAACACGCACCATTAGCAAGTTAACCCATAACATTAGCAGGTTAACACGCACCATTAGCAAGTTAACCCATAACATTAGCAAGTTGACCCATAACATTAGCAAGTTGACCCATAACATTAGCAAGTTGACCCATAACATTAGCAAGTTGACCCATAACATTAGCAAGTTGACCCATAACATTAGCAAGTTGACCCATAACATTAGCAAGTTGACCCATAACATTAGCAAGTTGACCCATAACATTAGCAAGTTGACCCATAACATTAGCAAGTTGACCCATAACATTAGCAAGTTGACCCATAACATTAGCAAGTTGACCCATAACATTAGCAAGTTAACCCATAACATTAGCAAGTTGACCCATAACATTAGCAAGTTGACCCATAACATTAGCAAGTTGACCCATAACATTAGCAAGTTGACCCATAACATTAGCAGGTTAACACGCACCATTAGCAAGTTAACCCATAACATTAGCAGGTTAACACGCACCATTAGCAAGTTAACCCATAACATTAGCAGGTTAACACGCACCATTAGCAAGTTAACCCATAACATTAGCAAGTTAACCCATAACATTAGCAAGTGGACCCATAACATTAGCAAGTTGACCCATAACATTAGCAAGTTGACCCATAACATTAGCAGGTTAACACGCACCATTAGCAAGTTAACCCATAACATTAGCAGGTTAACACGCACCATTAGCAAGTTAACCCATAACATTAGCAGGTTAACACGCACCATTAGCAAGTTAACCCATAACATTAGCAAGTTAACCCATAACATTAGCAAGTTGACCCATAACATTAGCAAGTTGACCCATAACATTAGCAAGTTGACCCATAACATTAGCAAGTTGACCCATAACATTAGCAAGTTGACCCATAACATTAGCAAGTTGACCCATAACATTAGCAAGTTGACCCATAACATTAGCAAGTTGACCCATAACATTAGCAAGTTGACCCATAACATCAGCAAGTTGACCCATAACATTAGCAAGTTGACCCATAACATTAGCAAGTTAACCCATAACATTAGCAAGTTGACCCATAACATTAGCAAGTTGACCCATAACATTAGCAAGTTGACCCATAACATTAGCAAGTTGACCCATAAAATTAGCAAGTTGACCCATAACATTAGCAAGTTGACCCATAACATTAGCAAGTTGACCCATAACATTAGCAAGTTGACCCATAACATTAGCAAGTTGACCCATAACATTAGCAAGTTGACCCATAACATTAGCAAGTTGACCCATAACATTAGCAAGTTGACCCATAACATTAGCAAGTTGACCCATAACATTAGCAAGTTGACCCATAACATTAGCAAGTTGACCCATAACATTAGCAAATTTAGCCACAATTACCTTCGAGAAATTTTGGTGCGTGAAAATTTGGCGGACTTGAATAATCTGCTCAGCGACTGGCTGCTCCGCGTCGAGGAGGTTGTACTCGCCCACCACCACCGTCACGAACTTCACCGGCCGTCTGCAGCGCGACATTTGAATCATGAGTTCTAACTTAGCTTTACAAAGAAGAGAAAGAAACAAAAGCAGTCTATTTTTTGTGAGAAAAGTTGATACATTGTACAACATTAGAGCAGAAAATTTCAAGATAAACTTTGGTGGCGTTGAAAATTGTAGTGAGAAATCAAAAAGTTATATTCCTGGGAATTTCAATTAGTATAAATTCTAAAAGTATTATTCTTTAAACGGGCGTACCTAGAACGAAATTGTGTATAAACTGATTTATTCTACAGCGAAGTGTAGGGAATCTCAGCTTTATTCAATATCACTGAAGGACAGCGTTTTATTTTTGTAAGTAAAAATTTGAGCTAGGTTTAATTACGTTACTCCTGCATTCGTCGTGCATCGTTGCATCATTTGATTGTGTGCTTCATGTGAGTTTTGAGCCTCTCAACATGCAAGGTAAACTGCGAGGGAAAATTCTCGGAATCAATTCTTTCAACCTAAATCGGGGTACGTTGGGACCTGCTCTGGAGGCGATATACTTTCTCTATCAATGTTAGTTCACTTTTGAATCAAGCAGGAAAAAAATTCATTTATTTCCTAACATGTAAATAAGCTATTTATTTCCATTTCATTAAAGCATTTATGATGGAAAGCTCGTTTGAATAATGATCAAAAATTGTTAGTCTCACTTCATCGCTTTTTTGTGAAAAGCGAAGAGGTAGCAGCAGCACTTATAGGGCGATTTTGATTATTTTGAAAAAATTTAGCATGAAGCACACTCACCTCTCGGTGCAGTGAGCGGCGGACAGGACGAATTTGTTGTGTATGAGGACACCGCCGCAAAAGTGTCCGCCGTTGATCCTGATGGACACCATCCACGGGAATTCTCCGAGCTTTGCGCTGCGTCCGCCCTTGACGCGAGACGTGCGCATGGCCGGCCGCCCACACGCCACGTCAGCCACTGGACACACAGTTGCAATTAAATCACAGCTCCTGAGAGACGTTTATCTCGTATGAATCAAGCGAAGTCCTCACATATGACCGGAATATCGAATTCCCTGACTATTAAGCAGCCAGTGGGCTATTTAACGAATGTACATTACGTACGAGTGCTACACACAGATCGGGAGGTACTGTATCACAATATAGGACATGAAGGTTAGTAAATGTGTAACATTTAAGTTTACGTTCGTAAAATTTGGGGCATGTCGAAGAAGTTTGTTATTATGCCGTGAGTTGTTGTCTTGCTAATTTTCCGGTCAGTTGCCCAAGTTTAAATGGATTGGAGAGCATGAAAGCGTGAGCTCTGCTCCGGCAACACGAACCAATGAAGATGGTCCTAGCGCTGTGAGAGTGGTTTCTAATCTCTGCGCTACTATTCAGGTTGATTGAGACTCATGACTCTTCTTAAAATCCTAAAAAATAGAGTTTGTTGCGAATAAAAAAATGAGCTGAAACTAGTTTAAAAAAAAACATTCGGTCGCTCTCGAGATTCACAAAATAAAATGCCTAATCTCGAAATTAATTTTTTGATGAAATATTTTAAATTTCATTCTTTAGGTTTATTTAACCACGCATTTCTAACATCATATATGATGTTACTATCAGCGCGATTTCTGAGAAAAACGCAATAGTTGGTTGCTTGAATACCGAGAACCACCGCCGCCTCCTGATCGGTTCTGTTTACTAACATGAATACCAGTAATTACTCAGGTAGGAAGCGATAAAGCCTGATCTATGATAGCATAATAAGGGAGGTTGTTCCAGAGAGGTAGGAAGACTGCGCACATCTCATTGCAGCAATAGACAAGCGACCTCTGACAGCAGGTGCATGAGTTGGTGCGAGACCGACGCGACGTTGCCAGATGAGAGACCAGTGAAGTCAGGAAGCGTGCCAGAACTGGCTCAAGATCAAGGTCAATGTAATGCGACCTAAAACCCTTTCCTTCCTTCTTTCTTTTGTAATTCATAACTTTTCAGTGATTATTTTAACGAAATTTGCACAAAAAATCTTAAAATCCCTAAACAGATCATGCAGCGAGCATCAAACACCTAAACTATTCCATGACAAGTTTGGTAGCAGATTTGAAGGGAACACAATTCAACGCAGAAAACCTTCTAAATAACCTGATGTTATGGTATGATCAAAATGGCCTTGAACTTAGCGCAAGTAAATCGCAATGCACTATTTTTGGATTAAGGAATGTGATCAATAAATCCTCTAAATTTACGCCGAGTTTTGGAGACGATGAAATTGAGCGAGCCGAAATAGTAAACTACCTCAGTGTTAGCTTTGTCAAAAATATGACTTCTAAACCACACGTACAAACAATATGCAACCAAATGAGCAGAATCTCAATGTTCTTTCATCGCATTAAGAACACTGTTGTTAAACAGAACATAAGAAATGAGAAAATTAATTCTTTTGTTGTTCTTAGACTGACACTTGGTTTTTCTAAAATTCTGTCCGAATGTAGGGAAACTAGAGCAATTTAGCGTTTCCTATATCTTTTTATTTTTTAATTATTTCTTTCGACTACGCTGAGCAATACAGTCGTCAGTTCGATGTAGCAGAATGAAGTGTTTAATTTTTTGGGGGAAAAACTGAAAGTCAAGTCGATAAAATGCGCTTAACGCTCTAGCTGCAACCAGATAGCACTGAACTTTTCATCAGAAGCAACTCGATATTTGAGTGAATGAAATTAATACACTTGCTCACTGTTTCAAAAAAGATCTATTGCCTCTCCGGTGCGCGTCACACGTTTCTGTATTCCAAAATGTAAATAAATAAATGAAAATAAGCATTATTCGAACTTAGGGTTCATAAACAAATCATTTCACTAAAGTTTGATGAACAAGCTCTGAAACTCATTTTGCAGGAGCGTTTGTTTATTTGTTTTAGATACATACGCTATGCAATGTTTCTTTATGAATTACTCTCGGTTAATATTTTCTCACAACATGAAATCATTTAAGACGCTTTCTCGGGCTGTTCCAGCGAGGTCTTTCATGCTTTTTCTTCTTTCGTTTTAACTTGCAGCGACAGAACCTGCGAGGCATTCTCTAGTGATATTTAAAGTATTTATAAGCTTTCGGTCATCTTGTCTTGGATCAAATATAAAAGAGAATACATTTTTTTGTTTGTTTCGCTCAATTACATAGTTAGCCCCTGGCTATTGTATACCTCACATGGTTTACCTCTCATTTAAGCACCTTTATATCAAGATATTTTCAAAACCCAATGTGTTGTAATTCATACGATGTAGCGACGGACAATATCGACGGCTGGTGTTGGAAAGAATCACTCACTGTTGATGCTTGCCGTCGCAGTCGAGAGCAGAGCCGCCGCGGCGCACACCACACTCACAACAAAAACTTTCAGCTTCATTTTGGTTTATTTTTCACGGGAAACAAGATATAATCTTTAAATGAAGCGTAAGCCCCTTCAAAATTCTGAACTCTTTTACTCAAAAACTGTATCAAGATGTTAGAACAGCCTTTCTGCTGTATCCACAGGAATGTTTACGCTTGGACTTGAACTGCGAATTACTTCATATATTTATCAATGAAGAGATCTGTGTCTTCCGTGACTAGTCACTTGTTGTCGTACGCTCGTATTGCAAGCCACACTGATGTTTTCACGGACACAGGCCACCATATTTATACCGGGCCTCACTACCCGCCGAAGGTCGCACCTCGAACATTTGTTGCGTCACTCCGTAGTGAGACTATAACGTTACTCTCTAGTCAAGGTGAAGGTCGTGTACGACATCTACGTGACTGCAGCATCCGTTATGCAAACGGAAGGTTCGCTTGTCCGGACTCTTTGCGTCGTGTTCGCATTGGCGCCAAACGGGCGCCATTTACACTGTTTGCACTAACAACTCGCACACTTTTATCAGAATGTAACCGAACAGCCAAAGTGATAGAACTAATTTTTTTCCAGAGGAAAATGAATTTTTATCAAATGAGTCCGGGGGCCATTGTTTCTCTCGGGAATGCGGTGCATGATATTTGTGGCAATGGTAACGTTGCCTCGCAGAAAAGTTTTAAAACATGCATGTTGTTGGCGGTTGTTGTGGCTGGGTGTCATTTCTTCGAACTGATGTGATCTATTAGCTTATATTTACTTAACTACGCCAACAAAGCCTTATTCGTAAGTCATGTTGGAATTGAGGATCCTTGACTATTTCTCATTAATGATAACTTTAAAAAGTTTTTGTACGAGGAGTCAAAATTCGTTAATATATTATGAGGGTTAGTACAATTTTCCACGTTCAGCTCCAGAAGCATGTGAGTGAACAACGTCGGTGACTGCGGCCTAGCATTGGTCTGAGTATGCGGTCAGAGACTTGTGGGTTGCCGGCATCACCCAATGTATACTTGCTTCCCTTGCATTTTGTGTAAAAATGTTTATATGGAGGATCACAAGACGCAAGGATATTTAGTTTGATGGAACAAGAGGCTTCACGGGACAGATTTCGAACCTGAAGCGTATTTCAGTGACGTTGGTAAACGCAATGATTGACATTATCTATATAAAGTCGTATTGTTAGGCCAGGCTAAATTACGTGCTCATCCGCTGCGAAAAAACTTTAGCAAAATGAGATTCAAGCGACGCATTAAATTTAACATTAAATCATTCATAACCACGTTACTTCATCGAGCGCTTGACATGTTTAGTACAGTGCTTATCCAATTTTGCCCCGGGAAATTGAACACATTTACTAACTGGCTGCTGACAATAAATATTCAAAAAATTTGAGCGGAAAAACTGAGCTCTCCTGCTGTCACCCCCAGCGTAGCAAAGCAAACGCTGTACGTAGAACTTCCTTTTCTTGGAGATTTGGACACGTCTGAGGCGCATGGGCCTACAAACTCCGGCGACCTCACTAAACTGAAGATGAGAGAGATTTGGACACTCACTTGAAGGAGGTACCGGCTTTGGTGCATAGCTTTTACGCTTCAGAGGACATGCGAACGTTAAATAAATATTAGTTTATGATTGCATCATTCTTTGGTAAAAAGAGCGGTTGTAGGAATGCCTGTGAATGTGTGCGGCTGCTGCCCGCAGACCTGCGCTGCAAGTACTACACTCCAACAGGGCATCAGGCACAGCCAACATTCAGGAATTTCTCATAGGACTGGCCCAGAATTTGCGCCTATTCAGTTATTAGACGTTATTAACCATCCTTTCCAAAGATTAATTGTTCATTAAACTAAATCTTGATGAAGACAATTATACTGTTAAATTAGCCACAGCACCCACCATCTGTGTATTTGTCTGAGTGTGTGTGAGTTGGGATGAATGTGTAAACAAGAATATGTGTGTGTGTGGAATTTGTTTATGAAAATAAAATAAAAACTATTTTTTCGGGCTTTTCGCCAATCATTAGTTTTCCACTTTTCATGTTTGACTCTTCTCTATTCCAGCACTGAAGATGGTATTATTAAATTTACGAGATGAATGCATGAAAATGTTAGTTTACTCGTTAGTTTTCGTACTAATCATGAAACTGAGATAACGTAGAAATTGACTTCATAGTAATTTAAGACCAAACAGTGCTCGTATCTACCATTGTAAATATCTACCATGGTATAGTGCTCGTACATTTCCCACGGTAAAAATAGGAAGCTACCTCCTCATCTCGAACACGGAAGTGTTTAACGAGTTCTGTTTCGGATCTTTCCGCTCCGTAACTTCTCGGAACGATGTCCCGCTGCCCTCCGGATGTTCTCGCGGTACCGGCACCACAACAGCCCACGCGCTGTTCCAGTCCAACCGTGAAACTCTTCCGGGTTCATGGCTTGCGATCCGGAATTTGAAAAACCATCAACCCTCGCCTCGTACGTGTATTATTTAAATCCTTCATTGTGCGATGCATTGAGTTAACTTCCCAAATGCATCCTGCTAACGTACATGCTTAGAAATTTTGAGGCATAAAACTTCAGAGTTGAACTTGTTGGTTACAAACAATTTTATAAACCAGAGGTGATACAACAAGAAGGTCATTTCTTAAGGCTATTATTCAATGGACTCGTTTTAATGCAGTTGCATGTGGGCCTAAATAAGTTGAGCGCTTTTAAAAGCTGCTTATCAGAACGCTATCATGGCGTTTATATTGTTGAATCGCACACTAGGCTGATCAATTTATGGCTTCATGCAGAGTTGGATCGTTTACGTTAACTACAACATTTTATTTGAGCCAAAACGTCTCTAATCCGTATCAAAATTATTGAAAAAAGTGTTTGATGAAGTATTTTTAAAGCTTCTTCAGGAAATATATTTTTGACTCTGTTCAAGATTCTTGTGGAATTTTGATGATTTAGTATTGATATGCGAAACATGCTTCGGGAAATACGTATTTCTATCTTTTATATTCCCCAGGAGCTTTATGATATTGATTTCTTCAACCTGACCATCACCAATTCTATTGCATGAAAGAAACCCATTCCATTTATTAGAAAATATAATACGTTCTAATGATTTATTGAATTAGATGCCTATTTTATTCGTTTTGAGCCATCGTGAAACATTTTGCGGTTCACATTTAATTTCTTTAGCAATTACAACGGGGTTTTCATGAGGAAGTGTCAGAGAAAGTGAGCTGTAGTCGGCAAAAGCAATAAATTTGAAAGAAGTAGTGTGATGATAATATCGGTGAAAAAGATTATCCTAATGAGAGACCCTAGTGCAGACCCTTGTGAGACGCTATGGCTAATTTCCAGTAGTTCTTTTTGCACAACGCCAATAGCAACGTACTGCTTTTGATTTGTTAGGTAAGATGTGAACCAATCCTGTGCAACTCCTCTACTGGCGTAACAGTGAAGCTTCGAGAGCAATACTAAAGTCTACGCAATCAAATGCTTTTTGAATGTGGAGGACCACGAAAACACAGCTTTCCTTTATTTGAATATAGGTATTGGAAATGACATGAGACGGCTTGTGTTGATGATTTTTGAAAGCAGAAACTATATTTTATTTCATGAAGAAATAGTTTCTGTGAAATATTAGGGAACACGTTTTTGTGCGAAATTTAATCGAATATTTTGCTAGTAATTAGACGATGAAAATTTTTTACCCGTTCACTAACAATGGAAATACATTTCCTAGTAGGGAACGTTTCCGCTGGGAAGACAGAAGTTAAACACTTTAAAACTGTGTGTGAAGAGAAGAGCAAAGTTAATAACCGATGTGATTGATAAAGGGTGGGAAACAATTGATTTTTTACATAAAACTTCAACGTCCATTTTTCTCGTTTTGAATCCGAGTTAAAAAGTGTTCATGCTTTGCCAAATGTTTATAGCCACACGTCAGAGTGAGTGCGTCTGTAAAAGGAAGATCAGAGCGGCCACGTGATGAAGAAAACTCGAGCGAAAGTAACATGTGTCCATAAAGCGTGAAAGTGACTTGCAGTAGTGACACATACAACAGTGTGACATAAACACATACATCGAGTTAAAAGAAAAAAGTCGCGCAATGCATTTTTACCTACTCAATCTATTTTGCACTATTGCATTTCGAAGTTACTTTTGTTTTGGTAAAACTGTTTCAGGTAACAGTCTTGAAGTGATTATCAAGTTGTAAAAACCTCTTTCCAGTGCATGTAGAATTCTAATTTTTTTTTTAAATCGGAGAAATGAAGATCTGAGGAAAGCACCCGTAAGTATTTGATGATTGGGTTTCATCAAAGTGAAAAATCGACTGGGGACATTCACAGTTGTACACTAACCGGCGTGTACACTAACAATACAGAGCACAAAAGCAGGATGGAAGCACAATGGCAACCCGGTTCATGCCATGGAAGTTGAGGAAGGCGGCCTAATATTTTGCATGACAGACACCGACGCTTTTTGAAAAGATTGGTAGAGAAAAATCGGCGTTCATCAATGCAAATAATAGCCGGCGAATTTTTTGACGGACTGTGGTCGAGTTTCGGATGAAACGAATTCAGGCAGCTGCAATTCCGCCACGAAGCCATTTGTGTCAACAGCAAATCGGAAAAAAAGTTTGTTTTGCTCGAAAACATCGAGATGGGACAGTTGAGAATTGGAAATATTTAAATGTGGCCTTATGAGTCGAGGTTCATCCTCTTTCAAAACGATTGGTGAGTGTTAGGGCATGGCGACAGCCACATCGAGCTATGGATCCATTTCGCAATTCTTTGGGACATTTAGTATATTTTGACCGTTTTCATATTTTTTCAACACTCGAACATGACTTCTTCACTTAGGCAGTTTAACATTGTTGAATGAGCGCATTATTCCCTACAAATTCAATAACAAACGATCGCTGGGCAAGCAAGTGATGGTATTAGCAACTAAAGCAGAGACAAAAGCAGACCCGGGATGCCAGTCTCGTTCTTCCGCATGGTGTTGTGACACAGCAGTCTTTCTTTAATGAGCCAGCGTGCGCCAAAACTGCAATATTAAAATATAGGTCAGCACATGGTAAAATTTGTCCCGCATTGTGAGTTAATTACCGCCTTATGATTGTTTATACCTGAGTTTAATATTAATTTCATAATTCTATATTTGCGAACGTGTTCATTGAGACGTTTTGTGCTATTGTTGCATGTTGTGCTCCCGAGCAACAGAATGTGTTCGTCACGGGTACAGAAATAAAAATGATATTCGCCAAGCTTACCAACACATTCGCTCACTAACGCAAAATGCCGAACACAAAATAACTAATCGCTAATGACTGTTTTGTGACAGACGCAGAACTATTTGTGTCACTCAATTTTACTTTCAAAATTATTCTCTGATATCGCAACAACCTAAACTTAAAAATCAATGAAATTGAGCTCTAACGAAAGCGGTTTTCTCTCAAAAATCTCGTTCAACCATTAAGATGGCTATTATAACAGCAAAGTACATTTACCAACTAAACAACAACAACAACAACAAAACCGTTTATTTCCAAGTTGTCACATGAGATACATATGCCAACATATTGGCTTTTAAAGTTAAAGGCCTTCATGTTAGGATATTTTAAAACCTAATGTTATATATTTCATGCATGAACTTCATTGGAAATTAACTGTTTTTTTTCCTTTCAAATTAATTTCAACAACACAGGGTAGAATGAAAGAATTTTGAAAAGCGGAAGCAAAATTTCGCCAACCTCAGAACTCACAGCTGGCGTCAGACCAGGTGAGCACTGATCGACTACGGTTCATGTACAAAGAAAGAGCGTGTGATCTCTCGACAAGAGCTCACCGAGAAAATCCACAGAAATCGCTTATAAGAGCTGAAAATATTGCACAGTTAAATTTCATTCCACTACTTCTTACAATTTCGTAGAAAAAAATGAAGTTTATTAAACATTTACCCACCAACACATCTCTTTTACCTATATTTCGTAATTATGTTTAACCGGTATTACCGTACTTTCTATGTTTTTGCAAAATGTACATCTTACTCAATTTAAATCAGTACCGGTTAAAACTATTTTAATGATGAAATTTCACGCTATCTTAACAACTAAATAAAACAAAGTCTATTATACTTTAGTTGAATTGCACTTGTATTTTGGAAAATACACGAATCTTGTGATTGAAATCTATGATGTTTGTAAAACAAACAACGACTGGATGCTGTCGTCTTGTAAGTGAAAGTTGAGCGGATTTCATTTGCTGATTAAACTGATACTTTAAATTCTTTACGTCTAGCTAGATCTTTCGTTGCAGGTAAACTTCAGCAAAACATTTTATATTCGTCAAAAAGTAACTTCCGCACGACATATTGAGAGAATGAGTGGCGCGGTACAAGTTTTGCTTGGCGTGCAGGATCCGAGTTGCAACACCGCCTGCAGAAATGAGGTATTCGGTCCACGTAAAGAGATCAGGAACTGTTCTCTTGATGCAGAGAGCGACTCAGTCTAGCTCATTCGGATCACGAGCTGTCCCCTCTGAATGTGGTCCTACTCTGGCACAGCCTTCACCTACTTAGTTTGGGTCGGAAGAGCTTTAAAGGTCACGCTGTGAAATATTCACATAGGATAGAAACACAAGTTCAAGTTTGCTGCTCTGAGAAAACATCGTCAGCACGAGCTCCGCCAGAAGGAAACGCCATCAGGAAGCCTCGAAACTCTCGATCGCTGCTGTGGAGGTCACCGGAACGCGTCGCTCTGCGTCTCAGGAGATGCTCCACCTTCCACTGCATCACAGCGTTGGTTTCTCCACCTCACGATGACATGTTTAGACTCAAGGGCCAATTTAATCGGTTTTCAAAATTCCCATTACGTATGAGATTAGAACTCAGCGTTAATTTGGAAAGGTGCCTCAATTGCTGAATATGTGAGGAATTGAAGCAACTTCTGAAAATCTCGTAACATAGGTCATTTCAACAGGGTCTGACATTCACCAGTATTTCCGTTTTAGTTAGAAACCAACTCGGAATGATAAGTACAAAAGTTATAATTTCTGATGAATTAAAATAAAAAGGTTATTAAGAACAAACGATGAAGTTCCTTGTCATAGTAAGATGTTTTCTCTATAAACCGAGAATTTGCAAGGACCAACTTCGCTCTTCATTGACACTCAGAAAATCTAAGAATCTAGGAATCTGGTTCGATAGAAATATGTCCTTCAAATCTCACGTTGAGACTACTTGCAACAAAATCTACGGAACTTTAATGTTTTTTCATCGTATTAAAAGTATGCAAGACGAAAAATCCAGATTATTAGCAATTCAATCCCTTGTGTTATCGCGCATTGACTACTGCAGCCTAGTATGGGGAGACTTACCTAAATACCTTCAAAGGGACTTACAAAAGTGCATGAATTTTGCAGCGAAGGTGGTATGCAACGGTAATTTCAAAAGAAGTGATCACGTAACCCCTCTCCTCAATAAACTCGGCTGGATTCCTATCCAAGAAAGGCTCCTCATGCAGAAGGCCCAATACGTACTCTCCTCGTTAAATCTTCCTCAGAGCAACGCTGAGATAATCTGTTTCCATCCACCCACTGTAACCAATCAAAAACCGAATGAAAACAATAATCACTTAGTCAACTATCGTTCATCTCACTTAGGGCAGAAGGCTCTGTCCATATCAGGCACCTTACTGTGGAACAAACTTCCACTGAGTATTAAAATCCCTCAAAGACCGAGAGAATTTAAAGCCAAAATAACTCGTCATCTCGTGTCTCAAGAATATTTCTTAGTTACAGAACACACAAAATAAGTACTGTCGAATCTCATTTGCCTAGTATCTCCATTGCTCAAAAATCTCCCTCGCTTATTGTTTTATAATACAAGATATCACACAACAGTTTTAAAGTATGCGTAGGTATTGTGATTTGATCGCCTATACGCTGCCATTTGCAAACATGCTTACTTGAATATGTGTGCACGTATATAGGTGTATGAGGGCATATGGGTGTGCATATGTCCACGTACACCTGTATGCACTAGAGTAGATAAACCAGTCAAAGGTTGCATTTTATGTCATTCCTCTCCATTTCTGTAATAAGCATCAAACTAGACCGTCATGGCACCTATGTGTGTGTGTGTGTTTATCAATTGCAGACATTCTGCACCATATTACAAAGATAATGTGATTTTCTTTCTAATATGAAATTGTGAAGCATCCATGTAAAAAAAAGCAATAAATTCGTTGTGTGATCATCCATTTATACTGCAGTATTACGCTTATAGTTATATGCTTATAATAATGTGATCCCTATGTTTGTTTATCAATTGCCGACAATTTGCGCCATATTTCAAAGATAATGCGATTTTTTTTCTATTATGAATCCTTTATAGGACATTAATGTTTTCTTTCTTATTCACGTCCCACAATCGTTTTCCTGTTCCAGACTTAGGTAGACTGTTTTGTGCCACTATTTTTAGTACGAAATTTTATAAAATTCATGCCATAATAAAAGATATTTTCTTTGTTTCCCTCGATTGGAATTTCTGGTTTATACTGACTGGTTTACGCTGATATTCGCGCACATGCTAACTTGTATATATGTGTGCGTGTGCACGCTATGCGTATGACACTCAATAGAATGCGTATGTATTGCCTCGATGCATAGAAATGTATTTGTGTATCCTTACGAGTGTGGTGTAAGTATGTGCGTGCATGTGTATGTGTATATATTTGCGTGTATATGTGCACACATGTGTGTACTAGACTGACAACTAGCATTTTACTAGAGATAATGGTCTTTTTTCTGTTCACTCTCAACTTGTAACATTACCTAACTCGTCATCTCTTTATTATTGTAAAGCATTCATGTAAAAACTATACATTTTTTGTGCGATCATCCACTTTTTGTTTAAACAAAATGCTTATTAACTAATGACCGCTATGTTAAAATTGTTGGATTAGAAATACAAAACTTATAATCTTCTTGGTCCTCATGCTTATGTGTACGTGTATACATGTATATGTATGTGTGTATATGTACATGTATATATATATGAATATATATATATATGTATATATATACGGATGTATATTTATATATATTTTTTTTCATGCTTCCTTAAAATGACACTTTTGAACATTGGCCGAAACAAGCGATTCATGTATTATTTCCTGGCGTCAAGAATTGCGAAGTTTTATGTCATGTACATATAAACTGTCAAAAGTGTTTTCACCTCACAATGAAAATGCATCGTCCATGAAATTGTGTTGTCTCTTATAATTATCATTACATGTATTATCAAATGTAGATTAAGCAAGATTAGGAGTACATTGCCCTCAATCATTTCTTTTCGACTAGTGACACGAGTTTTACAATACTCGTGTGTGTGTATCATCTAAGTGTATTAATTTTAAGAGATTTTAAAAACCAAAAATGTTACTTTTGTACCATCTATATTGGAAATATACTGTTTTTCTTTTTTTCTTTTATTCTTTTCTTTTCAGGAATAAACGCATGAAATCCTTAGCGCTTCAACGTTATATTCTCAAGAATTAGAATAAGAAACAGAAGCAAAAGAGATTGCTGTCCAAAATGAGTTCACCTATTATATTTTATTCCCTTCGTTTGTTGAAAGCTATTCATTTCATGAAGTCTCACGTCTTGCAATATTTTATTTCCGTAAGCATTGATTATTCCCACAATTAGCAATTATCCCCATTTTACTCCAATAATAATCAGCATCGGAGTCTTGTATGATTTCGAAATCATCACTCCCGAAATATATAATTCAAAGTATGAGAAATACAAGGAGAAGACGCTGCTGCCTGCGAGGTAGTCTCGAGAGTCCCCGACGGAGGCCAGCAGACGACGTCACCACGCAACCCGGCGCCGCACGGAATTGTGTCCCACTGATGACTACCAATAAATGACTTTCATTATTGTGACTGAAAATTTTACTCGGTATTTTTCAGCCTCAAGATGATGTTCGAACATCGAAACGTTGTTTTTTATAAATAGACAGCGATATCAAATTGTGTAGCGAGTGTTTTAGTAAATCCGATAAGCAATTTTCTTTTTCTTTTAACGCGTAATGAACTGAAAAAATTCCGTAAGGGTGAAAAATTGGAAAAAAACTACCAGCACAGTTACGTCCCGCAAATATTGGCAGTAGCGCGTGCAACAATTACCCAACTTGGCGAGAGTGTAAAAAACCTTCTTTGATTTTTAGAATGGAAATTGCTTGTGAGAATTGCTAGGCATTCTCTATCTCACGTACCCTCTGAGTGCTCTCACTTTAGAGGAATTGTGAAGTAATTTGTACTTTTTGATACTACCGATTTTATGGTAATAGCTGAATTTAGAATACATATAATTCCCACAATAATTGTCAATTATATTGATAGGGAAAACAATGCAAAATTTCTTCGTAAATAGTTCATGTCGTTGCTGGAATTTTCTCCATTAGAATTGAGTGGCCAACTCTGCTTGCACATTCTTCATAAGTTGCTTATCGCCAGGCTGATCCGAGGTAGTGGCGTGCCCCGCAACTGTGTTGCGCAGCGTCTGCAGCTTTTGACGCTCGGTGGAACCTCATAATATGGACACTCATACGAAATTCGTATGGTTGCCGTGCATTCAAAAGACAGCACAAAACAATCCAAGAAATCATTAGTGGATAGGCGAGAAGTGTTAACTATCACGTAGTTGGATAGTGAACATGAAGCTTACTAATTCACGCCAAGCATACCAGCATACTCGTGAATCAGAAGAGGCTCAACTAACCAAGAGTGTTGGTGGGACTGCGGCAATTGAGTATTGACGACGAAAACTCAATCGAAATGTTGAACCCACCATACCGATCTCGTATAGGATTTGATGTATGTTTTAAATTTCATAGATACTTTTTTCACTGCGGAAATTGAAAATTAAAGAATGAATGATTGATTCCCCTTACATTTGCAGACAATACGGCGATGCTCCTCACATAGAAGCCTCCGGAATGATCTAATTCTTCATTCAAAAACCACTAAATTTCTTGGTTTGATGACCATTTGTTTTAAAGGTAGCATGTGTATTGTAATACCTAATACTTATTCTACCTTTGAAAAGGCCGTTCAGTGCTATGACCGAACATTCAAGCCACGCATGTCTGTCCTGCCCACTGAAAACATAGGGGCTCGAACGGTAGCTCGTGACATTTAGAGTTTTATAGAAGCCAGAGTTGCGCTGGCACAGGGTTCAGAATATTTAAGAACCACATTTTGAGTTTTTACATGATCTGATATAGTAGATGGGATAGGAAAGTATCTACTTAGAGGTATCAATTTTTGTGTTTTTAACCATCGAATCGTTCGTGTGGAACCGCTTAGAATGTTGTACGAGCGACACAGGCTTCATTACTTACCTCACAGGTATAATTTATCAGACACATATCTTTGGTGCCCACATCTAAAGGAATTATATGGAAACTATTCAAATAGTAGTGACTGATTTTTATTTATTAACAACCGAATTCGACGAACTGTGAGCCTCGTTGAGCATTGTAGGGGCAATTGCATCAGACTTTACTAGTGTGGTTGAACTTGGAAGTTAGATATAACCAGATATCATTGGAGCTGACCACGTTTGGACCCAACCCATCACAGGAGGGACTATTTCAGTATCGACCTATACAGTCGCGGAGGGAGAGCAAGGAACCAGCTTCTAGATAACTTACTTAATTACTTCACCCTGAAAATTTCGTCTAATGAATTAGTCTTTGAATATTGTTGTTTCCTAGACACTTCACAAGATTTTATACAATAAAATTATCTCTGGATATGTCGTTTTGCTAAGCGAGTATTGTAGCGGCCTTGAACTTTGATGCCACAGCCTGAAATGACGTCACATCTGACGTCACACCTTTCATCTAAATCAGCCCAGAGAGCGAGCTAGTGAAAGATTTCATGTGAAATGTCCCAGTTGAAAACTAGGTAGGCTGACGATACTGTACATTCAGACCAAGCAACAGACTTGTCATAAATTTATGAATACTGGACTTGTGAAGAGTAGTTTACGGCTCCTCATAATCACACCGATAATCTCGAGGGCTGTGGAACCGAGCGGTTCTGTCTTTTGCTCTCGGGGGCTCAGTTTGCAACTTGGCGGAGTACGTAAAGTTTTATGCCTTTTAGTGTAGTTTGAGAGCCGTTTCTTAGCTCATACGTACGCTTGAAAATTGCTAATACAGGTACTACATTCTCTTGAGTATTGATTGCCCTCTTGAAATTGCCCTCTTGAGTATTGATTGCCCTCTTGAAATTGCCCTCTTGAGTATTGATTGCCATCTTGAAATTGCCCTCTTGAGTATTGATTGCCCTCTTGAAATTGCCCTCTTGAGTATTGATTGCCCTCTTGAAATTGCCCTCTTGAGTATTGATTGCCCTCTTGAAATTGCCCACTTGAGTATTGATTGCCCTCTTGAAATTGCCCTCTTGAGTATTGATTGCCCTCTTGAAATTGCCCTCTTGAGTATTGATTGCCCTCTTGAAATTGCCCTCTTGAGTATTGATTGCCCTCTTGAAATTGCCCTCTTGAGTATTGATTGCCCTCTTGAAATTGCCCTCTTGAGTATTGATTGCCCTCTTGAAATTGCCCTCTTGAGTATTGATTGCCCTCTTGAAATTGCCCTCTTGAGTATTGATTGCCCTCTTGAAATTGCCCTCTTGAGTATTGATTGCCCTCTTGAAATTGCCCTCTTGAGTATTGATTGCCCTCTTGAAATTGCCCTCTTGAGTATTGATTGCCCTCTTGAAATTGCCCTCTTGAGTATTGATTGCCCTCTTGAAACTCAAGAGGGCGACTCACCAAGCCCAGTATTGATTGCCCTCTTGAAATTGCCCTCTTGAGTATTGATTGCCCTCTTGAAAGTTAGCTTCCGCGAGAATAAAACTGCAGCGGATCGCAAGTCTAGCTATCAGGTGAGTTATAGTGACATGGGTATTACGATACTCCTGGGTATGAGTTATAGCGACATGGGTATTACGATACTCCTAGCTATCAGGTGAGTTATAGTGACATGGGTATTACGATACTCCTGGGTATGAGTTATAGTGACATGGGTATTACGATACTCCTGGGTATGAGTTATAGCGACATGGGTATTACGATACTCCTGGGTATGAGTTATAGCGACATGGGTATTACGATACTCCTGGGTATGAGTTATAGCGACATGGGTATTACGATACTCCTGGGTATGAGTTATAGTGACATGGGTATTACGATACTCCTGGGTATGAGTTATAGTGACATGGGTATTACGATACTCCTGGGTATGAGTTATAGTGACATGGGTATTACGATACTCCTGGGTATGAGTTATAGTGACATGGGTATTACGATACTCCTGGGTATGAGTTATAGCGACATGGGTATTACGATACTCCTGGGTATGAGTTATAGTGACATGGGTATTACGATACTCCTGGGTATGAGTTATAGTGACATGGGTATTACGATACTCCTGGGTATGAGTTATAGCGACATGGGTATTACGATACTCCTAGCTATCAGGTGAGTTATAGCGACATGGGTATTACGATACTCCTGGGTATGAGTTATAGTGACATGGGTATTACGATACTCCTAGCTATCAGGTGAGTTATAGCGACATGGGTATTACGATACTCCTGGGTATGAGTTATAGTGACATGGGTATTACGATACTCCTAGCTATCAGGTGAGTTATAGCGACATGGGTATTACGATACTCCTGGGTATGAGTTATAGTGACATGGGTATTACGATACTCCTGGGTATGAGTTATAGTGACATGGGTATTACGATACTCCTGGGTATGAGTTATAGCGACATGGGTATTACGATACTCCTAGCTATCAGGTGAGTTATAGCGACATGGGTATTACGATACTCCTGGGTATGAGTTATAGTGACATGGGTATTACGATACTCCTGGGTATGAGTTATAGCGACATGGGTATTACGATACTCCTGGGTATGAGTTATAGTGACATGGGTATTACGATACTCCTGGGTATGAGTTATAGTGACATGGGTATTACGATACTCCTGGGTATGAGTTATAGCGACATGGGTATTACGATACTCCTAGCTATCAGGTGAGTTATAGCGACATGGGTATTACGATACTCCTGGGTATGAGTTATAGTGACATGGGTATTACGATACTCCTAGCTATCAGGTGAGTTATAGCGACATGGGTATTACGATACTCCTGGGTATGAGTTATAGTGACATGGGTATTACGATACTCCTAGCTATCAGGTGAGTTATAGCGACATGGGTATTACGATACTCCTGGGTATGAGTTATAGTGACATGGGTATTACGATACTCCTGGGTATGAGTTATAGTGACATGGGTATTACGATACTCCTGGGTATGAGTTATAGCGACATGGGTATTACGATACTCCTGGGTATGAGTTATAGTGACATGGGTATTACGATACTCCTGGGTATGAGTTATAGTGACATGGGTATTACGATACTCCTGGGTATGAGTTATAGCGACATGGGTATTACGATACTCCTAGCTATCAGGTGAGTTATAGCGACATGGGTATTACGATACTCCTGGGTATGAGTTATAGTGACATGGGTATTACGATACTCCTAGCTATCAGGTGAGTTATAGCGACATGGGTATTACGATACTCCTGGGTATGAGTTATAGCGACATGGGTATTACGATACTCCTGGGTATGAGTTATAGTGACATGGGTATTACGATACTCCTGGGTATGAGTTATAGTGACATGGGTATTACGATACTCCTGGGTATGAGTTATAGCGACATGGGTATTACGATACTCCTAGCTATCAGGTGAGTTATAGCGACATGGGTATTACGATACTCCTGGGTATGAGTTATAGTGACATGGGTATTACGATACTCCTAGCTATCAGGTGAGTTATAGCGACATGGGTATTACGATACTCCTGGGTATGAGTTATAGTGACATGGGTATTACGATACTCCTAGCTATCAGGTGAGTTATAGCGACATGGGTATTACGATACTCCTGGGTATGAGTTATAGTGACATGGGTATTACGATACTCCTGGGTATGAGTTATAGTGACATGGGTATTACGATACTCCTGGGTATGAGTTATAGCGACATGGGTATTACGATACTCCTGGGTATGAGTTATAGTGACATGGGTATTACGATACTCCTGGGTATGAGTTATAGTGACATGGGTATTACGATACTCCTGGGTATGAGTTATAGCGACATGGGTATTACGATACTCCTAGCTATCAGGTGAGTTATAGCGACATGGGTATTACGATACTCCTGGGTATGAGTTATAGTGACATGGGTATTACGATACTCCTAGCTATCAGGTGAGTTATAGCGACATGGGTATTACGATACTCCTGGGTATGAGTTATAGTGACATGGGTATTACGATACTCCTAGCTATCAGGTGAGTTATAGCGACATGGGTATTACGATACTCCTGGGTATGAGTTATAGTGACATGGGTATTACGATACTCCTGGGTATGAGTTATAGTGACATGGGTATTACGATACTCCTGGGTATGAGTTATTGTGACATGGGTATTACGATACTCCTGGGTATGAGTTATAGCGACATGGGTATTACGATACTCCTAGCTATCAGGTGAGTTATAGCGACATGGGTATTACGATACTCCTGGGTATGAGTTATAGTGACATGGGTATTACGATACTCCTGGGTATGAGTTATAGTGACATGGGTATTACGATACTCCTGGGTATGAGTTATAGTGACATGGGTATTACGATACTCCTGGGTATGAGTTATAGTGACATGGGTATTACGATACTCCTGGGTATGAGTTATAGCGACATGGGTATTACGATACTCCTGGGTATGAGTTATAGTGACATGGGTATTACGATACTCCTGGGTATGAGTTATAGTGACATGGGTATTACGATACTCCTGGGTATGAGTTATAGCGACATGGGTATTACGATACTCCTAGCTATCAGGTGAGTTATAGCGACATGGGTATTACGATACTCCTGGGTATGAGTTATAGTGACATGGGTATTACGATACTCCTGGGTATGAGTTATAGTGACATGGGTATTACGATACTCCTGGGTATGAGTTATAGTGACATGGGTATTACGATACTCCTGGGTATGAGTTATAGTGACATGGGTATTACGATACTCCTAGCTATCAGGTGAGTTATAGCGACATGGGTATTACGATACTCCTGGGTATGAGTTATAGCGACATGGGTATTACGATACTCCTGGGTATGAGTTATAGTGACATGGGTATTACGATACTCCTGGGTATGAGTTATAGTGACATGGGTATTACGATACTCCTGGGTATGAGTTATAGCGACATGGGTATTACGATACTCCTAGCTATCAGGTGAGTTATAGCGACATGGGTATTACGATACTCCTGGGTATGAGTTATAGTGACATGGGTATTACGATACTCCTGGGTATGAGTTATAGCGGCATGGGTATTACGATACTCCTAGCTATCAGGTGAGTTATAGCGACATGGGTATTACGATACTCCTGGGTATGAGTTATAGTGACATGGGTATTACGATACTCCTGGGTATGAGTTATAGCGACATGGGTATTACGATACTCCTAGCTATCAGGTGAGTTATAGCGACATGGGTATTACGATACTCCTGGGTATGAGTTATAGTGACATGGGTATTACGATACTCCTGGGTATGAGTTATAGTGACATGGGTATTACGATACTCCTGGGTATGAGTTATAGTGACATGGGTATTACGATACTCCTGGGTATGAGTTATAGTGACATGGGTATTACGATACTCCTGGGTATGAGTTATAGTGACATGGGTATTACGATACTCCTGGGTATGAGTTATAGTGACATGGGTATTACGATACTCCTGGGTATGAGTTATAGTGACATGGGTATTACGATACTCCTGGGTATGAGTTATAGTGACATGGGTATTACGATACTCCTGGGTATGAGTTATAGTGACATGGGTATTACGATACTCCTGGGTATGAGTTATAGCGACATGGGTATTACGATACTCCTAGCTATCAGGTGAGTTATAGTGACATGGGTATTACGATACTCCTGGCTATCAGGTGAGTTATAGTGACATGGGTATTACGATACTCCTGGCTATCAGGTGAGTTATAGTGACATGGGTATTACGATACTCCTGGCTATCAGGTGAGTTATAGTGACATGGGTATTACGATACTAGCTATCAGGTGAGTTATAGTGACATGGGTATTACGATACTCCTGGGTATCAGGTGAGTTATAGTGACATGGGTATTACGATACTCCTGGGTATGAGTTATAGTGACATGGGTATTACGATACTCCTGGGTATGAGTTATAGTGACATGGGTATTACGATACTCCTAGCTATCAGGTGAGTTATAGTGACATGGGTATTACGATACTCCTGGCTATCAGGTGAGTTATAGTGACATGGGTATTACGATACTAGCTATCAGGTGAGTTATAGTGACATGGGTATTACGATACTCCTGGGTATGTGACATGGGTATATAGTGACATGGGTATTACGATACTCCTGGGTATGTATCAACTAACGATCCTTACTCCGGGATGTTTTAAAAAGCAATGATACGCTTTTTGTATCATCTTTAATGGAAGTTACCTGTTTTTCTTTTCTGTTCTCTCACGATGCCTTTGGGAGGCAGCCGTCGCGACCGGAAGAGACAGAATGTAGGCGAGTGGTCCAGCGACCTCACGTAACCTCTTATTGAAGTTCTGTCTCGTTCTCTCCTCTCTCTCTCTCTCTCTCTCTTTCTCACACCGATCATCTTTTATTGATGTTAAATAATTTAAACGCGCCTGATTTGCTATTAGGTATCAGAATACGTTGTCTTTAAAGTATGCTTCGTGGTGTCAGATAAAATGAAGACTAAGGTAAAAATTTCACATCGAACTACATAAATTGTAGTTCTCAATAGATGTGTTGTGTGTTACAATAGCTTTAAAATTGTCTTTTTTAATGAGCTAATTGAGTTAGCTAAAATTTCAAATATTGTTTAATGGAATAAAACAAGTGAAGATGAGCTCGACGTGAGGCATGACGAGATGGAAGCTGCCTCAGAGCGCGAGAAGGACGACCCTTTCATGGTCACACTAGAAAAGAAAGAAAGAAAACCGTTTATTTAAAAATGAAGTTGACACATGAGATACATGCCAGCATATTGGCTTTAAAAATTTTTTTTCTTAAAATAAACGAGTGAGCAAACCAAAATTTCCAGAAGAATCTGAAGCAAGTTATTGCACTGCAAAAGAAGTTAAAAATTATTGTGAGCCCTTTCGTCATTGTGCTTTAAAAAACCCTCAAAGAGAGTCTTCGGTTGAATTTTCGTTTTTATACTGAAAAGTACGTACGATTTTGACCGTGAAGTATTTTTCATAAAACAATATTATAAACTTTAAGAAATCTCTATATCAATGGCCCTTGCGCACAACAATTGAAACTTTTTCCAGATTCCTCACAAATTTGGAAATAGATCACAAACCTTGAGAGAGACGCTGATGCTCGCTTTTCATTGCCTTTACTTCAGTGACTCAAATCCAGGATTTCATCTCTGATTCCAGCTGCTAACACTGAAGCTGTGCCCACGCTTACACCTGAGCAGCGTTTCGTAACTTTGTTGGAGGTGCTGAACCCCACAAGCTCCATACATGCCTTCATTGAACCCTCCGTGGTTGGAAAAACCAGACATGCTTTTTATTTCAAGTTCAAAAGATATGTGTACAACTATTAGTGCACAAACTGTACCATGCCGAACCCAGGGGTTCGACTCACCAAGCCCAGCAGTTCGACTCACCGAACCCAAGGGTTTAACTCACCGAACCCAGGGGTTCGACTCACCGAAACAAGGAGTTCAACTCACCGAACCCGGGGGTTCGACTCACCGAACCCCTGGGGTTCGATCGAACCCAGATTAAGAACCAGTGACCTAGAGTGAGGTTGCGCGGCCTGCGGGGAAGAGCGTTCACACGGAGACCTCGCGAGCCACTCAGAAGACCGTGGCGGAAACGAGGATGCGGAAGCGCCTGCGCATCTCATTCACCGCTCCTGCATGGCTCAAGTATCGAAAGCTCGGGTCGACTGGAGAACGACATTACGTATATTCCCCAGACCGGTCAGTCAATTTACCGCATTGAACTGGTGAATGTCGTCCCTATAGATGAGAACTCAGGCAACAGCGATAGAGGCAACTCAGGCAACAGCGATAGAGGCAACTCAGGCAACAGCGATAGAGGCAACTCAGGCAACAGCGATAGAGGCAACTCAGGCAACAGCGATAGATGCAACTAAGGCAACAGCGAAAGAGGCAACCCAGGCAACAGCGATAGATGCAACTCAGGCAACAGCGATAGAGGCAACTCAGGCAACAGCGATAGAGGCAACTCAGGCAACAGCGATAGAGGCAACTCAGGCAACAGCGATAGAGGCAACTCAGGCAACAGCGATAGAGGCAACTCAGGCAACAGCGATAGAGGCAACTCAGGCAACAGCGATAGATGCAACTCAGGCAACAGCGATAGATGCAACTAAGGCAACAGCGAAAGAGGCAACCCAGGCAACAGCAATAGATGCAACTCAGGCAACAGCGATAGAGGCAACTCAGGCAACAGCGATAGAGGCAACTAAGGCAACAGCGTCCTTCTAATGTCAATCTGAAGACAAAGCATGCCAGTTGTCCTTGACAGCTCTGACAGTTACTGCATGCTCTTTGTGCCTGTCAGAGTATTTTGGTGTGCACAGTTACTGTTGTGCTGTACTCTACGCAGTTAATGGGATGTAATGGTCATGCAACCGAACGGACTGGGCCGAGCAGCGCTGGCCTCACTCTTTATCGCATTGTGCACTTCTCGCACAAAAATAGGAACCAGGAACTTTTTAGGTTTGCCGGCCTCACTTGTTGCAGTTCTGCTTTTCGTGGAATGGATCATTGAAGTTTTGCTGAGTAATGACACCCGAATAACTAATGAATGACATATACGGGGAATTGTACTCACGCATTCAGGAATAGAACATGGAAATACGGAAGTGTTGGACAGTCTGGTTATGTATAGAACATAATCAGTGTGACCTCTCAGGAAATTTTTATTTCTTTGAAAGCTATAACACTATTATTCGTTAGTGTTTGCGCTGCTGCGATACAGCGAGCGAACCTCGTCGCAATTCAAGTTTGTTATCACATATGAGGCATATTTTAGTCGCGTTTAAATCGGAAAATCTTATATTTGTCTTCATTTGCACCAAAAAAATCAAGTTTTAAAAATCCCGCGTTAACTCATGCTGCGAGTTCTCGATTATTTACCATACACACATCTCTAGGAAGCGAGTCATTTTACGAACATGAAGCTGCAAAGTGCAGGTAACTCATAGGCTACGAATTGTTCACTTTTAGTTTATTCACAGGGACTCACTTTCAAAAGTACAAACTCTGAAATATCATTTTTTTGCAATTTACGTGACTAACGCATGCGGAAATATCATGCCGATTTAGAGATCAATTTAGACGTGATTAAAAACATAACATAGAACGGATATTGCGCCCATACCAGTAAAACTCAACAGGCTCCCACTACCAGCCCTAGAACCAACGACCAAATGAAGTCACGCCTGAAGGAGGCAGCAGGTCTCTGGCCGGTAGACGTTCCTAGGAGCAGAGCGCAGCTGGGTGGTGGCGGCAGGTGTTAGCCTGTGACTTTTGGCGGAATGTGACCTGAAAAATCTTTCGTTAAGGTTTGAGAAATGAGTACTTCTCTATGACTGAATTTGCTAGCGTCTCAATGCAATATTTTCCAAGAAAATAATATTTCTAATGTCGTTAAAAAAAGTACACAATGAACTCAAATACTACGATCTTTAGTCGAGTGAGATCCCCGGAACTAACTCTAGTTGTAGAATACCTAAGCATTAACCAAGGGCTTCGCTCATAGCCCGATGCTGCCACCAAATCAACTGTTTGCTTGGGCTAATTTTATTTGCAGCTTTCAAAGTCCTGATTCTGATTTCAGCGAATCCTAGAAGTTAAGTCGCCCAGGGGAGAAATCCCTCTACTTCGAACTAAGCTAATATGTGGGATAATAATCTAGGCTTCTATTTTGAGATTTATTTTTCAATAAATAAAACAATCTACGAGGAATTAACAAATTTTTGAGCCTATGGCCCG
This sequence comes from Morinoia aosen, assembly GCA_030386875.1. Classification (NCBI taxonomy): domain Eukaryota; kingdom Metazoa; phylum Arthropoda; class Malacostraca; order Amphipoda; family Talitridae; genus Morinoia; species Morinoia aosen. The sequence continues at coordinate 89,621,131 of CM059562.1, read as the reverse complement.
GCATTCGGAAAATTATCTCTAGTTAATACTGATACAACCTATTCTGTTAGATATGTCTTGTGAGTGTCGCAAACTCACTCTTTAAAGTGTTTAGTACGTGTACTACATTCACAAAGGCTTCACTACCTGTATTGTTTTGTATTGCTTTCTTCCTCCTTCTTCTTTGTGCCGACTGTTAGTTTCAAGAAGTTTGTACATACCGTGTTCACCTCAAAATCATTTATTTTGTTCAGAATTTTCAGCTCAAAAGTTTTTTACTGAACGCAAAGCACGAGGTATAAACGGAGTGGAAACGTCACTAACTCTGTCTCATTCGTCTGAATATTCATTGGTATATTTTCTAGGACTAGTAAAAGTAAATTCTTATGTTGAAGAACAAAAACATTCGTTCGTGTTACGAATTTTTAACTTTCATCCAGCTCAAAGTTTCTGACTCATCCATTTTTTTAAATTTGATAAAGTTTATTCTTTTATACTCTAGTTTCTTTTCTTGAATACGATCTTTTTGTCTGCAAGCCGATGTTCTGCCATGACCCCAGCAGAGGATGACCTCCACTGGCACCCGGGCAGACGCCGTACGCAGCAGTTTGAGGCGCACAACCGCGTCCGCAGCGCAGGCACTTCCGCGCACCCAACCGCCGCTCGCCGCTTCCGCTTCGCCGACCAGGAAATGCGATCAGCCAACCGATCGAATAGCGGTTATTTGTAAACGATTCTTTTGTTCTTGGATCTGAGAGACTCTAACAGTGATCCACTGAGCCAGTTTTGCGTTCGTTGACTGTGAGCAAATGGTGATGGGGACACTGCCGCTCTGCGGTACGTTTGGAGACGGGTTGAAAACGTTTCTTATTTTCGCTTGTACTGTGCCACCCAAACGTGAGTTACATGCATTATTAAATTTTGTTTCGATAATTATCCTCATTTCGGTGTTGATACAATTTTTCTCTTCAAACCATCTTTTTTCTACTGGAGTGTAAAGAGGAATTAAAACGCCTTAAAATTGCATTAACGAAAGATGTCGAAAACCTTCAGCATTTTGTACTTTCCTGCTCAGAAGTAATTTATAAATTACTCAACCGATCACGAGGCTAATTTAGACCAGCTGGTTTACTGGTCTAAATTATCTTCCGATTCATCCTGACTAGGTAATTCGCCATTTTTAATGACAAAAATCTTAAGTCTGTTTTTAATTCGTGGATCACTGTATCTCTATTTTATCCCATGTACCCATGTCCGCATGGTGGGGTGATTATCGAGAAGATATGAAATATGTTTTTGATGGTGATAGGGCTTTGCATATTTTTAGGGCATATTTTTCATTTCTCATTCAACTATCCTTGACAGAGATAAACTATTGGCACGCCACGTATGATTTGTCTATTAGTACGCCTCGTATATTTTGTCTATTAATCTGTCTCGTTTGGTCTATCTATTTGTACACCTCTGATAGCTTGTCTATTAGTACACCTCGTATAGCTTGTCTATTATTATGCCTCGTATGGCTAATCTATTTGTACACCTCGGATGGTTTGTCAATTAGTACTCCTGGTATAGAACTTTTGTTAGACTACTAGCACACCACGAATGGTTTGTCTATTAGTACGCCTCGTATATTTTGTCAATTAATATGCCTCGTATGGTCTATCTACTTGTACACCTCTGATAGTTTGTCTATTAGTACACCTCGTATAGTTTGTCTATTATTATGCCTCGTATGGCTTATCTACTTGTACACCTCGGATGGTTTGTCAATTAGTACTCCTCGTATGGAACATTTGTTTTAGGATGTCCTATATTAAGAAACTTTTAAAAGCCAATATGTTGGCATGTATCTCATGTGACAACTCGGAAATACATATTTTTTCTTTTCTTTTTTCTTTTCTTCTTTTTCTAGGATATACTGTTTACATCTAGCCCATTTAAACTACTATTGTAAAATTAAGCGTCGGATCTCGAGTGAACTAATTCATTGATCATTCTTGTGCGCAATTAGGTTAAGTGGATTAGGTTAAACATAATTGTACGCGCTTATGATAGGATGCCGTAGGAGGCACTGTACTTATTCGGGCCCACAAGTACTCAGCTATACTCAAATGTGACCATTGTACTAAACTGAAGAAATAATCTACTACTGTATCGCTTGTAGTGGATAAGTGGTTAAATCTTTTAAGTTGTTTAAATTTGTGTGAGGTATAACCAAATTGGTATAACCAAATGTGGAGGCATTCCCGTATATGAGGCATTCCCGAATGTGGGGGCAAAATGTGCTAGATGGATTGCACCCCACTGCAGAGAAGGTAGCAGCAATCCAGAATGCACCAGCTCCTACTAATGTGACTCAACTGAGAGCCTACCTTGGGGCCCTTTCCTGGATTTGAGCCACTGAAGTAAAGGCAATGAAAAGCGAGCATCAGCGTCTCTCTCAAGGTTTGTGATCTATCTAACAGTGTTTCTTCTAGAACTTCCTGTTTGAAATTACAGGTGTCTGAAAGGGCCCTTCAAATATTTGAAAATAATAATTTATTAGAAAAATAGCACGCTTCATTTCTAAGCACTTCACACCCACCCATATCAATTGTCAATCAAATGATTAATAGAAAAAATGAAAAAATTAATTCTTTTTGTTAGCTTATTCTAAGTTCGATTACACATGTAAAAATAAGTAACATTAAAAAAACAGAACGTAATTCCAGTGAGACATTGATGAAGAACGCTCCTGTTTGTGTGCACTGGCATTGAAATACGAGCTTGGACGCTTCACTATATCACGAATTAATGTTGAAAGTAAAATTAATGGTTTTAAATCATTCTGCGTCTAGGACTAAGAGGTCGACATTCGGAACTATCTTTTCGTGCTTACGTATTAGCTAATATGCCGAAAAACTAGCTCGGAGAAAACGTTTTACCGTATAACAAATATAAGACACTAACCCCTCACCTGAAATAAATATTTTTTCTGTCATGTAGGTGAGGATCGTACAGACTGTATCTTCATCAAGTTCCAGTTGTCCAGTCGCTCCAAATGGCCGCAAGGAAGAAAGAAAGAAAAGCCGAAAAACAAGTAGGCCTATCCTGAACTAACGGCTGATCGTACTTCCTAACTAATTTCTGCTCATTTTTGATGTATTGTAGAAAGTTGATAAATCCTTTTTCTCCCAATCACCTAAAATAGAGTAAGCACTGTAACTGCCCACACCTAATTGTGCACATGTAGCATTTGCTACAAAGCGTAAAATTATAAACTTTCTCATTCGCACTTAAATAAAATAATTATTGACATTACAAATCTTACTCTAAATTATTATTAATAATTTTCTACTTACAATTAGTAATCCTTGAAGTTTTTGTGTAAATGCATGAGAGATAAAATAACACTCGACAATTTTGAGAGAGAAGCCTCTGGGATTGGCAACACTGGCGCGGGACGCTTGGTTTCTCAGGCGTTACTCTCTCTCAGCTTTCGTAGCTTTTGCGTTATACCGTTCTTGTAAGTGAAAAAAATTAAGTGTTTAAATAGAGCAAAAGCTGGTAAAGTATATTGTTTCATCTCCCTTTGTGCATGGTGTTTAAGTTTGAGGATCTGTTCAGTGTCGTGCTAGATATAAACATGTAAATAGTCGTAGAATTCGTTAAACTAGCATAGCTCATTTCAAGCGCCATCTCAACATGATGTAGCGTAAATTTTGCGTGTCATGTGCATTTCTTGTGTCAAGATTTTATATTAGTATAATGGATTAGGACACCCTACACTAGAGCACAGTATAGGTTCCACATAGACACAACATAGTTATCGTACTGAACAAAATAGATAATGCAATGACACAGCAAGTTAGGTAAATAGTTCACTCACCTCTTGGGTATCTTAACTTAATACTCAATTTGTAGTACTGTGGCTAGTGAGATTAGAGCGGAGATAGACGGAAAATATATAGAATAGAGTAGAATAGGATTAGTACATTAGTTTAGAACTTAAGAAGTTAGATACCAACCACAGTAGGTAATTATATACACACTCGGTCAACTTTTACTTGTTGTTGAACCCGAGGCCACTTGCAGACTGACTCGCGAGTGTTGCTCTCTCGAGCGTTGCCAACTTTTGGTCTCTCTAACTAGAACTTACACTACTCGCTATATTACACCCCTCCCTCCTTAATTAGAAACCCTCCCCCCTGTATCCCCAGTCCCCTTATTCAATATAGTCAATCCTAAAGGTCCATTCTCACCACAGGCTTCCGAGCCCGGGTAGACCTGCGTGAGATGTAAGCACTTGGAGGCTCGTGCATCCTAGCCTCCTGGGTGGGAGTCGGGTAATCAGGTGTTCCGGAGTCAGGTTCATTGGTCGGAGGTGGTGGGTATGAATTTTGAGCAGGTTGTGGAAACACGACGGTTTCCTCCGTAGGTTGTTCCAAGGGTTCAGGGATGGTGTTCGAGCAGGTAATAACTTGGTCCTGGTGTCGACGAACGACCTCTCCCCCCTTCAGTTGGCACTTGCAGGATACCGGGCCTGTTTTCTCAATGGTGGTAGCAGGGGTCCATTTTGGGGAACCCGGCGTGTATTGATGGACCATCACATGAGACTCCGGCGGAATATCAACCGCGCGAGACCCTGGGTGGTATCTTTTCTGAGCGTCCTGGCGTTGAGCAACTTTGGACGCGATTGCTTCTGACGGCCAAAGCAGATCAAGACGAGAGCGAACTTTTCTGCCTAACATCAGTTCGGCGAGCGTAACACCTGTTGTCGTGTGGGGTGTCAGCCGATAGTTGAACAGAAACCTGTCTAGTGCTAGGCGTAGGGGTTCCATTAACTTTCGTATATTCTTCTTGAAAGTTTGTACCATGCGCTCTGCCAGTCCATTAGTTGAAGGGTGGTATGGTGCGCTCGTAATATGTCGCATACCACATGCCTTCACAAATTCTTGGAATTCAGCCGATGTGAAACACGTTGCATTGTCAGAAACAATTGTTACTGGAAATTCAAATGTCGAAAAAGTGTGTTTCAGGCACGAGATCGTTTCGCTAGAGGTTGTAGTAGATGTGGGAAAAATTTCAACCCACTTAGAGTGCGCATCCACGATCACTAGATAGTATTTTCCATCCATTGGGCCCGCGTAGTCAATGTGTATGCGATGCCAAGGCTTCGCAGGCCATTCCCACGGATGGAGTTCAGCTTTCGTTGGTGCAGCTCGAGTGCTCATGCACTCGCTGCATGACTTAGTCGTTTCTTCTAGCTCTTTGTCCAGCAGCGGCCACCATACATAGCTGCGAGCTAACTCCTTCATCCTGGATGATCCAGCATGGCCAGAGTGAAGTTCGTCCACAATGGCTTGTCTGAGAGCTTGGGGTACAATAATTCTTGCTCCCCAGAGCACACAGCCATTTTGTGTGGACAATTCGTCTCGCCTCCTAGTATACGGAGCGAGATCAGGGTCACCAATTACCGTCGAAGGCCAGCCTACTTGGCAGTATTTGTATACCTTTGAAAGTATTGGGTGGGTCCCTTAGGGTGCCGTCGCGGATGGGTGCTGGTGACTGGAGCTGACTCGAGGAAATTTACTAAGGACGTCCATTCCGCAGGAATAGGTGTGGCTTCCTCGGGAGTTGTCAAAGGTAGACGAATGAGAGCATCAGCTGTGCCCAACAGCACGCCGGACCGGTGACGCAAGGTGAACTTGTAGGACTGCAGTAGTAAAGCCCACCTTTGAATGCGCCCGGATGCCATCGGAGGAATGCTTCTACCCGGATCAAATAGTCCTAACAAAGGTTTGTGGTCCGTAACCACAGTTAAATCCTGTCCCCACAGGTAGCAATAAAATTTTCGAAGCGCAAACACCATAGCTAGGGCTTCTTTCTCAGTTTGAGAGTAGTTGCGTTCTGTTGCTGTTAGAGTTCGGGAGGCAAAATAGGCGGGGCGTTCAATCCCATCAATAAGGTGACACAGCACCGCTCCCACACCATACGCACTACTGTCAGCCACTACCACTATGGGTTTCTGAGGGTCAAAACGGACTAGAGTCTGAGAGTCCAGGAGGGTTTGTTTAGATTTCTGGAAGGCTCTCTCCTGACTTGCATCCCATTTCCAAGGGGTTTTATCCCTCAGTAAGGTATTTAGGGGCTCCAGCATGGTTGCATTTGATTTTAGAAATTTCCTATAGAAATTTAACAGCCCAAGGTAGGCTCTCAGTTGAGTCACATTAGTAGGAGCTGGTGCATTCTGGATTGCTGCTACCTTCTCTGCAGTAGGGTGCAATCCATCCTTGTCAATTTGGTATCCAAGGTAGGATACCTGTGGCACTCCAATTTGGCATTTATTCATTTTCAGTTTTAGCCCTGCCTCCTGTAGTTTAGATAAGACTTGATAGAGACGCTTGTTGTGCTCTTGCTCATTAGTGGCACTCACCAGGACGTCATCCAGGTAGCAGAACACTCCTGGGAGGCCCTGCAATAGTCCTTCCATGGCACGCTGAAAGATTCCAGGTGCGGACGCAATTCCAAAGCTGAGACGGTTGTAGGCAAATAAACCTCTGTGGGTGTTTATTACCGTGAGTTCCTTGGAGTCTTCATCCAAGGGTAGTTGAGCGTATGCCTGAGACATATCTAGCTTGGAGTATATAACTCCTCCTGCTAACCCGCTAAATAGATCTTCCACTCTGGGTATAGGGTAGGTATCAAGCCTATAGCTCTGTTGACTGTTAATTTGTAGTCCCCACAGATGCGGATGCTTTGATCAGCCTTGAGCACAGGGACGATAGCCGCTGCCCATCTTGAGTACTGTACAGGGGTGAGGATACCTTCCTGCACCAGTCTATCAAGTTCTGCCTCCACCTTAGGTCTAAGTGTGTAAGGCACATTCCTGGCCTTACAAAACTTTGGTGGTACGGCTGGATCCACTTCTATTTTGAAATTCCTTCCCTTAAAGCAACCTAGACCTGATTGAAAAAGGTCGGGGAATTTATTTGCTAACTCTTCAGGGCAGGTAGTCAATTTGTTGACATTATTTGATACTATAGTTAGCCCGAGGGAATCAATCAGGTCCCTACCCAGCAAAGCTGGCCCCTCCCTGTCTACAATCACAATAGTTGCTAGCTGAGGAACCATATTACCAGATTCACGCTGGATGTTAGCCCTAATCTCTCCGCAAACCACTAGTGTGGTTCCACCATAAGTCCTAAGCTTAACATCAGAAGGTCTCAACTCGGGCCTTGTTTTTGTTGGTAGCTTACAATAAGCAGTTTTTGATATGATAGACCTGGCAGCACCCGTGTCTACCTTCATTTCCAGTGGGGTATTGTTTAGTAATATTTTCATTTTAATGGGGGGTTTCATTTCTTCGGCTATTGAGAAAATCTCCCCATAACAGCCTAGATTAGCAACTGGATAGTCTGCACAGGTTGCATTGTTAGTTCTATTAGGGTTAGGGTGGTGTTCCCTCCCCCTTTTCTCGTGCATAGCATGCACAAAAATATTTTTGTTGCCTTTAGCAGAATTTTGATTTTTCAATTTAAAGCAACATTTCTTAAGATGGCCTTTTTGGCCACAACCATGACAAACACTGTCTTTATAGGGGCAATCTCTACGCCAGTGCAGATTACCACAGCCGCTGCATGCTGATTTGGGGCTAGCTTGAGCCTGAGTTTTGCCCTGAGGCTTAATAGCAGTTTGCTTTACTCTATGCTGGCCCACATTTAGTATGGAATTAGGTTGCCTTAACACAACCGTCTCCCTCAGTTGAGTTTCTTTGGCAGTTGCCAGATCCACGGCTTTTTTCCATGTGAGGTCAGCTTCATTCAGCAAACAATTTTGAACATCATTACTGGCCACACCCAGTATGAACCTATCTAACTGTGTTTCTTCTAGAACTTCCTGTTTGAAATTACAGGTGTCTGAAAGGGCCCTTAAGCTAGCCACAAAATCAGCAATGCTCTCCCCTTGTTTCTGGTTCCGCTTATGGAACCTAAACCTTTCAAAGATCTGGTTGCGTGTCGGCTTAAAATGCCGTCTTAACGCTTCCATGATCTCATCATAGGTAGCATCTAAAAGTCTTTTAGGGGAGAGTAGGTCCTTAGCTAACCTAACAATTTTAGGACCCACCAGAGCAATAAATGTTTTAGCTTTATTTGAATCTTCCACTTTATTAATACTCAGGAAGCAGTTTAGCCTGACTTCATATTCGGGGAATTCTTCCTCTAAAGGATTGAATTCTCCCACTGAGCCTAGCATTGGCATTTTTACCCAGCTTTACAGCTAATTGTCAGATATCTACCTGAAATAGTAGTAGCAACAATATCAGTTGCAAGAGTAGCCAATTCAAGAGACTGTAATAATACACCTTGTTAAAAAAAACACAGAAATTTACAGCATCAATACTCTAGTCACTGAATAATTCATATTTCCTTCATTAGTCTAGCCTCTCCCAATAGTTATACAAAAACCCTCGTTGCCAGTATAATGGATTAGGACACCCTACACTAGAGCACAGTATAGGTTCCACATAGACACAACATAGTTATCGTACTGAATAAAATAGATAATGCAATGACACAGCAAGTTAGGTAAATAGTTCACTCACCTCTTGGGTATCTTAACTTAATACTCAATTTGTAGTACTGTGGCTAGTGAGATTAGAGCGGAGATAGACGGAAAATATATAGAATAGAGTAGAATAGGATTAGTACATTAGTTTAGAACTTAAGAAGTTAGATACCAACCACAGTAGGTAATTATATACACACTCGGTCAACTTTTACTTGTTGTTGAACCCGAGGCCACTTGCAGACTGACTCGCGAGTGTTACTCTCTCGAGCGTTGCCAACTTTTGGTCTCTCTAACTAGAACTTACACTACTCGCTATATTACAATTAGATATTCAACTACGTCATTTCCTTTACTACAAAAATTATATACTTGCAGTTGTCATTATGATATAGAAATTCGCGCATCAAATTACTTCGTTGAGAGCGGACGGTGATTGCCGGCGCTTCTTGTAAAAAAATGGCGGAGCGTAAAACTGCTTTGTCATTTCATTTTTATGCTCACTGTGTTATGTTTTGAATATTTTCTTTTGCTGCAAGCGATACGTTTGGTGTTTCTTTTCTCAGTGTAGATATTATTCTTTTTATAACAAGATATACTTGCAGTGGCTTTCAGTATGATTGATATCTTGATAAAATTAGGACTGTCTTCTTTTATTTTCTCGTACGGATATAGATATTGTAGAGTACGAAAAAAGTATAAATTCCCATTCTATGCATTTTAGCTATTTTTATATTTCCTTTCTACTCCACGAATCATGTGTTTTTTAAGTCACATGTATTTTTCCATAATTCCACAAAATGGAATCACCGATATTACTGCTCTAAAAATCACAAGTCTTGTACTGTCATGCATATTCTTGCAAAAGTTTTACCTGTGTGGATATTTCATTATATTCCATAAATATTGTGCTTAATCGCAGTTAGTTTTTCATAATGAATAACAATTATGTCATTTACCTAAAATTCTTGCAAATTTCATGCTCTTAATTTTAAAGCAAGGGCAGTGGTGAAAGAGCTTGCCAGCTGTTAAAATCTATCCTATTTTCATCAGCTTGACAAAAGGAGAACAGCCATTGCCAGCTGGTAACCTTCCTATTTCCTTCCTGAGCCTTAGAGAAATTAATAGCGTTGAGTTAAATCTATGGAAAAGGTTCAGGGTTTCTCCGTGATGGGAAAATTTATCTTTGCAGTGTAGGGATTGTCAGTTGTGGAACTTTTCTTTGATGCCTCTTCGAGAACCTTTTCACTCAGCGTCTTCGATTATTGCAGAACCCTCGACGGCACCAAACACCACAACACACATTCCTTGGGTTGAGCTGTACAAGTTAAATTCACGTGGCTTATTATTTTTCATATGCAACTCAAACTTCGAGTGACACCATTTAACTCGACCTTAGTTGCCTTGCATTCACCTCGGTTTTCGAGCTGTTTTCAGCCTGGTAAGTTATCAAATTACTGGCTAAGATATTAACTGCTCCAACCCTGGACTCTTGTCGTCAGCGTTTAACGATCTTAAAATCCTACTTTAATTAAAGATCGATATCTCAACCTCAATCACGTTTCAACAATTGCTCTCATTCACCTGCAAAAATTAAGCAGAATTGAAGCCTATTCCTAAAGCCAACGAAATTCTCGGGATTGTTAAATTGCCCGCACTCTGAAAGTAATCTCCACAAAAACACACTCACTTACTCCTGGCCAACGTCATCGCTCGCCGGACCTCGCCTGCACGGAGTTTCCCATCTAAGAGAAGATCTTCAGAAGCCAAGCACGCCATCGCTCATCCCGGCTTCCTTCAATAAAGAAAATCTCAAAGCTGAGTCAAATCCCCAATCAGTGTCGTCATTGACCTCTCTTGCAAAATTCGAAAACCTTATCGATTCATGATTAACGATTGGCCATACCCCCCAAACGTTAACACACATGTGCATAAGAGGTTCACATTTTTCCCAGGAGTAAGGGTTTCATGCCTTCCTAAATCTTAAAACTGAGCTTTCGATTACTAGACATAATCAACAAAAACATCCTCACCACTCCGATGCTGAGCGGCTCAACCGCCGACGGCAATTGGTTTTCTCAACTTAAATTTTTGTACTTCGTTATCTAGTAATCGCATGAGCATTAGACTGCATAAATTTAAGGTATTTTCTCACAAGAGCTGGTTCGAACGGTTTTATAAGATCTCAAAAATAGCTATCGTAAGAGTTTAAATTGTCCAAACTTATCCTGATAAAAGGCAAAAAAAGGATTTTTTAGTTAAGCCATTACTAGGTTAGGTTAGGTTATGTTAGGTTAACATTGGCATCTTTGGGATGCTTTATTTCCAATCAAGCCTGATACATATGATCTTAGCATTGGTTTTTCAAATGTCTTATAACTAACCCTACATATAGGACACCATGACGGTTCCCCCGTAAAGCCGGTACCCATTTCCGACACCTGGGTTGAGTGGGGTATTGTGCTTGAGCTTTCCCTTATACCCAACGGGGAAAATCTCCGCGCCAGCGCTGGGAACGAACCCGCGACTTCCAGCATACAAGTCCGATCCCTTAACCGCTGTGCCACGGAGAGCACAATTTGACTAGACATTTCTTTCATTCAGTTTTTCAAATACTTGTTGATAATGTAGTGAACTTTTGGGACTCATTTCACTCGAATTTATAAAAACGTTAAAACGAACATCCTAAAATTTATTTATATCAAAGTAATGATTTTTATAAAATTATAAGACCGAATTTATTCGTCAAAACCAAAATTTTTACCAAAAATGTGTCTCGTAAATATTTTCCGTTTGCGTACCTACGCCCGTCACTTTCGTAACTGCGCTTGGCAACACTGCTTAGCCATTTTGAATCGTAAGGCATTCTGACGCCACCTCTTGTGTTATTCGGTTCTTGTGCTGTTACAGCGACTGGTGAGACTATATATATTTGTGTTAAAGTTATGTGAAGTACAGCGTAATTGTTAGTAACATATTACGTCTCTCCCTTATTATCGTGTTGCCTTAAGAATCGTTCATTTGTGCATAAGCATCATCCCGATAGCTTGAGAGGTGGAACAACTTAGGATCATCTCCTTTGTTGTTATTCCGTGCAGCGTCATTTGTGTCAATTTACTGCGTCAATTGTGTCAATTTTGTGTTTTGTTGTATTTACACAATTTTCTTTTTTTTTGTTTTCCAGCCTCTGACTAATCTTGTGTTCTCATGTGTGTTATTTTTTATCAAGTTAGAGTTGCATCAATTATAATTTATCATAATTTTTACAGCTGTATCCTTGTAATCAAGTTAAGCTTTACACCAATTACCATTCTTAATTTTTACAGCTGTATATTTTTTAATTAAGTAGGTTTTGGAAATGATTACAATTGTGTTAGTTTTTTTACAGTCAACGTTAAAACCCATTCTTAACCAATTTTTAAGGGAATCTTCGTTTATGATGATTGCTCAGAACTATCCTTATAAATACCTAACTACATTTGACAACATATTTTTTTTAGGAATAGAATCAGTGTTCTTATATTTCAATATTTTTCCGTGAATTTAATTAAGTAGTCATTGTACATGGATTCCTAGCGTGAATAACACTTAAGTTATTCCACTTAAAACTCAAACTAGTTATTACTACTTCAGTTATGAAACAGGGAAACATTTTCCAGTTCAATTAGTATTAACATTTGCCTGATGTGTTGGATAAGAAAGGTAATTCTTGTAAGCCAGCCGCTGTTTTCTTGTAGGTGGCTAGGTGCTAAGCTGAAATAGAAAGAAAGAAAGAAAAAAACTTTATTTCCAATAGAGATTGTACAATATTACAATCATTGGTTTTTAAATATCTTAAAATTAATACACTTAGATGATACACACACACGAGTATTGAAAAAACTCGTGTCACTAGTCGAAAAGATATGATTGAGGGCAATGTACTCCTAATCTTGCTTAATCTACATTTGACAATACATGTAATGATAATTATAAGAGATAACGCAAATTCATGGACGATGAATTTTCATTGTGGGGTGAAAACACTTTTGACAGTTTACGTGTACATGACATAAAACTTCACAATTATTGATGCCAGGAAATAACATATGAATCGCTTGTTTCGGCAAATGTTCAAAAGTGTCATTTTAACACGTTGACTGCGACACGACCCACCGGTGGGTCGTGCTTAGGTTTTTCCTGCTGCGAAACGACCCATCGATGGGTCGTTTTGAAAAATTCTAACAACCCTTCTAAATTAGTGGTATTTAACAGGCCCAGTTAATGTTTGATATTTACAAATTTGCTTATCACTTTTGACTTTAAATTCAAGTTGAATATTGAACTTCGGTTTAACCCATCGCAACTAACGTGTTAAGGAAGCATGAAAAAAATATATAAATACAAATCCATATACATATATATACGCACATATATATATATATATACTTACATACACACACACATACAGATATATATATATATATATATGTACGCATAAGCATGAGGACCAAGAAGATTATAAGTTTTGAATTTCTAATTCAACAATTTTAACATAACGGTCGTTAGTTAATAAGTATTTTATTCAAATATAAATGGATGATCGCACAACAAATGTATAAGTTGTACATGAATGCTTTACAATAATAAAGAGATGACGAGTTAGGTAATGTTACAAGTTGAGAGTGAACAGAAAATGACCATTATCTCTAGTAAAATGCTAGTTGTCAGTCTAGTACACACATATGTGCACACATACATGTGAATATAAACACATATATGTACACATAAGCATGAGGACCAAGAAGATTATAAGTTTTGTATTTCTGATTCAACAATTTTAACATACCGGTCATTAGTTAATAAGCATTTTATTTAAATATAATGGATGATCGCAGAACAAATGTATAGTTTGTACATAAATGCTTTACAATAATAAAGAGATGACGAGTTAGGTAATGTTACAAATTGAGAGTGAACAGAAAATGACCATTATCTCTAGTAAAATGCTAGTTGTCAGTCTAGTACACACATATGTGCACACATACATGTGAATATATACACATATATGTACACATAAGCATGAGGACCAAGAAGATTATAAGTTTTGTATTTCTGATTCAACAATTTTAACATACCGGTCATTAGTTAATAAGCATTTTATTTAAATATAATGGATGATCGCAGAACAAATGTATAGTTTGTACATGAATGCTTTACAATAATATAGAGATGACGAGTTAGGTAATGTTACAAGTTGAGAGTGCACAGAAAAAAGACCATTTACTCTAGTAAAATGCTAGTTGTCAGTTTAGTACACACATATGTGCACGTATACATGTAGATATATATACATACGCATGCACAGACATACCCACGCACATACTTACACCAAACTCGTAAGCATACACAAATGCATTTCCATGCATCGAGGCAATACATACGCATTCTACAGAGTGTCATACGCATAGCGTGCACACGTACACATATATACAAGTAAGCATGTGCGCAAATATCAGCATAAACTAGCCATTATAAACCAGAATTCCAATCGAGGGGAACAGAAAAAATATCTTTTATTATAGCATGAATTTTATAAAATTTAGTACTAAAAATAGTGGCACAAGACAGTCTACTTAAGTCAGAAACATGAAATCGATTGTGGGACGTGGATAAGAAAGAAAACATTAATGTCCTATAAAGGTTTCATATTAGAAAACAAATCACATTATCTTTGAAATATGGCGCAAATTGTCGGCAATTCATGAACAAACATAGGTATCTCATTATTATAAGCATATAACTATAAGCAGAATCAGCATATTGCTGCAGTATAAATGGATGATCACACAACGAATTTATTTTTAATTTTTTTTACATGGATGCTTTACAATTTCAAATTAGAAAAAAAACACATTATCTTTGTAATATGGTGCAGAATGTCTGCAATTGATAAACACACACACACACATAGGTACCATGTTTGCAAATGACAACGTATAGGCGGTCAAATCATAATACCTACGCATACTTCCAAACTGTTGTGTGATGTCTTGAATTATAAAACAATGAGCGAGGGAGATTGTTCAGCAATGGAGATACCAGGCAAATGAGATTCGTCAGTACTCATTCAGTATGTTCTGTAACTAAAAATTATTATTGAGACACAAGATGACGAGTTATTTTGGCTTTAAATTCTCTAGGTCTTTGAGGGACTTTAATATTCAGGGGAAGTTTGTTCCACAGTAAGGCGCCTGATATGGACAGAGCCTTCTGCCCTAAGTGAGATGAACGATAGTTGACTAAGACATTATTGTTTCTGTTCGGTTTTTGATTGGTTACAGTGGGTGGATGGAAACGCACTATCTCAGCATTGCTCTGAGGAAGATATAACGAGGAGAATACGTATTGGGCCTTCTGCAAGAGGAGCCTTTCTTGGATAGGAATCCAGCCGAGTTTATTGAGGAGAGGGGTTACGTGATCACTTCTTTTGAAATTACCGTTGCATACCACCTTGGCTGCAAAATTCATGCATTTTTGTAAGTCCCTTTGAAGGTATTGAGGTAAGTCTCCCCATACTAGGCTGCAGTAGTCAATGCGCGATAACACAAGGGATTGAATAGCTAATAATCTGGATTTTTCGTCTAGCATACTTTTTATACGATGAAAAAACATTAAAGTTCCGTAGATTTTGTTGCAAGTAGTCTCAACGTGAGATTTGAAGGACATATTTCTATCGAACCAGATACCTAGATTTTTAACTTTTTCTGATGCATTAATTTTATCATTTCCAACTGCAAGAGTAAGATCTGAAGTTTTTTTAATTGCATCTTTGGATCCAAAAACAATGCATTGTGTTTTATTAGCATTTAATTTGAGACCATTTCGGTCGTACCATGATTTCAGGCTAGTCAGTAAAGTTTCGGCTTTAATTTGCGTCTGTGGTACTTCCGATACTGAACTTGTTATTGCAATTTGAACATCATCTGCATACATTGAGATCCGTGTGTTAGAAGGCATTGGAGGGAAATCATTAATGAAAATAGAAAAGAGTAGCGGACCAAGAATGGATCCTTGGGGAACACCAAAATTGTTTTGAATGAATGGGGACAATTTGTTTTCTATGCGGACTGCATGAGATCGATTTGACAAGTAACTTTCAAACCATTGCGTGTCTATTCCCAAGTTCAGTATTTTACGTAGAAGTCTTTCATGTTCGACGCTATCGAACGCCTTAGAGAGATCAAGTAGCAGCAAGAGTGTTACATTCTTTTGATCGATGTCACTGTATATTTTTTCAGATATATTGAGCAGAGCGTCTTGGGTGCTAGTATTTCTTCTATAGGCATATTGATTTTGGTGGAGTAGATTTGACTCGTCCAGGTGAAATGACAGTTGATTTGTCACCACTTTCTCCAATAGTTTGGACATGACAGGCAAAAGACTGATGGGCCTGTAGTTTGATGCTGTATTTAGGTCACCACTTTTGTGCAACGGTCTAATAATGGAGTGTTTCCATTGGTTTGGAAACGTGTTGGTTACTATTGATGTATTAATTATCAGACGAATCCATGGTGCTGTAACAGGGAAACTGTCTTTGATATATTGAAGACTGATACCATCATGTCCAACTGCCTTTGTGTTTTTTAGTGAGTATAAGATGTTTCGTAACTCTGGTAAATCGACAGGGCGTGGTCTCCACTTGACATCAGTCCTCGAGGGTGCAGTGGGGCATGAATTTTCAATTGTCGTTTCATCTGGATTGGTACACACCTCACTGAAAACTTGAGCCCCTACTTTTGAAAAGAATGTGTTGAAATCCGTGGCTGTTGCCAAGGGATTTTCAAAATTACTTATGCGATCTAAATTTTTATATGGGGCTACCTCACTAATGATTTCCCAAGTTCGCTTCGGGTTATTTTTAGCCGTTATCAGTGCCTGGTGGAAGTGAGTTTGTTTCGCTTCAGTGATTTTCTTTCGAAGAATCTTTTCGTGTTCTTTATATCTCTTGTATAAGGTACTGTTTGATCTATTGTTTTTGTACTCTCGCAAGTTAGCTTTCTTTATTCTGCTCATCTCTTTAACTTCGTCAGTGATCCAAACAGTTCGTTTTGGCTTGGTTTTTTTGGTGACGTAAGGTGCACATTCGTCGAGAGCTGCTGTGAAGTTCTCGTTGAAAATTGACACTTGTATATCAACATCGTCAGATTGCATCATTTTCTGGAATTCGGCAGACCTATCGAGTAGTTTTTCTTGAAATAGTTCTGCTGAATAGTGCCTTTTCGAGCTATAGGTCATTAAGCGGTATTTTTGTCTTTCCTTCGCAATATTAATTTCACATTCTATAGAGTGGTGATCGGAAATAGAAGGTGAAATTACTGTACTAAGTATTGCGGTGGGATTATTTGTGATTGCTAGATCGAGGAGAGTTGCAGAGATTTTAGTGATGCGAGTCGGTTCTTTGACCATTTGTGATAAGCTTAGTTTATACAATAGTTTGCTTAGCTGATTGTTTTTGTCCGTTAGGTCAACATTGAAATCTCCGAAAGCAAAGAATGATTTTTTTGCCTGAAGGACTTCTTTGAAGGTTTCCTTCATGAAATCTAGTGTTCGATTTAGGGGAGACGATGGGTGCCGGTAAAGGCTGCCAATGATTATTGATTTGTGTTTATTTATTTGCACTTCTAACCAAACCATTTCAATGCCTTCGCAAACTTTATTCACTAGTAGTGAAGATGTTGAGTACATTTCTTTCACAAAAATACAAGATCCACTACCTCGGCTGGTTTTAGCGCCATCGTAGCGGTACAACACGTAATCAGGAATGTTAAAAAATGAACTTTGGGTTCGTGAATCAAACCATGTTTCTGAGACACACAAAATGTCAATTTTTTCAGTGACCAACATTACTCTGATTTCATCCAATTTACCATTCAGGCTTAGAGCATTTACATGCTTGATTTTGATTTTACCTATATTAGCACTCTTTTTAAAGGTAGCGAGGTTACTATCTCGATGGGATCGTTCAGGGTATTTATCGATTTTGTCTAAGTTGCCCAGGGTGTTTGGCCCAGCATCTGCTATGTAAGAAAGTCTACTATTTGGCTGGGCAGCGGCACTTTGTCAAGATGAGGTAAACCCGGTCTGATTTTTGCCTTGTGTGACAAGAGCACTGTAGTGATCGTTTTTACGATGGAGCAGTAGTGGAGGGTTATTATTTGATAACTCTGAAATTGGAACGACTGATATTTTCAAAACACAATGATCTTTTTCATCCAGGACGAGAAGTTTTTGGGCCTGTCACATTTGAAATGATTAGTGGTATAAGGTCTACAGCAGCTTGGTCAAAATGTTTTTCGTCAATGTAATTATCTATGAGGTTTTGCATGTCGCCACTGTTCTTGTCAAAAAACTTAGCATATGTGCTGTAGTTTGCTTTACTCTCTGTTTTGATTGCAGCCTTTAGGGAATTGTAATTCCATTTGATGCTGGTTGTTTTGTAAGTAGATGAGCTACTGCGTGGAGGAGGCAGTGTCCATCGGCTTTGGTGGGAATCAGTTTTATGTTCCATGATCGTTTCAATTCATCCATTTTGGAATTCATGCGTTCATAAATGGGGCTGGAGACGTTTTTTTCGCACTTTTTTCATCATTAAGAGGTTCTGAGAGGTGCGGGGAATTTACGTTTTTCTGGCTCTGAATTCCTGTTCTGTGGTGATTTCTCGTATGGGGATTTGCAGAGAACTGAGAAATGCTCGTGTCAATTATATTTTTCTGGTGATGATTGTGCATACCGTTGGGTAGTGGATTTTCCATCGATTGTCGACTGCAATTTTGCAGCGATTTCTCTCTTCCTATTGATTTTACTGCTTCCGAGTATGTGATTGGATGTTGATTTATACTCGTGTCTGAGAGGGGCTTTTCATCCTCTTCATCAGCATTGGATAGCAATGAAAACCTATTTTTTGTAGGCACTCCGCAGTTGTTTGTGGCGGATGCAGGAGAGGGCTTGTTATATGAGGGCAAACATCGGGAGGAGAGGGGAGGAGAGGGTTTGTTATATGAAGGCAAACATCGCTTTATGCTGCTGGAGGTTTCACGTGGATAGGCGGTCAACTTAGAACAATCATTCAACTTATATTGCTTTTCTGAATAAGCATTAGAGTATTTAATTTCTTCATTCAGATCATGGGAGTTTCTGACACAGGAGATAAAATGTGAAGTTAGTCTCAAAGGTGATTTTAGAGCAATTTGTTGAAGAAAATGATGCGTGTCTTCTCGCGTAACGGGCCAAGTGCGGACATTGTTGTAAGCTTCATCAACAGGACCGGTTTTTACATTTGCTCGCAGCGGAATCAGTTTAAGACCAATTTTTCTGCACAGGCTCGATGCCATGTACAATTGCTGCCCACTGCAGCCACTCACCACATAAATACGAGAAAGAAGATTCTTTGTCATGATCAAATTTTTTAATTTCGTGAGATTTTGGGACGAGAGGCTCAAACCTTTGAAACTAATTATATAGTTCCTGAAAGGAGGTGCGCGTTCAATCTCATCATAGAGATCATTTAGACGTTCCGAAGTTATGGTCTGAATCCTGCATGCACTATCAATGTCATCTCTGTTGATTTTTGTGAGGCTATTGTCTCCAACGAGAAAAGTGTCTAAAGGGGATTTCGCATAAGGATGGTGACTTGCAGCTACCACTGGCGTAAAATCATGAGCGCTGATACGATAATTTAAAGCAAAAAGCTGTTCTGTAATCACTTGAATATTTGATACAGTGGAAGAAATCGACGCTGGGCTTGGGGGACAATTTTGTCTCAAAGCTTTATTGAGAAATGCAGCTGTAAGAGACAGCGTGTTATTTATTTCGTGAATAGTTTGGGAACTGGTCATTTGGAGAGGATGTAAGTACCCATCAAAGGCGGTAACAGGTCTGGTTGTATTTTTCTCCACTGAAAATCTTACGTTATCCTTGCAGTTTACGCTCTGAGGTATTTTACTGCCAGTACTAGCTGCTTCGTATGCATTTTCAAACATAACTTCGCCACCTGAAAGGTCTACACACAATTTATCATTAAAATTATAATTAAAATTACCCCTTTTACTCTCTGACTGGTTGCACACATCCAAAATTTTATCGCGTTCTAACGATGACGTTGGTGTTTCCGTCGGCGGTGAACGATTTTGAGCTTTCTCAGTGACGCAGGGCAGGGGCGACGTCGCCATGACGCAATCGTTTCGGCGAGACGAAGGAGCTCGCAGTGCTGTGGCAGCTTCCGCTAGTGAGGACGTATCTTCTTCACTAAAGATTCTCGGCTTTGTGGACGATGAATCTTCTCGGACACAGTCCGAAGCGTGGGGTTGAGAGTCGAGTGCTGCTTGTACGGAATTTCTTGAACTCGCTTCGGGTGTGCCCGTAGCAGGTTTCAGAACTTGAGAAGATGAATTATTACTGGTATAGTTGTAAATAGTTGTAATCTTACTCCGGAACTTCTTATATAGAGGTTTTCCCTTCTTCATTTTTATTGTTTAGAAATTCCTTATTAATTTCCATTAGCAGATGCTGTAGATATTTTTTTACCATAGGTAATTATTTAATTGAGACGTTAGGCTCAGTTGTCACTGCTTTTGCCATTTGTAGTTTTGCCTTTTTATGTTGTTCTTATTTCAAAAGAAAACCCGAAAAGTCTGTGCTCAGAGTTCAAGGGATTGCACTAGCTCCCTCAATGCCTCATGGGCCCTTTCGGACAAAAATATATGTGTATTTTGTAGTACCTGTACAGTTAGTATTATGCTCCAAACCAGGCAAAGTTTTGCCTGTGCATTTTACTAGTATAAAGTGTAGCTTCATGCCGTGAAAAATATTAAGATTAGTATTTGGCTCCGAGCCAATTGTCAGTGCTCCGAAGTTGATCCCCGCTTGCACTCCGGCGCCAGAGTGCTGATGGGGGTCGTTTTTCGAAGAGACTCCTCGCTTTGAGGCGGCATGTTAATGCCAGATTGTTTGCAGCATAGCTTGTGGTAATATGTGGTTTCTCTAAAAACACCGTGTGCATTCTCACCCAGCCTTGTGTCCCGACAGGAATCCACGAGGCACGTTACACCCCACTGTCACGTCATCTACCTTGCCACTCTTATTAAGGGGGTAAATTAAACCGGTAGCCAGACTTGGCAGAGGACAAAAGAACTGCCTCCTTCTCCTTTGGTCTTATTACTCAATTGCTGGACGGTGAATTCATTTCTCCTTATTCCCCTTCAACCTCATTCCTCATTCACGTAACGTCCCCCATCAAAGCGACGTGACGAATTGAGACCCTTGGGTTGCATCTAATTCAACTGCTGCTTACCCAACAATTCAATATTCAATCAAACTTGTGGGAATAGAGCTTTTTACCGTCCTCATTTATCAGTGACGCTATTTGCCGTCTCTAGCCATTGGGATTATCATGCACACGACCCTCTACTCAAATACACTTACCATATAACCAACACTGCTGCGAGCCTGTTGCAGTCCTACTCAAGATTGGACCACAACATCAGCTCATCCTGAAGAGACCGACAGGATTGACGAGTCTCACAGCTCCAAAATAAAAGGCCAGAAAGTTAAAACCATATCTCTTTTCTTTTCCTTCTGCTTGGTCCAGTCCGTGGTAAAGTTCGTTGGTAGGTTTGATTAAACAGAGGCATAAAGTCAAGAACACCCTGCAACTCCTTCTGAGGCAGTGGCCATACTTAATTCATTGGAAATTCAATGCGCGTCCCCACGCGCTGGTGACCTCGCCATTATCAAAAGAACATCTTCCTTGTCACTTGATAAATTCCTCAATATCAACCTTTAACTCTCAAATCTAGATCATCATAACATTCTAACAGCTTGATTTTAAAGCTTCCAATTTAAGTCCTTTAACTCAAACTCCTGTAAACTTGTCCCAAATGGGGGACTAATGGAATTTGATTTTAAAGTTTGAATGTTGATTATTGAGGAATTTATCGTTTTCAAAAGAGAATGTTCTTATTATTTAAAGGTCACCAGTGCTCCGGGTAGAGCACACTTAATTGCAAAAAGGAATGATTTAAGGCCTCTGACTCCGAAGGAGTTCTGGGTATTCGGACGCAATATATCTAGCGTCTAATAATCCATGAAACAACCAAACTACCACTAGCCAACACCGGAGGAAAATGAGAGAATAGTTTCACTCGCCGGTATGGAATTTATTGAAGAGAAGGTTGCACTCCTAAGTGCGAGGCTTGACTCTTGTTCGCGAGACTTCTTGGGGAGAGTCCGAGGAGGTTGGAGGACTTCAGACGATTCGTTCAGCTCAGGCTTGTGAAGCGCGAGCTGGAGTGTGAAGTCGATGTTTTGTAAGTGTGGGGGGGGTTCCGACACTAAGTGATTGGTGATTTGAGTGCTGGGTAGGGAGTTGATTACCGGTTGGGAAAACTCGGTAGGAATTGGTGACTCTCGCCCAAATGGCCTCAACTGGAGATTTTAGCGGCTTAGCTGCAGGGGTGCAGGCCTTTCCAGTATAGTGAACTTTGAATATGAGGAGAAGCTTGGAGGGAACACTTGGAGGAGAACTCGGAGGAGGTAAGCTCCTTAAATTAAGAGGTTAGGGTTTGGTTTCATACGTGTTTGTGAGTGCTTGAATGTGTGGTCCCGTCGATCCTGTGAGGGAGCAGGTGACTTGAATTATTTTGAACACAAAATTTGAGTCTATTCATACACATGTGCAAGACTGCGCAAAACTGCAACATTCACAGGATGAACAATGGCAGAGGTCTGGTGCTGAGAATCAGTCCGCAACTCTAGCGCCCGAGTCGCAGCCTGAATCATCTCAACACCAGAATCAGTGCTCCAGACCAACTGGTCACAAGCTCTATCCTGACATTGCAAGCAGCAACACAACTGAGTTTAAATGAGCTACAGCCAAAATAATAGCTAAAGCACTGAGGTAATTAGATAATTAATGTACTAAAAAAATATAAGTATGAGAAAAGGTGAAGTCTCTATACTCTATTATTTAGATGAGCAAGAATTGCAGCAGAAGTTACATAAAAAGGAGCAGCCCATAAACGGACACGAAAGTCACAACAACTAAGCTGAGAACAAAGTTACAGTGATTTAAAAAAGGCTCAATTAATTCATGGAAAAATATTGAACATAAGAACGCTGCTTCTATTCCTAAAAGACATGTCAAATGTAGTTAGGTATTTATAAGGAACAATTATTTATGAATTGACTTGAAATGAGTACTGCAGAAAATACAAACGCGATTTGCTGCAATATCCTATTTTATTTCTTAAGATTTTTGGACTTTAAACGTTGAGTGTTGAACGTGAAAAGGGTTCCATACTTGTTTGAATCACGACTTGATTAAAATACAAAAGTTGAGGACACAATTAATTAGAAGCTGGAACATACAAATAATTTGAGCACTAACAAATGATCTCTGTGGACATCAAAGTGTCTTAACACTTTGCTCAGCACTAAAAACATCCTAGGAGCTAATGCCAATATCGTCTAACACTGAAGCACAACACGGAATCATCGGAGAATAGTAAACACGAAAACTATGGCAAAGATGGGGCCGTGAGCTTGAGGCTGGTGACTAACTAACACTGGCACCGAGACAACATAGTGAATATTTCTACGACACAATAACGAGAGCTCCCTAACACGGAACAAGTTAAGACACAACACAGGAAAGTTAAGACATAATACACACTTATCGTTACACTTGATACTCACAATTGCCCCTCTGGGGCCCAAGGACTAATATCTGAAGAACACACAACGTGAAATGAGCAGTCTGCCTGGAAAATGGCTATCGAGCTTGCCAAATGGTTCTGCGCGAATGTTTCCAACGGAAGTGACTGACGGAAACGTGATCGGCAAATATTTTCGAAAACACAGTTTTGGTACAATTTTGAGTTTAATCGAATTAATTTGGTCTTGTAAAATTGTAAAAATAACTACATTTGTATAATTTAATTTTAAGATTTTAGTTTTTTAATATTTTATGAAATTAGGCTGAAGTACGGCTGAGGGCGATCACTACACTCCCACTTTGGGGAAAGTTCATATTGGTGACACCAAAGATTAAAATAATACCCGAATGTTTAGTACAGTTGGCCCAATGCCAGTTTCTGCATTTTAGTCGAGTGAAAAATTATGGCTAATTATATGTCCTCCCTTTTTTCTAACATGAAGAGACAATGCTCATTGTTTCGTTGCTCTGTCATATTAGCGCCACTTTAGTAATTTAACTTCCTAAATGATGCAGCTTAGCAATTAGGATGAGAAGATTTTTTACCATCTATAAAAGTTATTCAATGAATGTTTAAGCACCATGATCTAACAATTATCATTTTTCGATAACAAACGATGAATCATTACCTAAAGAAAAACTAGAACAAATACTTTAAAATAAGTTAGTTTTTACCTTCTAAGCAATTGAAATTTCATACTCAAGAAGTTGTGTGCCATGAATTACTACTGCCATGAATTTCGCGACAAAATTTTTATCACTTGTCAACCTGCTCCGTATTTATTAGCTGTGGCAATTTCCGCTCGTAGACGGATCAAATAGAGAAAATTTCGTGTGCCGTGAGCTGCGGTAGATTGACGTTCATAGAAAAATTTCGAAATGGCTGCCGCTGCAAAGGAGTCAGTCCTTGCCCTTAGTAAGTTTAATATGAAATTATTTGTTATCATCTATTTATTATGTTAGATAAATTCATTAGTTTAAATGAACAACAGTATTACAACTTTCGTCTGATATAAGTTTCTGTATACAATTTTTATTTTTCAGATACCTAAGTTGCGAAAGGGAGAACGATTTGAATTCATGAACATATTGCGGTTCAAGAAAAATATTATTCTTTAGATCATAAATATTAAACTTGTCTTTGGTTCCACAGTAAACTTATAGGACCTAGTTTTAGTGAATGATTAATATGAAAGTGTTCGACGATGAAAAATTGCTTTTTACAGACATGAATTTCTAACTAGGCCTACATATACATATTTCAGATGTTGACCATAAGCCAGGCCTAACAGCATACTGCCCTATTCAGAAAAAAATCTGATGTTCAGTAAATTTTAAGTGATATTTATCTTCTGTCGTGTTTATAATAATTGTTTTTTTAATTTTAAACTCTAATTAAATGATTTTTACTCTTCAACAAAATTTTAAGCTGCAAGTCTAATAGCGAATGTGTCCTTGCACTCTAACTTGAAATTACAATTCCATCACTAACTTAGCTGCAAATGTACATAGGCTAGAGCTCAACTATATAATATGTTTTTCAAACATGCATTTCATTAGTATTTTAATCTCACATTAATTTTAAATGTTGCTTGGCTGCACTAAAATTATACATTTTCAAACATAAATTCAAATAATAATCTACCTATACATTAATATTAAATGTTTGTAAGTACAGACTTACCCATAGCAAGTATTGTTGCGTTGATTTGGGTAGACTATTAAATGTTGCAGTAATGTTTGACAAGTTTATTTTGTTTGTTGTTGGTTATTAGTTTTCTATAGAATTATTAGGTTAGTTTCTTATATGAGATATCACAATGAGCAAATTTTTATATAGAATTGTGGGTAAATCTGCAGGACATGTCAGTTATCGATTTTGTAAATTTCGATGCCTAAGCATAGTTAATTAGATTGAAATAAATAAGTTTTCTTCTATGCACTTTCCGTCTCAAATGAGTATTATATTAGTTATAGTGGTAAACGACTTACCGCAACTCCAGTGTTTGAAGCGGCAAGTAATTCAAGGAGCGCGTTGGGCAGCGACACTGCAATGCACACTTGCTTCCAGCACGATCGTAATCAAAGACGAAACCAAACCTACCGCTATACCTCGTTAAATACTCATTTGACGAAAAAAGTGTATAGAAGAAAAGTAGTTTATTTCGATGTTATTACGATGATTCAAGCAACAAAAATTCGAAAATCGATGAGTAGCTGTTTATTGGAGCGCATTTGTCATCAAAGACGAAACTAAACTTACCGCTATGAATTGTAAAATACTCATTTGAGACGGAAAGTGCATAGATAAAAACTTGTTTATTTTGGTTCAATTAATTAGGTTCAGGCACTAAAAAGTGGAAAATCGATAACTGACATATCCTTCAGATTTACCGAATTTTGTTGTTGAAGTTCATTTTATTCTACAAATTTCAAACAATCAATATTTGTTTGTTAGTTTAATATCGGGGTCAGCTGGTTGCAGAATAGTAAATTTTATTCATCATAATTTCCAGTATGTGAATTGTGAATTATAGCTTCAAATGAATTTATATCTTTCTTGAATGCAAGGTAAAATTATTCAAACTTGATGTTTTACAGTTTTCAGTTGTGAACTCAACTCTGAAGCCAGGTGTTTTTATTACTTTCTATGAAAAACTTATAAAACTGGATTCATGAAGACCATTTTGTTCATAAATATATAAATTAGAACTGATATGTATCCTTGCTTATCAAATGGGCTACATGTTCTGAAAGTCGACTGCTTGTTGCACTTGTTAACAAGTGGGCTGGTTTGCTGTCTACTACCAGGGCAAAGTGTAACCACTTCATGCAATTGCAAAGTTCACCTTGATTATTGTTCAGCAATGTAGCTGATGTCATAGCTTAATTTTGTTATGTGTAAAAATTAATCTACTAAAATATTTCAATACCAGGAGTGTGAATGAAGATAATTCTAGTTCTCATATTTTAACTGCCAAGCGGTTATAAAAGAAGTTTGAATGTTGGGCTTTGACATTGACCTCTACACTTTTTGCTAGTGATCACTTTTTTGAGTTATTTGACTTTCATAATCCAGTTTGTTTGTGTACTTTACCATTTTGCTTTTATTCACTTTATGAAGACATTTGCTGTTTCTTTACATGATAACCAAGCAATTTCCTAACAATAAATTGTGTGCATGCAACTAAGCCAGAGAGTCCTACATTTATAGCACAACTAATGTATTATTGGGCTGTAGGGAATATTCCCCTCAGGGGGACACAACTGTTGCATCTATGGGAATTGGCACTCCCAGGGGGGCTATGTGAGGCTTCAAGCTGAAAGTTAGGTAGGCTTTCTTTTTCTTGAAATGAAATGTTTTTGTCATGTTAAGGACCACCTTTTTTTGGTTCACTCCTGTCCTGTTTTTCAGCACCTACTATTACCTTCTTCAGCATTGGTCTTGTTTCATAATCTTCTTTCACAACTTACTGTTTTATGCCCTTTCTGCATAGATTCCACGTTTCCTTGACTCCATGCTGAATGCTGCCTTCCTCTCTTTGGATCCCATTTGTTTCTGCGGGTAGGGAGGCTAAAACTAACGACTAATCTAACCTGTAGGGAATATTGTACGTGTAGTTTACTGGCATTATTGAGCCATGTTGTGATATTGCAGGTCCCATGGTGCAGCAGCTGAGCCGCTGGGCATTTAGACTCTCGGGATACAACAAGCTAGGTGAGATGTGAGGTGCTGTTTGTGTTTAACTTATGGCATCAGGTGCAGGTGAGATGTGAGGTGCTGTTTGTGTCTAACTTATGGCATCAGGTGCAGGTGAGATGTGAGGTGCTGTTTGTGTCTAACTTATGGCATCAGGTGCTGGTGAGATGTGAGGTGCTGTTTGTGTCTAACTTATGGCATCGGGTGCAGGTTGGATGTGAGGTGCTGTTTGTGTCTAACTTATGGCAGCAGGTGCAGGTGAGATGTGAGGTGCTGTTTGTGTCTAACTTATGGCATCAGGTGCAGGTGAGATGTGAGGTCCTGTTTGTGTCTAACTTATGGCATCAGGTGCAGGTGAGATGTGAGGTGCTGTTTGTGTCTAACTTATGGCATCAGGTGCTGGTGAGATGTGAGGTGCTGTTTGTGTCTAACCTATGGCATCAGGTGCAGGTGAGATGTGAGGTGCTGTTTGTGTCTAACTTATGGCATCAGGTGCAGGTGAGAAGTGAGGGGCTGTTTGTGTCTAACTTATGGCATCAGGTGCAGGTGAGAAGTGAGGGGCTGTTTGTGTCTAACTTATGGCATCAGGTGCAGGTGAGAAGTGAGGTGCTGTTTGTGTCTAACTTAGGGCATCAGGTGCAGGTGAGATGTGAGGTGCTGTTTGTGTCTAACTTAGGGCATCAGGTGCAGGTGAGATGTGAGGTGCTGTTTGTGTCTAACTTATGGCATCAGGTGCAGGTGAGATGTGAGGTGCTGTTTGTGTCTAACTTATGGCATCAGGTGCAGGTGAGATGTGAGGTGCTGTTTGTGTCTAACTTATGGCATCAGGTGCAGGTGAGATGTGAGGTGCTGTTTGTGTCTAACTTATGGCATCAGGTGCAGGTGAGATGTGAGGTGCTGTTTGTGTCTAACTTATGGCATCAGGTGCAGGTGGGGTGTGAGGTGCTGTTTGTGTCTAACTTATGGCATCAGGTGCAGGTGAGGTGTGAGGTGCTGTTTGTGTCTAACTTATGGCATCAGGTGCAGGTGAGATGTGAGGTGCTGTTTGTGTCTAACTTATGGCATCAGGTGCAGGTGAGATGTGAGGTGCTGTTTGTGTCTAACTTATGGCATCAGGTGCAGGTGAGATGTGAGGTGCTGTTTGTGTCTAACTTATGGCATCAGGTGCAGGTGGGGTGTGAGGTGCTGGTTGTGTCTAATTTATGGCATCAGGTGCAGGTGAGGTGTGAGGTGCTGTTTGTGTCTAACTTACGGCATCAGGTGCAGGTGAGATGTGAGGTGCTGTTAGTGTCTAACTTATGGCATCAGGTGCAGGTGAGATGTGAGGTGCTGTTTGTGTCTAACTTATGGCATCAGGTGCAGGTGAGATGTGAGGTGCTGTTTGTGTCTAACTTATGGCATCAGGTGCAGGTGAGGTGTGAGGTGCTGTTTGTGTCTAACTTATGGCATCAGGTGCAGGTGAGATGTGAGGTGCTGTTTGTGTCTAACTTATGGCATCAGGTGCTGGTGAGATGTGAGGTGCTGTTTGTGTCTAACTTATGGCATCGGGTGCAGGTTGGATGTGAGGTGCTGTTTGTGTCTAACTTATGGCAGCAGGTGCAGGTGAGATGTGAGGTGCTGTTTGTGTCTAACTTATGGCATCAGGTGCAGGTGAGATGTGAGGTCCTGTTTGTGTCTAACTTATGGCATCAGGTGCAGGTGAGATGTGAGGTGCTGTTTGTGTCTAACTTATGGCATCAGGTGCTGGTGAGATGTGAGGTGCTGTTTGTGTCTAACTTATGGCATCAGGTGCAGGTGAGATGTGAGGTGCTGTTTGTGTCTAACTTATGGCATCAGGTGCAGGTGAGATGTGAGGTGCTGTTTGTGTCTAACTTATGGCATCAGGTGCAGGTGAGAAGTGAGGGGCTGTTTGTGTCTAACTTATGGCATCAGGTGCAGGTGAGAAGTGAGGGGCTGTTTGTGTCTAACTTATGGCATCAGGTGCAGGTGAGAAGTGAGGTGCTGTTTGTGTCTAACTTAGGGCATCAGGTGCAGGTGAGATGTGAGGTGCTGTTTGTGTCTAACTTAGGGCATCAGGTGCAGGTGAGATGTGAGGTGCTGTTTGTGTCTAACTTATGGCATCAGGTGCAGGTGAGATGTGAGGTGCTGTTTGTGTCTAACTTATGGCATCAGGTGCAGGTGAGATGTGAGGTGCTGTTTGTGTCTAACTTATGGCATCAGGTGCAGGTGAGATGTGAGGTGCTGTTTGTGTCTAACTTATGGCATCAGGTGCAGGTGAGATGTGAGGTGCTGTTTGTGTCTAACTTATGGCATCAGGTGCAGGTGGGGTGTGAGGTGCTGTTTGTGTCTAACTTATGGCATCAGGTGCAGGTGAGGTGTGAGGTGCTGTTTGTGTCTAACTTATGGCATCAGGTGCAGGTGAGATGTGAGGTGCTGTTTGTGTCTAACTTATGGCATCAGGTGCAGGTGAGATGTGAGGTGCTGTTTGTGTCTAACTTATGGCATCAGGTGCAGGTGAGATGTGAGGTGCTGTTTGTGTCTAACTTATGGCATCAGGTGCAGGTGGGGTGTGAGGTGCTGGTTGTGTCTAATTTATGGCATCAGGTGCAGGTGAGGTGTGAGGTGCTGTTTGTGTCTAACTTACGGCATCAGGTGCAGGTGAGATGTGAGGTGCTGTTAGTGTCTAACTTATGGCATCAGGTGCAGGTGAGATGTGAGGTGCTGTTTGTGTCTAACTTATGGCATCAGGTGCAGGTGAGATGTGAGGTGCTGTTTGTGTCTAACTTATGGCATCAGGTGCAGGTGAGGTGTGAGGTGCTGTTTGTGTCTAACTTATGGCATCAGGTGCAGGTGAGATGTGAGGTGCTGTTTGTGTCTAACTTATGGCATCAGGTGCAGGTGAGATGTGAGGTGCTGTTTGTGTCTAACTTATGGCATCAGGTGCAGGTGAGGTGTGAGGTGCTGTTTGTGTCTAACTTATGGCATCAGGTGCAGGTGAGATGTGAGGTGCTGTTTGTGTCTAACTTATGGCATCAGGTGCAGGTGAGATGTGAGGTGCTGTTTGTGTCTAACTTATGGCATCAGGTGCAGGTGAGATGTGAGGTGCTGTTTGTGTCTAACTTATGGCATCAGGTGCAGGTGAGATGTGAGGTGCTGTTTGTGTCTAACTTATGGCATCAGGTGCAGGTGAGATGTGAGGTGCTGTTTGTGTCTTGCTCTGGGAGTTAGTCCAACTCTTTGTTAGGGAATTGCTTCTTATATTGCAATCATTTGAGTTGAATGACTGCAGTCAGCATTTAGCTGACTCGTCATATTGAGATGCAAATTGTGCATCTGGGAAAATGCTATTTGCCCTGTTGAAGATCTCGTCTGAAATATTTCATTTAACTCCTTTGTGGAAGTGTCCTTGTTTACTTAACACTTGACTCTATCCTGTGCTCACCGTGTCGCTGCTGTGTATTTTTTCTTCCGGTAGCAAGCTTGTTTAGTTAGAGAGGAACCAATCCTCAAGCTATGAGTTGACCAGATTTATTCTTGGCGGGTCACTTTTACCTGTTGAGTTTGTACCGATTAACCTAACCCTTTTCTGTTGAGCAACTCATGCCTTGTATAATTGTCATGGTACTGTTAGTTATTAATTAAGAACACTCTGATTTTCTCTCCTGCAATGGTGTAGATGTGAGTTGTACAACTTTGTTGAGTATCTCTTTAAGATCATTGTATCTGAAGAAAAAATTAATATAAGAAAACCCACAACAACCAGACATCAAGGCATAAAGTGCGCGCTCAGGTAATGAGAAATTAGCAGATTTTCTTAGCATAGATGTTACTTCTAAATTGACTAGAATCTTTACCATCCATTTAGCATGGCTTGAGCATCAGTGATGACCAGGCTATGACACGAGTGTAGCTATGAAGTGACAGATGCCGACGTTAGTACTCTGACTACACTCAGGACTAGCTTGAGGATTATGTGGGCGAATATGTAGTGGAGACATTGTGCAGTGAAGTCTTAGCATCTTGTGGTATTGCAGGTCTGTACAAACACGATCTCCTGTACGAGACGCCCGAGGTGCTGGAGGCGGTGCGGCGGCTGCCTGATGACAAGTTGGACGAGCGCAACTGGAGGATTGTCAGAGCTTTCCAGCTCGACCTCAGCAAGACCATTTTGCCCAAAAATGAGTGGGTCACGTACGAAGATGTGAGTTCCGTTTCTACCTGTTGCTGTACTGTGTTCTGCTTTGCTGTACAAAGCACTTTATGAAACTTTTTGTGGCTATGGGCTTGAAATTTTCAGAAGCCCATTGGATTTTGAACTCATCTCATTGAAGGCTATACAGCTTGACGTCCTTTAACTTACTCAACCTTGACTAAGGTAGCTATTTTGGCATCACGTATGGGTTCTATTTTTTGAGTTCGGGTAGATTATTTACCTTTCCGAGAACAAAAGGTGATGGGTTTGTTTTCCTTCTAGTTGAGGGCCACAAGTTTTTCTATTTGAGGTCTGATGTGAAACTGTATAACTGATCCAAGCCTTATCTTGACTGGTTGTTTGTCTCCTCAGTTGAACTGAGACCTGGGTGCCCTAGATTCTTGTGTATGTGTTGGTATACAAGTAAAATGTGAGGCACATTTGTGGTCCCGAGTATGTTTTACCAAGAAATCATTCCTACAGATACATGAAATATTACGTATACATTTTGTATAGAAGACCATAATAACAGAATAGGAATGTCTTCTTTCCTCAGGATTTCGCCAACGGCCGCTACCTCACTGAGCTGCTGAAGCAGGTCGAGTTTGAGAAGAAGGAGAAAGAGGAGTGGGAGAGTAAATAAGAGCCCAGTTACTTCAGTTGAGTTTTACTGAGCTGCTCCCATAATTTTTTCACCCTCATATCTATTTCAATGCGTACACGAACTGAAAAGTCCACGAGTGACGTTGGGTTCAAGTGATTCCTGCTGTGTACATAAAGATTTAGCAAACTTAGTTGTGTTGTACCTTCAATCCTTATTTCCTTTCTGTAGTTACGTCGTACAGTTTAGCCCAGAATCTCAATGTAAATTCCCTAATCCGAGGGAGTGTCTTAGGACTGATAAATTTCATCTGTTAAATCCCCAGTTGGAGATATCAAGTTCAATATATCATCTTGTACAAAATGCTTTGAATGACTTGAAATATACACTTTCCCATATTCCTTCTGTTCTAAATAATTTCTATTCTTGCCCCATTAAAAATTCTTCTAAGACCCCCGGTGTCACACTTCGTGATTATGCTTTGGAGCTTCAAAGTACTAATTATAATTCAAGACAATTTTTTTTTGGCAAAGTTTGTGCTCTTGGCCAGAGAATTCGACCATAACTAAAGAGTACTGCACGAAGCTTGGCAATCTTACAGAGCTGTTGTTAGAAGCTGTGCGCTCAGCTGTCTAATGATCGTAAGGTTCATTGTAGATGAAATAATCAAGTTTTTATGTAATCAAATACAATTCTAAATATATAGTAAAAGAATCCATAGAAATCGTGAGGAAAAAAAAAAACTGCCGAGGGATAAAAATATTCATAAAAGAACGCAAACCTTAACAATGTTAGTGGGTCAGCATGCATAACTAAGATTGTGTGAACATTAACAACTAAGACATTGAACTTCAATATATCCGTAATGGAAGTAAAATTCTTTCAAACTAGTAAAATAAATTCCAAACTTAAATAAATGTATATTGTATATTATTTGACACTTCTTCAAAACTTTGACTTGATACAAGTCATTGAAACGCTTACAAATTGCATCTTCCTAAAACGGCATCAAGCAATTCACTCATTTTGGCAGAAAGTAAAATCTCGGTTAGGGACGTTCATAAAATATTTATCACTTATCTGAAATTACAATCATGCTCTTCATAGACTGTTCATGCCTCATTAATAGTAAACCAAAAGAAATTCAATCTAATACAAGCGATCGCAGCAAAAGCTAAAGAAAACCAGATTTTACTTCACCTCGACACCAAACTCGCAGGGCGCGATAAATACTAGGACGGATTAATGAGAAATAAAAGTCATAACGTAGCAAAACATGCAAGCTCGGAACAAACAAAAGCACATGGAAATGAATATCATTCAAGTATTGATAAATAACAAACATAAGGCGTACTTCCACCTTAAAGGATCATGTATATTGAAAAAAAGGACGTACCCAAATGGAGGATAAGAAGCAGTTCATCATAAGTTCGCCCACGAGTTCCCTTATATTACAAGCAACGTTGCTATCAACGAGGAGAAGACTAAGATGCGACATGTTTAAAGAGCAATTACAACACAAAGAATCCTAGAGAACAGAATTTAGGAAAACTAAGTTATCAAATTGAAAAGGCAAATGAACATTCAATTGGTCAAAACGATCATCGCACACGAAATGCTCAAGACTACTCGCTCCAAAGCAATACAGTGACATCAAGCACACCTTAAATTTAAATACAAAATACGTCAATAACACAAGCGTTCAGATCTATCGAGGACAACAAAGCAGGTGACAGAGTTACAGAACCAAAACCTGGAAGCTCAAGAGGGAAGCTGTTCTCAGTTCGTAAAGTAATGAAGTGAGACTACCTCGAATGAACGAACCAAGACCCGATACCTTATTACATATAATTTTCTACCACAACAGTAAGGGAAACTTAGCTTATTTCAACAGTTGAATCACTCTCCAGAAATAACGAAGTCCTCGGCACTACCGCGTCTTCAAAAGCGATGGATGCCGGTGTCCGTAAGTCAGATTAAATTTCATGTTAGTCAAGTCTCCCTACACCCACACAAAAAATGTATGCTCACGAGAGGAGGGCACCATTTACTATTGGATTATGGAAACGGGATATGTATGGATGAGGTTTGTGCCAACACCCAGCGCACAGAACTGTCAAGATTGTTATAAGATGAAGTTGATAATATTTGCTGCAGAAAAAATAGCAGTGATTTAAAAATGTGGTTCGTGACCAAACAGAAGATCCATCCTAATTCTACAAAAGGCCTACCTAACCTTTATCATGAACTCTCGTATCTTCTGAAAGTCAATCAAGTGATGAAACCACACTACGTTAGTTGTCTTATAAAACTAAATTAAAACTGGACTGATCCAGAAGTAAAAATGACACGTAACCTTGTGGTATAAGGAGGGCACGACTCCCAAGTCAAATCCGGCAGAAATATTTGTACACTAGCAAAAATGAACATTTTTTCCCCGTTCAGAAAACTAACGAGTTCCTTCATAACAATTGAAATAACGCAATAAAAAAATTAACGGGAAAAATCTTACTACAAGTGTCCGTAATTTGATAATTTGACAAGACCACGCGGGAAAGCTTGGACTTACGTGAACATCAACAACCGTGTCACTTTGTGGAACTCGCGCGCAGTTAAGCGCTGTGGTGACACTGAACAGGGTCGGGTTTGTGTAGCAAATGAAGCTACGAGTCACTCTTTAAGATTCTCACATCCATGTCAACGATCGCCATCAAGGAATCATCCACACACTTTGGCATCGATCACAAAGATCGTTCGTGTAGAAAGTACACAGTTCACCCAGTGTAAGAGCTAGTAGCAGCTATCAATGAATCTGCGACTAATGTTTTAAGATCGGTCACTCTGAGAATAATTTTCTTTAAAAACGCATGTGTAGTTCTAAAATGCTACCTCTGCCCGAAATTCTCAAAATAAGAGTACCTCAGAATGAAAGAATTTACAACGTACTTAGAAACAAGACCGCAAAGGCAAACTTTCAACTATTTATATATATATACTTGACCATTTAGCAAATTGCAACGGTCAAATAGATATATCATTCATTACTAGAGTATAAGAAGCATTCCAATATTATCACCTAATTCTCCCATAAAATAGCAGGATAACCTAACACATACACAGACAGGGAAGCGCGCGCACACACACAGCAAGATGAAGTCAAGAAAAAGGACGGAAGGCACTCATTTCAAAACCGCACCCACGCGTAACGAGAGCAAAGCATCAAACCACGCTGACAAGCAGCGTAGAGAACACGACACACTCGTGAGCATACGAGGCAAATGTCTCAGGCGTGCATGTACACGCAACTCGGGGGCACTAGCGACGCAACTCGGGGGCACTAGCGACGCAACTCGGGGGCACTAGCGACGCAACTCGGGGGCACTAGCGACGCAACTCGGGGGCACTAGCGACGCAACTCGGGGGCACTAGCGACGCAACTCGGGGGCACTAGCGACGCAACTCGGGGGCACTAGCGACGCTACACGGAGGCGCATCAGAGCTGCACGGGCTGTCCAGCAGGGGTGCGCCAGGCGACGATGATGTTGTAGAGCATGGAAACGAGGTGGCTGGTGTAGGGCGTGCCCCGCAGCGAGCTGAGCAGCTCCTGCTCATAGAAGTACTTGAGGTGCTTCACGGCGCCCGACGGCAGCCCCTCGCAGGTGTCCAGGTGGAGCTCCTCAATGACGCCGCGCTGGCACCGGATGGTGACGCGCACCCGCTTCGCGCAGCCGGACAGGTACTCCGGCACGGGCAGCTCCAGCGTCTTGCTGAAGCGCGGCGTCTTCTCATACAGCCACTCCCACGACATCAGCTCTGCTCGCAGCTCCCCCAGACCTGAGCATGAACACGTTTTAGATACCCACGTAATGAGTGAGCTGTAAAGATCTCATATCATACAATTTAAGGTCAAAATTGGGCAATTAACGGTAGAGGATGTATCAATTGGATTAGATTATATGTTAGTTTAAGCCTCCCTAACTGCTAAAAATAAAAGCATTTCAAAGAGAGGAAGGAGAAAGGCACCATTGAGTCCGGAGATAAGGGAATGCAGAATTTATGCAGAAGGGGCATAGCAACAGTTGAAAAAGGAGATTATGAAACAAGATCAAAGTTGAAGAAAAAAATAATAGGTGCTAAAAAACAGGACAGCAGTGAACCTAAAAATGGTCTTTTAACATAACAAAAACATTGTATTTCAACGAAAACAACCTACCTAACTCTCAGATCAGGCCCTCACATTTTCCCCCTGGGAGTGCTAATTCCCATAGATAGAATAGTTGTATCCCTTTTAGGGGACTATTTCTTAAAAAAAATTACTGCATTTATCAAGTAGCTATAAAAGAATTTTTTAGGTTTTACATTTTTGACTTGAACATAAATTTTAATATAGAACGCTTTCTTAGTTGTGGAACGCCGGACTGGCATCGTGAGCAGCAAAATTCAAAAAAGTTTGCTGGACGTCAGCACTAGTATTCGTTTCCACGTCCCTGTTCTTCTCATTGAACTTAATGCTTAAATAACACAAGGAAATGAGGCTCATTAACTCGTTCACTGTGATGGGTTAAAATTAAGTTCAGAATTGAACTCAAATTGAAATTCAAAAGTTGTTAGAAATTTCATGAATACCGAACATTAACTGGGTCCATTAAATACCATTGATTTCAAGAGATTGTTAGAACTATTTAAAGCAACCCATAGACGCGTCGCCCTGCAGCAGGAAGAACGTAAGCACGACCCCCGGTGACTCGTATCGCAGTCAACGTGTTGAGGAAACAAACACAGAGACCTCCTTACATGTAGGCATACCAAGATTTAGCCCTTTAGCGCCAGCATTTTTGCACTCGTATTGCCATTATCACGACCACGCCACTAGACGCGCTGGCACCAGGTTGTCTCCAATACCAAAATGAGAAAGAAACTGCCACTTTGCAGTGAACTTCAAAGAACACATCAGGGAACAAATTTAGCTATAAATACACTATATTAAGGCTACTTTTGAAAGAGGACCGTATAGTCCTCTGGGGCATTAAAGGGTTAAATGTGAGAGAAAACTGAAGATACCTCGAGTAAGAGAATAAGCTATTAAACACATTCATTGCTGTATGACCCACCGGTGGGTCACGTTTAAGTTCTTCCAGCTGCAAAACGACCAATCGTCGTTTAAAAAGTTTTCAACCTTTTCAAATTAATGGCATTTATTGTACTCAGTTAGTGTTTGGTATTTGTGAAATATTTACCAATTATCAACTTTAAATTTGAATTGGACATCAAACTTCACCCCATCGCAGTCAATATAAGGCTACACAGAGTGTAATATCAAGAGACCTGGGAACCAATCATCCCTGGGGTTGACCAGGGTGATGCCACAGGAGGCACCCCGGGGGTAGTCCTCCTCGCCAGGCAGGGGCGCGTCGAGGAAGGCCCAGGCAAAGGTGTCTATGATCTTCTCTACGGTGAGCACGCCCTTCTGGCCTCCGTCACTCAGGTTGCCCACGCTGCTCGGCACGCTGGCTGTTGCTGTCGTCTGCAGTGTCTGTACATGACAAATACGCTGGTCTTTGACATCAAATTTGACCATTAATTACTTGTAAAGTTTGTGCCTTCAGGAGTGCTAGGCTGAATTGTAATAAACCTCAACAAAGTATCATCAGCTGCATATTTGTCTGCGAAGCATTGATGTACTCTGACAAGATCAACAGCAGTGCAATTGTGCCAAGATAAATAAATTTAACACCATACAAAATTTACATGTTCCTGCATTGAAAAGTGCATCTATGATATATACAACAATAGACTAACATCCAATGGTGAAAGTAAAAAGGAATTACAATTCTCAAAAACAATATTTGTTCAGTTCCTACATACATCAAAGAGCACACTTTAAGGTTGACGACAGTCATAACTTTCACCCTCACCACAGCCAACCTGCAATCTGAAAGTCAAACATACTATACTTCAAAAAATATAATAAAAATGAACAATTTAAAATTTCGAGTGAAAGGTTACACAATGCTGAGTGATGATGAGCAGAACTCACACAGCGCACACACACACACACGCACACAGCCCATTCCTTTCAGCTGCAATTCTGAGTTTCCACACGAGGTCACTGCACTCGTGTGCCAAGCGACCACTGCCGCTGTATTGACTGAGCTCCACAAGTGCACCAGCTGAGCAAAGCAAACAGTAGCAGTAGTTTGCATGAAAGTTAATTACAGCACTTCAGGTTCCAGGCCTACATCGCGCAGGAGGTCTTAGCTCATACAATAACAATTAATTAAATAACACAAGCAACAGGACTTACAAAGAACTGCACTACTAAGCAAACAGAAGAATAAGGTAAGAGCACAAGAGAGGTAACCTTATCTCCCTTGAGTGCGAGGCTGAGCTGGAGTCTGTCCGTGTCAACCAGCAGCGTGCAGTGGTGGTAGGCCGTCCTGCTGCCCAGCTTGGCTGCAGAGCCAGACACCTGCAATCACACAACAACACTAAGGGATCTCTATATGTTTCTTTTCAGAGTGATCCTCTCAATCATTTGTTTTGACAATTGGCATGTATATTACAGTACCCAAATGTGAATTTCAACTAAAGATCTTAATGT
Source organism: Morinoia aosen (assembly GCA_030386875.1). Classification (NCBI taxonomy): domain Eukaryota; kingdom Metazoa; phylum Arthropoda; class Malacostraca; order Amphipoda; family Talitridae; genus Morinoia; species Morinoia aosen. The sequence goes on along the minus strand of CM059562.1, from coordinate 89,582,756 downwards.
TGAGATATTTTAAAACCCAATGTTATATATTTTATGTATCAACTTTATTGAAAATATGCTGTTTTTCTTTCTTTCTTTCAGCAGTTCACAATTATTCTCTGATTCTGCTCTAGCATGTTAAATTTTGTTTATTTTGACAATTTTATTTACTTTTTGGAGATCGTCCCAGGCCCCTGTCGCCCAGGTGGTCATTTTTCATGTTTTTGTTGAAAAAGAACCCTTAGGTGGTAACTATTCGATCCTAAAATTTTATGGCGCTACGGACAATAGAGGAGGTAAGGACCAAAATCTTTAACTTTGAGCCCATTTCAACCCCATATAAAAAGAGAACAAACGGGAAATGGAAAAAAGCCCATTTGAGTTTATTAGGAATGTTCCAAGGATTCTAAAACTGCCTTTGTTTTTGTTCTAGCATCAAAACTCAAAGATGAGTACCATTTTGAAATATCCATAAAATACACCAAAAAACTAATTTAAAAAAAAAAAAACTAAGCCCTGAATCAAAAAAAGTGATACGAGTAAAAAAGGTTAAAAAGGTTTACTTTCACATAATACATAAAGGTGCATAATACATAAAGGAACTCCTTAAAGGTGCATGATCTCAAGAATGAGCATGTCAAATTGCAATTTCAAGCACAGTTTTTATGCTTTACTTCAAGTGATTGGTATACCTTGAACTGACGCATAAAATTATGTAATTAATTAATTAGAGTTAACCATTCTAGTCTTGTTGCAGAGCCCAGCATCAGGAGTAAGGGAATAAGCATTTTTAAAACTAACTACAGCTAAATAAAGTGTCAGATTAGATTATAAGTTAGTTTAAGCCTCCCTAACCGCTGCAAAAATAGAGCGTATCGAAGAGAGGAAGGAGGAAGGCACCATTTAGTATGGAGATAAGAAAATGAGGAATCTATGCAGAAAGGGCATAGAAACAGTAAGATGGGAAAGAAGTTCATGAAATAAGATAAAAGTTGAAGAAGAAAGTCAGAGGTGCTGAAAAACAGGACAGTAGTGAACCAAAAAAAGGTGGTCCTTAACATAACAAAAAACATTTTATTTCAACAAAAAAAAGGCCTACCTAACTCTCAGCTTGGGCCCTCACATTTTTCCTAAATAAAGTGTCAATAGACCATCAGAAAAAAAAACAGAAAAACCTCATTTCATCAAAAGTAATTCAAAGGTGGCACAAATTAGTCAAAATCTCCTAATGCCGTATACCTAATACCTCAAGTTACCACACAAACACTTTGTCAATGCTTTGAAACTATCAATAAAATAAGCAAATATTAAACCAACTAACCTTTTAGTCAATCACTGCTGCACCACCTCCTCAAAATGTTAAAACTCCTAAAAAATGAAAAGCTCAATGGAACAAACTAACCTACATGCAATAAAATCAGCACTATTTCTGACTTCAAAATAACATACCAGATATTCTGGGCAGTGACAGCAAAGAAATGGAATGCAGTATTACAGATCCAATCTCAATGATGTAAGAAAAGCACTGTATATCACACTTTCAACGTTCAATGGCATTGCTTAATGTAATTATTTGTAATGATGTTATTCAGTAAAACATACCAAAAATAGATTCAGACTATTTTTACACCTTAAACAAAAGCTAAAATAACAAAAACTGAATACAGAAACAAATCTGCTATGTTATGGTTCTTTATGTTAATCAAACTTATTGCACTTAGGTTATCAGACTTGGCAATGCACAAATAAAAGTTGCCACTATAATATGAAAACTTTCTACTTAAGCAAGCTGCATTTTGAAAAATGCAACAAGCAGATTGAAACTCACTTTCAGTTTATTATTAAGCAGGAGATCATCTCTTGAGTTGACTGTAACAGGCAGGCCAAAGTTGGACTGCAAAGTGCGGCTCATCAAGTCCAGGTTCCAGCGGCGATTGTAGCTAGTGAACATACAAAAATACAACGTGGTAACCATAATGGATTAAAATGAAGTTCAATATTTGTCTCAAATTTAACGTCAATGCTAGTAAACAATCTGAAAAATGTTAACTGAACTCTACTTTCATTTAGCTTTGCTCAAGTATTTATGAAATTAAGTTCATAACTACTCCATGGTTAGCAGCATGATAAAAATTTCCTTCGTGTGCACCAATGGCTTACGTTGTGACCAATGCGTTTAAATAAGCAACATGATCACAGCTTTCATAAAAATGCAACGTCAACACTGCAAGAGTATTTTAAACTTTCAATTTCAAATGTCATCAGATATCTATCTGTGGCCAAATAAATGTATAATCCCTAGCTTTAGATGGAGAGCTTATAATACCTTTCATTATAACATTTGGCAGCCCAAGGCTACTACTACAACTACTACTACTACTATTACAGCACATCTCAGATGGATTAATACTAGTCCTTACTAATAACCAATATAGTATGTAGGTAACATGTAACATTCCACTGCTTACACAGATAATAAATCTAACTTCCTATGCAGGAAACATATTCAACAATTCATACATTTAACTAGCAGTATCCATAATATATTAAGCTATCCATATATATGAAATACCTCCAGCTCATATGGTAACAATCTAACAACCAATACAGAAAAATTACCAAACTGCCTATACAAGGAACACATAAGCTATAGTTGGGTAACATACCTTTTCCTATCAGTAAAAAAAGAGCAGTTGAGGTTGCCCAAATCATGATAGACTGCGCCACCACCACTTTGCCGGCGCACAACTGGAACGTGTGCACTTTCCAAGTAAGGCAAATTTGCCTCCACAAAAGGGTTTTGGTGTCGGCCAACCACAACACATGGTGCGTTGCGGTACAGAAAGAGTAATTGCTTGCTCTCAAAAGACCATTGGCTATAAAGCCAAGTTTCCAGGGCAAGGTTTGAGAAGACATCCGTAGATTGTGAGATGAAAACCACTTTATTCAAAGCTTTAGAAGTACCTCTATTCCCTTTGTTATTGTTATTGGTGCTAAAATGTTTAAATCTGGCAGTGCAGCCTAAAATTTTTGAAGCAGTTCTGAAGTTGAGCCAAGGATATGAACATGAAAGAGAAGAGCAAGCAGCCTGTAGAGAAGCCATATTTGCTACAGAAGAATAGAAAGTTGTGATAACCAGTTCCCTGTATTAACTTACTTAAAAATGAGAAACTTCAAAGAGTTTAAACAGTTTAATAAAAAGAAAACACATAAAACATGAAACAATCATTGAAGAAGAAAGAACGTCAAATAAATTAAATACTAATGAAACATAAGACAAATGAAACAAATTTAGGAAGATCTGAAGAAGAAAGTGTTACAGCCAAAAGCAATAGCAAGGTGATCATGGGTCTCCTGAGTCATGTGAAGCCAGTTGGTTGTCTGATGCAAGCCAACGCTCAAGCTGGCAAAGCAATAATTCAGCGGCAACTGTGAACTTTGCGGACAACTCATCGAGGAATGAAACTTCTTGTAACACTTGGTAAAAAAAACTTTCCTAATGAACAATTGACTTTTGAACTGCAGTTAATGCTTTAAATTGGCGGCAGGTAGGAGTTAGTTATACTTATTTACTTGGGTTAAATCTGCAATTGAAAAAATCTTAAATATAATTGGATTAAACTAGCAAAATCGATTAAACTAACAAATTTAGTAACTAATCTTTTTTTTAGCATCAATTCCATTAAAATTAAAACATTAATCCTCTCTAATTTCACCTGTAATTAAAACAGGTATTTCATCACAAAATGAAATTCATATACTATTTTGTTAAATAGAAAAACATCAAAAAGATCCCTTCCTTCTCTTTACAATCATTTTTTGACACTGACAGTGCCATCTCTGGCCCTATTTTGAACTATGCTTCTCAAAAAATCTCAAAATTGAATTTAGAAAATAATTCAGCACTAAATATTCAGTATAAATACAAAGTCGAAAAGGTTGTGCTCCTATAATTTATACACATTTACAGAATAACTAAAAGAGTTTAGGAAAATGATATTTACAGTAATTCAGGCCCTATCATATTACTTGCAGCAATTACTTGGACAAATTAACACCCGTTGCTGTACGAAGTACAAACTTGATTTTCCCTTTCTCATGGCAATGCACAAAAAAAAACCATTAACAAAAATTACCTCAAAGTATTCAATTGTACTATTTGCTTAATTTAAGATGCTTGCCATTATTAAAAACAGGACATTGTCTCCAGTTAAAAATACAGTCTATGAAAGAGAGAATGACAACCGAGAACCGTCACACGGCGATTTACCATGCCCAATCACGGTCTGTACTCTACTGATTTGGTGACTGACTGGTGAGTGGCAGGGTTGCCAGATGGCTACATGAATTTTAGGCCAAATTTTACCAAGAAAAAGGCCAAAAAAGGCCAAATTTATTTATATGTAAACTAATATAGCAGGTAGATGCCCATAGGCGCAGGGGTCTCCAAATTTGCCAGACTTAGGGCCATATTGATTGCTCCAGTAAGTTCCAAGGGCCAAAAAAGTTTTGATTTTCCTGCCATTATCTATAATTTCTAGAGTACTCGCCGAGTACGCGGTCGGCTTAAGTGTCGCGGGCCGGATTGATCACACTGGCGGGCCAGATTTGGCCCGCGGGCCGTAGTTTGGAGACCCGTGCCTCAGAGTATCATAATTCTACTAGCCATTAAAAAATCTACATACAAAGAAAAAATAGACCTAACTTGCACTATTCTTCAAGGAATAACATAAATTACTTTGACTTTTCATCCTCAGCAGAAGTTTGAGAGGTAGAAGCAGCCAGAGAGCTAGTTTCTTGATTTCTGTTTGATAAAAGATGCTTGATTTTATATAAGGTTGCATTCTTGAGGCCACTTTGAAGTCCTTACAACATAAGAAATATTGTTGAGATGTGCTCGGATTTGAACTTTCTCATCTAGCTTTCAAGTTCGTAATCTAATGTTGGGCTTTGTTTTGACTGCTATAACCATAGAAACCATTCTTCCAACAATAGCATTGCTAGCGGGAGTCACCAGGCAATGAGCGCATAACCTGAGAGTTCTTTAACCAAGTCAAAACTGCATGGTGTCTTTAGGAATCTCAACACCGTCAAAATGCCCTCCTGCTTCCGGTATTTTTCGGTACTGCGGCTCACTAATGTTGATACAATCCTGAGCTAAATACAGCCTGTGCAAATCTGCAAATTCTCCTTCAATTACTTGATTTGATATTCGCAAAGGATTTTATAATATTAAGCAAGATCTAGCTGATCCTGTTGGAGACTAGCTGATCCTGTTGCTCTGCGTTCAACTGTCACGTTTCAGTTTTACGCCTTGTACGGCACAAAAACAGGAAAATGACTAAAAAAGCCAGAAAAAAGCCAAATTTAAGAAAAAGGCCAAACTCATAATCACAGAGCCAAACGCTTGCAAAAAAAGCCAGATTTGTGATATTTGGCCTTAAATAGGCCAATATGGCAACCCTGGTGAGTGGTGAGGAACGAATTGTGTAGACTGTAGTTTGACAACCGCGACTACTTGGAAACAGCTCATTACCCTGAAACAGCGATTTTTACCTTAGAGCAGTGTCTTTCCATCAATTGGTTTAGCATCAATTAGGTATTCTGAAGATTTAAAGTTATTATTTGAAATATTTATTACCCTAGTAACCTGCAATGAATTCATACAAAATGATAAGAACTGCGTACCCCATGCATTGTTAGCGAGGTAAATTTGATTTTAATTTCTGACAGTGAGAAGTTTTTACTTGAAAGTCTACCGAGAAATACTACAAATTTACATTTCAAAGTATCCATCGGTTTAAAAATCCGGCGAGTTATTGTAAGTGGTCAAGTTTTAATATAAATAGAAATAGTGTTTGCCATGGCAGTTATATCAATGTTCATTGCATTTCTTTTGTGAGTAGTTATTATTAGCTTTTACCTGTTTTCTTTCGTTCTTTCGTTTTTTATATCTCTGACTAAACAGGAAATTCAAATTTAGTTTTAGTTTTTTTGAGTAATAGTATCATTCATACATGTAACGTAACAACTTTTCGATATATATTAAGCGCTTTTATCTTTTGACTTTGCATCAGTGGTACATATACCATAGCAAATTTTCCTTTGAAGAGTTGAGGATGTGGTGGTTCGTTAGTTTTGAAATTCTCACTAAATTTGGTTTCATCGGATGTTACGGTGAATATTTTGAATATAGATGTCCTTATATATGTCAGAAAATTTTTATTTCAGCATTCAATCATTCAAAATATTCCATCTCACCTATGCATACCTGCCTAATTAAATTAAATTATTTAGCATTTATTTATTATTTATTTAATTTACCATTATTAATATCATTTGTTTTTCAGCTTTATTGAATGCCGTCATATATGAAGGTCCGTGTACCCTAGTACATCTTTATCAAACTAAGATAAAATATTGATCTGTATAATAAATTGAATAAAATCTTGCACGTTGTTCCATGCTTTGATGAACTGCATGTGGTGAACGTTTAGCTCATTGGTTTTTGATCAGCCTATGAAAGTCAACGGTTTGTAGTTAAACTGTGATGAACATTTTTTCGATCGTGAATTTCTCTACTTCAATGTAACACGAAAAATTTAACTTCGAATTGTTTGTTCAATATTATTCCGTCTTGCAAGCTCTTTAGAAGGTGACGTAAAGTCTTGGTGAATTCCGTTAATGTTAGGGATAGGTAGATAGTTACCCTAATAGTCATTTTTTTCTTTAAAACTTTAGGATTTAATAGCGTCCTTCGGTTTTTTATCGTCGCACCGAACAGGGTGCACTGAACACACCCTGTTTAAACACACAAATTGTATTTCGTTGCAGTTCCGCATGGCAACAGCGTATTAGTGGGGAAAGAATTTTCAGCCATCAACTGATAGTTCCTTTAAACAATTTTAAAGTATATCAAAGAAGCAAAAAAGGCAATCCCATAAAAAATTAGGTGTTAAATCAATAAAATTATTTATCATGCTAATTTTTCCATCTCAGACAAACAATGCTAGAACAATTTTCGAAGCTCTAGCGTGAATTCTAAGCGAAGGAGAATGAACTAAGCAAACTGTTATAATTCATTGGAACTAGAATGCTTTGGTTTGGAAGAAGGGTGGCCAAAAATAATGAAATAAATGACACCGTGCACTCTAAGCAAAGTTAAGATCTATTTTAAATAATTTGAAACATCAGGCATTCATGACGCCCGTTGGTTCGTTAACAGCTAAACCGTAAATTTCTACTGAGAGATAGCAAGAAGCTGGCTGGTTCATTAGTGAACTTGTGTCATCAAAATTTACGACATAACTTAACACGCTTACTCTGATAACATTTCAATATATATTTACTCGTAATGAAAGTCATTTATTCTATAACGATTATTGTTTCGAACGTGAAATTTAGTTCTGTAATGAGCAAACTATCGAGAAACTAATGTTTTGTTAATATTTTGAACAATTTTATACACTTTTCAGAGAAATTATTTATTCCAGTAATACATCAGCAAAATCATTCCTTAGGACTACATATTACACTGGAGAGGTTGAGCCATAACTTCGTATGGCTCCGACTATGTAACTTCTAATAAGACTCTATAGGGACACCTTAGTATACGTTTACAAACGTGGAATTATTAAAATCCTCCTATTTTACTCTCAACAATAATCCCCAATATCGCAAGTCTCTAAGCTAGTATTGCAATGAAAGATCTCACAATCAGGAACGTTTCTATCAATACGTCACTGATATTATGTTTTTATTATTTGTATATGCATGCGTTATGAAACTTAGATTAACGCAACAACGAGAATGTTTTTCCATGCTGTTCTCTCAATCATTTCTTTCGGAAATGGACATGGGCATTCCGATGCTCATGTGCATATATCAACAAATTGTCTTAACGTTAAGATGTTTTAAAAACCAATGTTATAAATTTATTCTATTAACTTTGCTGGAAATAACCTGGTTTTCTTTTTTCTCTCTTTTTTCTCGTTAGCCGTTCCCATTTCACTGAAAAACACTAACTTAGAGAAGGCCTCTTTCTAGGCCCAATACAAGCATAGATTTTCAAAGGCGTTTTCAGATATCTAGCAGACTGAGATAAGACAAATACTTTGTAAATTTAACCCTAGCTACCCGAAATACAGCCTGACAAGTCTAACAACTGTGGTTTAGAGCGCACCCTACATGGGAAGATGTCGGCAGTTCGAATCCCGGCATTTCGCCCGGTGAATTCTCCCCGCTGGGAAAAGAGAGGACACAGCCACAATTCCCCACTCTACCCAGGTGTTTCTACCCGTAGGGAAAAGGGAGAACACAGCCACAATTCCCCACTCTACCCAGGTGCCGCAAATGGGTACCGGCTTAACCGGGGGTAACCGTCATTGCGTCCGTCCCACGCTGGACCTTCCCATCACTCTGGTTACTCATGTGTGACTAGTTACAGGCCTGCTGTACACGTAAATATAATACCGGTCAATCAAAATAAACTTGTGAACGTAAATGCCTCTTGCTGTTCAGCGCGGGAAATTTATGGGCATGATAAATTTTGAAAGTCATGTAATACTTGACCATAAAATCAACTTGACCGTAAATAAAGCGTCCCGGTCCGGCCCCGAGACAGCACTCAGCACGGGACCCCTCACCTCGCTTCTGAAGCAGTTTAGTGATACATTTCATGTATCAACTTTTTTGAAAATCAGCGTTTTTTTCTGTTTCTTTCTTTCTTTCTGGCGAGAAGCTACACACACGGGCCCGCGCCCTACATATCAACACAACACAGCAGTCGGGCCTGCGTCTCTTTCTACTCCACCTGATTTTGAAGCGTTTCCTTTTTCCCATCGATAGGTAATTCGCTATTTTCAAAAACCAAACTGTGTTTAAAACTGTTTCTTCTTTTTTTTAAAACAGTTAAATCAACTGTTTTTCTTTTCTTTCTTTCTTTCTTTTGTTCTTTCTTTTCAGCATGTATAGATAGTTCTTCGGGAAACTTTGTATTTGTCTCACAGTGTAAGAGCATTTTTTATCTTACCCTTTCATTCCTAATTAAAATTTATCAGAAAACCTGTTGTCTGCTCAATTCTATTTGTAAGCTCAAAATTAATGCAAAGAAATTGAATATATTGGTCAAGGAAAAGCAAATTATCTCGAGGAAAAGGTATTACAACATTTTTCTATTTTTTTCTGTTAAAGTAAGGAAAACATAGCTCATAATGTCCCTAGTGGTGCAGTTGATTTGAGGCTTGGAAGGAGGCTTGGACTAGAGGCGTGGAACTCAATGCTAAATGTTTTAAAAACGTTTTGGAAGCCATTTCTCATCTTAGTATTGAGGAAGCTAGCAGTTGAGGAGCAGCGGTCTCCTCTCTCTTGCAACATGAAAATGATAATCCTAATCCTAAATTTAATTTTTGAATACGGAATTCTCGCTTGCACCGTCACTTAATTTTGATAAAATAACTTTAGATAATTGTTTAATTTTCATATAATTGAGAAGACTATATGATCAGTCTAGAGGAAGTTACAGTTATATATTCTGAAATTAACATCATCGCAAACGTAGGATAAGGGCTTCACAGGACACTCTAGACGTCACTGAACTTAGTCTGGCCTCCGGTCAACAATTTAAGCAATATAGGTTGTTTAAATTATCAACCAGTCCATTATCTCGTTCATTCAGTTCATTTTGATTGTATTAAGTAATTATTTTCCTCATATACTGCTTGTGGAATTATATTGTTCAGATATTCTTATTATTTAAATGTGGTGCAAAATTAAGCCTGGGGTAGACCGAGGGAAATTCGCACACAAGCCACTCGAGGACTCGAGAGCCGATCTCGGCTGATGGTAAAATTTGCCTTTCGCGAAAATGTATGGGGAAAATAATGACTAGTTTTTTTCAGTATGTTTATTTTTCAAGTAAGGAAATACACATTTGTACATCATGAAAAATCCTTTGACATCAATCTACCGTGAAATATAACGAGGTACTAGGCCAGTTTTAACTTCAGCATGACACTACTCGGCGTCTAAGGCCGCCGTCACAGGGAGACCAAATCGTAACGTTTCGTCATAATCGTTTACAGTCTGCGGTATTACTCGGCTTGTCCAGCGCCACGAAGCCGTCAGATTTCAGGCTTAGTTTGTGACCAGTTTGGTGAAACTAAGGCTGAAATCTGACTGTTTTGAGCCCTGGACAGACAGAGTGGTGTCGCTCACTGTAGACGATTATGACGAAACGTTGCCATTTGGTCTCCCTGTGACGGCGGGCTAGGGTGAGGTGCAGGTCTCTCGCCGTCGCACAGCAGCAAGAATGGCTGCGGTACAGATTGTATTTATCATGGTATTCCATGGTATGGATATCTGCGAATTTTTTCCCCACTTTTAGCACTTTTCTGACCATTTCACTACAGATGGTATGAATCTTGGTGTACCATGGTATGGATATCTGCGCGTTTTTCCCCAACCGCAAGCCCATTTCTGGAAGTTTTACGATTTTTTTTAGAAGACAGTTGCCATACCTGAACTGCATTTGATCTTAATTTAACGTGTACGAATTCCTCACTCGCGACCGTAGCAACAAAGTACAAAGATTAAATGTTTTTTGTGTCTCACGACAGCCATTTGCAAGGCATTCGTGACTCGGACAGCTCTTTGCCACGCGCTGCTTTACATTTGCGATGACGACTTCAGATGACCGAGACAACAGACGGAACTCTACACGAAGTATAGCGGCCAGTAACAGAGAGACGCAATAATTTATTGTCAGGGAAAGGTTCATAGTGAAAATTCTACCTACAAACATCTAGATTCAGTAAGCAGACCGCGGAAGTTGTTCGTTGCATTGATTCACGACTCAGTAAATGCATCCTAACCAGGCGATGCGAGAGCCTGCGAGGTGAAGATATGAAATGCTTGTTTCCGCCTTCGTGAAAATTAAAAGCGCAATAACATAAGTGCATACGAAAATCAATTAGGGATCCACAAGATTTATGAAATTTAACAGTAAGAGCAACACCTATGGTTATAAATTCAAAACAAATTATATCACCAGAACAGTTTCCTGCCCGCTCGTCAGGCCGTCTCTCACACGCTCTCCCAACACCCGCTGCTCAAACTGCCCAGGTGAGACAGAACAGAATTTCAGCATTTTATTTGAAAATTCCTGCCTAACTGATGCTTATTTACAATTGAAGACATTTGTAGATGTTGATTTTGGAACACGCGAAGGATTTTATTATTCCGTGGGGCCTAGACACGCTATGACTCAATGGAGACTATCAAGCTAAACACCTCACTTCAAGTAATCTAACACCTGCCTGACTTCAAGGTGTCGGAGATGTGGCAGACATCTGACTCACGGACTGAGTACAAGACTCGCGACCAGCTCATAGGCACAAATAAAGACAAGACGAAAATGTAAACAAGAAGGAAGTGCACACAGAAGGCCAATACAAGAAGGCCGAAAACGACTATTGTCGGTCCAGAAAGTTTACAGACGTGTCCGTTGGTGAGACTGTCCTGTGCGTCTTTCATTCCCAGTTACATGGAGCACCAAACCTGGAGCACCAAACCTGGAGCACCAAACCATGGAGCATTCCCAGTTACATGGAGCACCAAACCTGAAGAAGATTTTCCCTCCTTTTCTCGTGGCACCGCAGTTGTCCATGTTTAACTCACGCAGTTGTCCATGTTTAGCTCACGCAGTTGTCCATGTTTAACTCACGCAGTTGTCCATGTTTAGCTCACGCAGTTGTCCATGTTTAACTCACGCAGTTGTCCATGTTTAACTCACGCAGTTGTCCATGTTTAGCTCACGCAGTTGTCCATGTTTAGCTCACGCAGTTGTCCATGTTTAGCTCACGCAGTTGTCCATGTTTAACTCACGCAGTTGTCCATGTTTAACTCACGCAGTTGTCCATGTTTAGCTCACGCAGTTGTCCATGTTTAACTCACGCAGTTGTCCATGTTTAACTCACGCAGTTGTCCATGTTTAGCTCACGCAGTTGTCCATGTTTAGCTCACGCAGTTGTCCATGTTTAGCTCACGCAGTTGTCCATGTTTAACTCACGCAGTTGTCCATGTTTAACTCACGCAGTTGTCCATGTTTAACTCACGCAGTTGTCCATGTTTAGCTCACGCAGTTGTCCATGTTTAACTCACGCAGTTGTCCATGTTTAGCTCACGCAGTTGTCCATGTTTAACTCACGCAGTTGTCCATGTTTAACTCACGCAGTTGTCCATGTTTAACTCACGCAGTTGTCCATGTTTAGCTCACGCAGTTGTCCATGTTTAACTCACGCAGTTGTCCATGTTTAACTCACGCAGTTGTCCATGTTTAACTCACGCAGTTGTCCATGTTTAACTCACGCAGTTGTCCATGTTTAACTCACGCAGTTGTCCATGTTTAGCTCACGCAGTTGTCCATGTTTAACTCACGCAGTTGTCCATGTTCAACTCACGCAGTTGTCCATGTTTAGCTCACGCAGTTGTCCATGTTTAACTCACGCAGTTGTCCATGTTTAACTCACGCAGTTGTCCATGTTTAACTCACGCAGTTGTCCATGTTTAACTCACGCAGTTGTCCATGTTTAACTCACGCAGTTGTCCATGTTTAACTCACGCAGTTGTCCATGTTTAACTCACGCAGTTGTCCATGTTTAACTCACGCAGTTGTCCATGTTTAACTCACGTAGTTGTCCATGTTTAACTCACGCAGTTGTCCATGTTTAGCTCACGCAGTTGTCCATGTTTAACTCACGCAGTTGTCCATGTTTAACTCACGCAGTTGTCCATGTTTAACTCACGCAGTTGTCCATGTTTAGCTCACGCAGTTGTCCATGTTTAGCTCCCGTTGAAATCCAATGGGTGAAAGACTGGCGACAGGATTTTGTACATAACTACCATGTTTAACTAGTGTTCACTCGTGAAAGAATGGTGAAAGAGAATTTTGCACATTACTTTTACAGACCACGCACTTTTAAAACGAACCATTAAAGAGCATCAGTTTTACACATGCGACCTAAGATGAATAAGAGATAAGGCATTAAGGACCTTTATATTGAGAATTGAAAAAAAAATTGTGTTGTAAAACGTTTCATGAATTAAATTTTTTTTAAATAAACCGTTTTCTGTTCTTTTCTTTTTCTTTCTTAATTTGACGCAAATCTGACGCCTGGTGCCACACTTTAAAGTTCCGTGTCAAATTTCAGCTGAGCGCCGAGCTAGGGAGGTGGAGCTGGCTCGGCTCATTGGTACCTGAAGAGGTGGAGCTGGCTCGGCTCATTGGTACCTGAAGAGGTGGAGCTGGCTCGGCTCATTGGTACCCGAAGAGGTGGAGCTGGCTCGGCTCATTGGTACCTGCAGAACGAAATGCA